>JAJGRW010001085.1:37455-194584 GCA_025461045.1 Carex parvula | reverse complement strand
TCAATCTGGAAAGTTACGGATTTAGCATGTAGGTGCACTGAACTTACCTCATCTAAGAGGCCAACGATGGATGTAGTTGTTTCTGAGCTCAAGGAAAGCATGTATTTGGAATTTTCAACAGAGAAAATGCATAATGAAAACAGTACCGAAGTAACTGATGTTAGCCAGGATAGTACTTTTGAGAGGTCTTCCATGGGTGACATGCCAGAGCCAGGTCCCAGTGTCCGTTAATTTTTCCAACTTTCTTTGGGTAATTGTTTAATTAATTCATCATATATGCTGCCACTTATTGGAACTTGTAAATAGTAGCCTTGTTGTTAAAGCAACTTGCCTATTAATTTTTCTGACAATTTCGAATTCAAGCATTTACAACGGATTTCTTTCTTATTTTGGCCTTTGACAATTTTTTTGCTGTTATGACAAATTTAGATTGGGCCTGGTTTTGTGGTTGATGATGTTCTGCGTTGTATGATTTTGTTAATTTCATTTCGATAGTAGATCATTGTATTTTTCCTTGTTGCAATATAAAAACATGAGATTCCTTTTGTTTTATTCTATATTTTTCTTGTTGCAATATAAAAACATGAGATTCCTTTTGTTTTATTTTATTCTATATATTTAATTTGAAAAAGTATAACACAGCCCATTTCATTCTAATAGCTTACATATGTGAAAAAGCAAGATGAGAAGTAACTACAAGCAAGAATATGGCACAAACACGGATGGTTAAGCATGACACAACTAATGAACACCCCATGTCATATCCCGATGTGTCCATAGTTGCACGTGTTGACACGTGTGTCCGGTACGCTGTACTTTTGCAATGCAACTAGTTGGGACAAGATAAGCAGATGGCAAATAGTTGAGGTGACAAATGAATCATAGGTGAGGGGTTGGATATGTTGTGGTCAAATAAATATAAGAAAATATGTGTCGACTTCTAATGCGCTACTGATTGGCATTTTTATTTAACTGAGCCAATAAAGACCATGGCAAGCTAAGATCACCTGAAGCATAAATTACATTAAATTTGTCCTACACTCTCATTGTCAATGAGTAGACTTGAGGGAACAGGGGTTGTCTGATGGGCATATGTATGCAGTCCTATGCTTGATCAGAGCCATTTGATCCGTGTCAAGATTCATGTGGCTAACTTAATTTAAAATTCATCCCTTAAATCTAAATCGAATGCTCGCATCTTGAGACAGATCGAACGACTCTGACCGAACATTGGACAGAATTTTGTCGGACCGAAAAACCCTTATGAAATTTGACCGAACATTGGACAGTATCCATATGAAATTTGTTTCACCTTTACAAGGATCAACTAGTAAATCAAACAAGAAAAACCCACAAAGCCTTAATACATTTTATCTTTAGATGGATCAGACAGTAAACCAACATGTACCTAAGCCCGCAAAATCATAGTTAATTTTTATCTTTTTATGGACCAATTAGTAAACTGACAAGTACCCAACCTTGCGAAACTGTAATTAGCATAAACACCGAAATTTTTATTGTTACCATCTGAGAAAATCAGAATTAAATGAATACCACCCTGTTGGGGCCCTTATCAATACTACCACCCTCGCTAACCCAGTTCGCGCATCAAATAGGCTGGTGCGCAGACTGGGTGGGCGCACCAGGTGGTGCGCGGACCTGGTTAGCGCACCAACCTCTTCTGCCTATTAAGGCACATCTTACGTGGTGTATTAATGCCTATCTTACGTGGTATAGTTATGATGATAGTTGTTAAGTTATTTTCATATTACTTCTTATGTTGCGTACTTTAGATCTTATATCCCGCAATACATAATACATTAAAACATAACAACACACCATAAATAAAACATAACACAAAACACACAATAATACATATTCCGCAGTCATAGTACATTAAAACATAACACACAATACATAAAATATTACCGAAAGCCTTAACCTTAATACAAAACCGAAAGTTTGGACCATAATATATAACCGAAAACCCTAACCTTAATACATAAACAGAAAGCCCTAACCATGACATTATTGGGTACGGTTCCTAGCATCCCTTCTCCTTCTCGCATTCCTTTCGAGGGTAGCTCTGTTGGTCTGGTGACCCCTTGTCCTTCCTTCTAGTATGTTCATCCACATTGGGATCCGATTGTGTCTTCTCCGACCCAACTTCACTAGCCGGTGCTCTGGCGTTAAGATATTCCCTTCGTGCGGCGGCCAATCACCTTGATTGTCATACACATGGAATTCTCCACTCCATGTGTCGATAAGCGTTTGAATGTTGTAATAGTAATTTACGAAGACATTTGGGTCGTAGTTCCTACATTTTTCACACATTTGTAAGTTTCATCATCCAAGATTAGTATGAAATTTTAACACACATTCGTACCTTATACGACACACTGCCATCACATGAACACATGGTATTCTGGTCAGCTGAGGCTTTTGGCAAGAGCATTCCACCTCATGGTCGTTCTGCACAACGACCTTGTACCTACAGTCTCGGGACGTGTACACCCATTTGCCTGCCTCTATGTCAAATGAGATTTTCTCACCATATGATGTCACCATGAATTCCCCAAAATCTATTGAATGCAACCGCGGTCATTTTGTTAGTCTTTTGGATGTGCTTGTTCAGCTTCAAGTGTGTACGAGTGGAGAAAAGTTGACCATCTTGTTGGCATTGCACGGCCTTCTCTCTTCTTTGAACGAACCATGTGACACACTTGTATAACGTCTCCTCAATAATTACAGCAACTGATAACCTACAAGAATTACAATTTACAGTTAAAATAAAGATAACCTAAAATATTTCATTAATTGTAAACTATGGAAATTGTGAATAACAAACCTGCAAGAAGTTTTGAAGACATTATTCAGCGATTCAGAACCATTGCTGGTCATTATTTCCCAACGACTCCCGTCGTCCATAGCTTGATAAACCTTCCATGGCTTAGCTGATTTTTTCTCGTTATTTTTATTATACTTGCCACATATATCCAAGTATGTCAGCCAATCAGGATTTCGCCTTTCGATTGTATCAAGGACATCTTGTAATTTTCTTCGCTTCTTCTTATTAACCATCATCTTGAAGAATTTAGAAGCAACTTTATCCTGAGTGTGTTTTCCAAAATTCTCAAACACGTGTTGAGAGCAGAACCGGCGGGCACACTGCCCGTTCTCCTCTAACCAACCCAAATCATCTTGAATGAACACTCATTTTATGCCCTTGTGCCGGTAAGAGACCACACACATGAATCTACAACTACCAATTACATTATCCCGCACCCACTTCATAAACCACCCCTAATTCTCAAACTCTTCGCTCTCTACCAATCCAAATGCTAGTGGGATTAACTGGTTCTCCGCATCATATCCGGTGACAATCAACAACCTGCCCTTGTATCTACCTGACAAGAAACAGGCGTCGATACTGATGACGGGTCTGAGGTGACCTACTGCTTCTATACACGGTCCCCATGCCTATGCCAACCTTATGAAATACCGGTACCCTGCCTTTTCTGAAGGCTTCGAAACAACTTCATACACAGTTCCCGGATTTGCCCTTTTTATTGCCTCCAACAAAGGGACAATAAGCCTGTAAGACCCCTCCCAACTACCAAATACCCGGGCAATCACTAACTCTCTACCACGCCACAATTTGTTGTATTTTGGAACGATGCTCTCGTACCTTTCAGCAACCAGGTCACTGATAGCTCTGATACTAATATCAGCATTTTTTTCCAAAGAAAGTTTTATGCAGTTGGCGACCATAGAGGACGTCAACTGCGCATGATCTGACCTGGATGCATCTGCGTGGCATGTGTGCGGTACCTCATTCTTTGTGATGGCCCAAGTATTACCAAAGCCTGTGGCCCTCGCAACCAACCCCCACTTGCACTTGTCGCTCTGGCACTTAAACCTCAACCTGCTTGTGTCGCTGTGTGTCTGTTTGATCTCGATATTTGCCTTTATGTGCCAGTGGTGGATTTTTTCTTTCATTTGATCCTTGTTGTTGTACGTCATCCACTGAGAAATTTCTGTTTTTTCTCCAACCTAAATGAAAATTCAAAAAATTTAAATTATTAAATTTGCACAGAAATAAAAAATTCATATAAGTTCAAAAACGAACCTCTAAACCCGTAAAAAAAATGTGGTCAGCCTCTTCAAACCCCGAAGTGTCATGAAAAGCTAGAAACGAGTGTCTCTCTCCACTACCCGATATCGGCCACTTTCACATACCTAGCACGAGACGATTGTCTTCCTCGTCATTGTGATCTACTGTCTGCCCACCGTCGTCACTAGCATCCCAATTTTCCTCTGCCTCCCGTTCTTCAGGATCCTCTTCTGTATTGTCAGTATAATAACGTGGTTCTGGGGTTTCAGATCGGTTCCAGCTAGAGCTGGAGAATGGAACCCGAGATCGGCCCCGACTAGAACCAACCCCCACGGATGGGGACCGACTAGGACCAGCCCCCGTGGATGGGGACCGACTAGTACCTGCTAAATTTAGGGCCCGAGTAGGACCCGTCACTGAATGATCCATGACCCGACTAGGGTTCTGTCTGATGTTTTGTCTAGGGTTCTGTCTGGGGTTGGCAACCGCATATAACTCTAGGAACTTGAAAGGTGTTGTCAAATTCAATGTCATTTAGGTATACAAATCCCAACTGCTATCGTCTAGTACAGGGAGCTGTTGGAACCATATTTGGTTGCCTTGGCCAATATTAATCCTGGCGGAAATTACCAGTTCGTAATAATTCGGGTCAATACCAAGTTCCTGGTACACTTCCCCAGTTATACATCTGAAATCTAAATCCGGGCCGATATTGAACATTTTCTGGGGTTGGGTACTGTAATAAGCACCATTGGGCCCTTGTAATACTTCACCACCAAAATAACAAGCAATTCCAATCATAGTTACCTGAATTACAGAACAAACCTAACATTTAATAAATTTACAAAAAATTAAAAAAGTAATTAAATAATTAAAAATAAATAAAGGACTAGAGTGAAAAAAACTTACTCTTTGATCTTTGCGAGAATGTTCTTTGCTGCCTGCTGCCTTGCGTCGAATGGAATGAGCACAGTTACCTGAGGTGGTGCCTTAATAGGCAGAAGAGGTTGGTGCGCTAACCGGGTCCGCGCACCAGCCTATTTGGTGTGCGAACTGGGTTAGCGAGGGTGGTAGTATTGATAAGGGCCCCAACAGGGTGGTATTCATTTAATTTTGATTTTCTCAGATGGTAACAATAAAAATTTCGGGCATAAACATGTCCTCGATCCATTACAATATCAAGCCTAATCTAAGCCTGCTATGCTGCCCAATTTCCACAAATTTAAACTAAAGTTGATTCTTGAAAGCCCAATAAAATTTAGGGCCAATTAATTTGCATGCATGGATTGACCTCCTCTCTAACAATTACAAAATGATTTCCGTGTTGTTCACATGACATCTATTTTATTTCCCATTGTATTGCATAGTTCAAATATATGTCTATTAATGATCACCTTTTAAGATCATACAATTTTGAAAATTGTTCATTCAATATCCATTATGGTGGTGATATATTTTCCAATGAATTATGTACACTACAATTTGGAGTTACTAAGTGTGGAACAGAGCTGTTAATACATAAGAACACGAACAAAGAAAATGTCAAATTAAAAATCTGTAACAACCACACGGTTAGTTAATTTTACACTTGTCCATGTTCAGAATAATCACAACATTTTATAAAAAATTAAATTAATAGCGTAAAAATGACAACATTAATTAGAAGATCTTGTCATCGTGCACCGTTGTTGAACTCCTCGAGTTATTGCCTTGAAACATATGAATTGTAGAAAGTATAAACATATACATGATTAATACTATGAAATGCTATTTTCAGAAAAATATTTGCCCCGCATGCATGAAGTAGTAAATTTGTGACGATCATCTTTAAAAATTCTTTGAATCCTGTACTTGTAGTACGTGCACTTCATTAAGAGCGAGCCCGAGTTTACTATAATTTTGTTTAACAAACTTATTTTACTCTTTATTTAAAACTAGACTTTTGTCTAGTGGCAAAGACAATCCTCTACGTGTGGAAAGTTGCATGTTTGAAATCCAGATGGAAAATTGGATATAAATTTTTCTTTTTTATTTTTCCGGCAAAGACAAGAACATTAGGTATAAATTTTGATATTTTTATTTCCCCCAGCTCACTCTCGGCCCATCACACTAATATAAATCGGATCAACCATGCCCGGCCCGTTTAATATGAAATTTTTAATGATTAGACGGTCAACCATTCATTTCATTTATGTATTGACCCGTTGTTAATTAAATAGGAAGAAGGTGTCATTTCTCAGCTACCCAATTATTAACTCAAAGTGAGAAGTTCTAAGAATGTTAACAACATCGATTGGTTGGCCTGTACAATCCATCCTATTAATAAATTTGTGACCAAATTTAATTTCTAACTAACAGTATCAACATGCTTACATTGGTTATTGAATAATAATATAAAGGCAATAAATCAACAAAATTGAAATGTTCCATATAGATATTTTGTTTTTTAAAATAATTGATAAATATGAAACAACCAAATCAACGTGTCAAATTCGAGTTTCACTTCACATTACTGTCAATATTCCACAACACAATCTTTTTTATTTGTTGGTTATGTTTAACACCAGCTAAAAATTTAGAGCGACTATTAAATCATATGATATCCATATATATCGCCTTCTCTATGTTGTCCAATTTTTTTTATTTTTAGGATTCATCTATAACGAACAACCAATTATCATTTAGACATACTTACTTTTCCCATTAAATATAGGTTGTGTGATCTCCACTCTGTTAGATTGATTTGATTTGTAAATAACTATTTTGGGAGAAATAGTCTCAATCCTCTAAATATTGAATTTTAATAATTTGTTGGATGTACTCATTGTACTTGACACACTTTAGTAGCATATCATTTGTACTTGACTATTTAGGGAGTCGCCTGGAATTATGACATTTTTCATTTGTTTATCTTGGTTATAATAGCAATAAAAAACATACAATTAAAAGTGTTTATGTTCTTTGATAAGATTCAAGTCAATGACAATATCATAGTGCTTAAATACTGCGGTAAAATGTAACTTGATTAACTTGATTATTTAATTAAGTGTATTTAACTTGTGCAATAAGGTTCAAGCCAACATGACTTAACTTGATTAATTAAGTGCTTGAAACTTGTACAATTAATAGTGCTTAATTGTACAAGTTGGATTTCTTATAGATAACACCATGTAAATGCGCTCCACAATTCAAGGACTTCGAGTCAAACCATGTGCGTTCAACGGACATTGAATTTCCCAAACATTATTTAAGCAACAAGCTAGGCCACTTATTAAATTCTAGCCTCATGTGCGGTAAGAGCAAATCAAAACAAGCATCTTCCAGGCTGGTATATTTATTTGTGGGAAAACCAAAGAGATACAAAAAAAATTATGCCTATAGTTCTTCCAAAACTAATTTAGAGCGTATTGTGTGTGTTTGTTTATAGTTTTAATAGATTATTGTCTCGTTATGATTCAAATATCAATAAAATTGTCAAAGAACATGCAATATATATCCTCTACATGCTCATATATTTATTTGTTCATAAACCAAAGAGATAGATGAGGAATTATGACTATAATTCCTTGTAAATATTTAGAGCCTATTGTTCGTGTTTGCTCATATTTTCAGTAAATTATGTCTCATTTTTTAATAAAATATATATCCCCAACTGTGGCATTACGACTAGAGAACTAATTAACAATACTAGTAGAGGACCCTTAAAATCTACATTATTAAATTGCCAAAATCACATATTATTAAATTGGGAGGATTTGAGTAAATTTTTGATATAAATTATCACCACTATTACACCAAAAAGTAGTTAGTGAAATAATATTAGCTGCAATACTAGTAACATTTTCTCAAGTTTGAATCTGAAAAACAAAGTTTGTTTCTTTCTAACCACACTAACCATAACATAGCCCCCCTAATTAGTTCAACAATAGGCTTGTTTTTCCAAGAGATATAATGCATCTAACATCCATACATCATGTAGATTAGTACAATTAAAAGTAAATCCATTATAGTTTTGCAATTTAAACCCAAATCTAACTTATAAAACAACAAGTAACAAAAGATGATTAATTGTCCCCTCTTGTCCACAAAACAGATCTTATTCAACTTTTTTTAAGAAGGTTATCCTTTGTTAAAATCTTATTTTTCCTAACTATAAAATATTACAATTTTCAGAGGTAATTTAGACTTCTATAACTAAAAGAATTCATTATTAGGAATACCTGCTACTTGACTTACCACTTATATATTCTCAATTGGTTACCTTAGCGACAGTGACATTAGGTTGAACTACTATATAAAATTATTTAGGAAAATGCTCAATAATACACGGCCATTGTACCATCTATCCAACTCAAAAAGGTTGACTTTCGAAATAGATGAGTACTTGAAAAAATTAGTACAATTATAATATTTATGATGAAGGATATATCGTTCCAAATCCCTCTAACTTTTGGGTTGTTGAAACTTATCCACCACTTATCAAAAAGGTATTTGTTCATTAAATCTATATTCGTTTAGCATATTCCTTAGCTACAGTGACATTACGTTGAACTACTATATAAAATTATTTACGAAAATGCTCAATAATACACGGCCATTGTACCATCTGTCCAACTCAAAAAGGTTGACTTTCCAAATAGATGAGTACTTGAAAAAATTAGTACAATTATAATATTTATGATGAAGGATATATCATTCCAAATCCCTCTAACTTTTGGGTTTGAACCTTATCCACCACTTATCAAAAAGGTATTTGTTCATTAATCTATATTCGTTACCCCAATTTGTGTTTTTGCTAGTTGTTATTTTTTTTTTCTTATCTCTTTTTTGGTGCCTTCCAAAATTTTCTTAATTAATGACATATCTGGTTTTTGTCTAACAACTATTTTACTATTTTTAGTTTATATTGTCACATTATTCCGTTCCTTCCGGAATTTGATTAAAATATATGGATTTCGTCAAATAAGTAAATTTTTTAGTTTAATTATTTTGTCACTTTTCCCGTGCCCTCTGAAACTTTAGTCCACCTATACGGACTTCGTCCAACGATAAATAAATATTTAGTTTATTTGGTCTCTTTTCCACAGAATTTGATCAATGACATATTCGGACATGGTCCAAAGAACTCCTCTTTAATAAAAAACAAGGGATTATGGCGGAAGTCATTCGGACTAAATCACCATCGAAAGGACGTTTTGTCTGTACAGCACGTTTGGGTAAATCATGAGGTTAGCAAAGTTAACAACTAATTTAATTGTACGGAACATTTGCTAATTCAACATTTTAATGCAATAGTTCAGAACAGCTACTTTTTCATTCAAACACGGAATAACGAGCTACTTTTTCGCTAAGTCAAACTTTTGCTATTTCGTTGCTGTCCAAATGCACATCAAATGACGCAATCTCTGTCTCAACTCTCATCTCCGCTAGTGATGGATTTTGAAATGGTTTAGTGGAACTAGAAACAAATTATCGTGCTAAGTAGCAAAGTAGAAAATGAAAGAAATTTCAGTAGAAATATATTTGATTCAACTGCCCTTCATGTCATACCATTTTCTCCTTATATAACATATAACATGCAACATTGGATATATTACGAAATTAATTGCAACATAGAATATATGCAAACATTAATATCATAGCAAATATGCAAACTTAGGGAATATGTAAACATAAATTACCTAGGGAATGAAAAGGCTAGTAATACTATCTTGGAAATGAATCTCATTACAACATCTTGGAAACATCTTCAAGTGGGTCGCCTATTTATTAGCAGCCGCATGCTTTTCAAAGCAAGCCTGAGCCCGAATTTGTGTCCGACTCAATTAAATTGATTCGCTTCACTAGAACATCACAAAAGTTTCAATGCACCTTCAAAAGTCCGTACTCCACTTTTTTTTCAAAAGAGATGGAGCTTTTTTTCTTCCAAATCCATACCCTTGCTAGTGCAACAAATTAAAGAATTTTCCCATCGGGGCTCATGACCACCCACTAAGAATATATTGTCTTTACTATTAGACCAAAGACTGGTTACGTACTTTATTTTTATTCATATCAACAATTTTAGTAATTTCTTTATTCTACATGAGTTGAAAAAAAGTTTAAATGAATTCAAGAGCTAATATTTTTTAAATAATTCTATTCTTGAGGACCTTTATGCGTGATTGGTGGCGTTTTTTTTTTCTTGGGAGTGGATTTTTTCTATCTTCTTGGAACGATATATAAAAGATAGGTAATAATTTAAATGTTCGTTGGAATTTGTGTTTTGGGTGGGAAAACAATAAAGCTGTAAGGGGAAAGGAGATTACTAAGACAAGTTGCAAAATGCTCTTGGAAGGAGATAATGGAGATCTCCGTTTGCCTAGGTGCTAGATCTAGTTGCTACATATATATTAAATGTACTTCCTTTTTTTTATCTGAGCAGTTGTAATACGTTTTGGTTGATAAGATCAGATATAAGAAGTTATCATATGCTAATAAACTGGCTCTGTGGACGAGCTATGGTCGGACTACTTTCGGATTAATTCTGCAGCCAAAAAAAAAATATGAAATGTAAAATTAAAAATTGATAATTTAACGCAATCCTATAAACAATACAATCAAGGATTTCGGCATCTTTAAAAAAAATGTAAATTATGCCTATCTCATATCACATTGTTTTTTGAGATAATTTGTTTACAAATACAGATATGAATTCGCAAATAATGGAGTAAGATCTCATTTATTCAGTAATGACAGTTTTACAGTCAGAATTGGTTGGTATGTTTTAATAATGTGGAGTAAGTTGTCATTTTGTGGTTAGGTTGTCATTTAATTAATAATGGTGGTCAGTCAGGATTGGTTGGTATTATTTAAATTTGATTAGACAAACAAATAATGACATGTTAACAGCCAGGCTGGACCAAGCTGGATTCAATTGTTTTAATTTTTGTAGTCAAAGTCAAATTCTTATTTTTTAATGCATATTTGACAAGTCAATTTCTCTAAATTTAATCAGATTAATTAATATAAGAGTTGTGTTACAAAACCAATCATTTTCAACTCTCACCTAAGTTCATGGCGAGAAGAATGGTTCTGTGGCGTTCAGTTCTGCTAATTTCCTCAATTACAATTGGAGTTCATAGCCAGCTTGATTCTAACGGTAATTCCAGATATGCATGTGCATTATTACGATCTGTTCTCTCTCTCTCCCTCTCTTATGAAAATATGAAACAGTGGTACTGGCTGCACTATATCTCTCTCTCTCTCATTTCTATACATATATGTAATTGTGCGATACGATTTGCAAATTAGGACATCATTAGGTTCATTAAATACAATGTTAATTGTTAAAACGCTTCTTCTTAATTTATATACTGATTAGGATATGTTAAGGGTAATTAAGCTGAACATATTTGGAACATGGTTATTTCAGACAACACAAGTAATCATTTTGAACAAAAAAACTATCATTTTAATTAATGGTACTTAGGTATGATTGAACTTGAGCGTAAATTCTGTTAAAAAAACAAGTCTTTCTGTCTTTATTCCTTCTTACAGGTTTTCTGAGCATTGACTGTGGGATTTCATCAAACTCTAGCTATGTTGACCGCGGGACAAATTTAACTTATGTATCCGATGAGCAATTTATCGACACTGGAGTGAACTTCCAAATCTCAACTAGTTTACCTAGAGTATTCCAAACTGTTAGAAGTTTTCCTGTTGGAATTCGAAACTGCTACACCATAAGATCCTTGACACCAGGCTTTAAGTATCTTATAAGAGCAACATTCGTTTATTCAAATTATGATAGCATAAATAGACCCCCTATTTTTGATATTTATTTGGGAGTAAACTTTTGGGATACCGTAGATGCAGCATCTTCTTCCTATCCTGAGATTATTGTCCATACTACCACAGATTACTTGCAAGTTTGTTTGGTTAATAAGGATCTTGGAAATCCATTTATCTCTACGTTACACCTGAGGCAACTCAATTCAAAACTTTATCAAGAGACGAATGCAAGTCAATCTTTAATTTGGGTGCGTAGGGCAAATTTAGGAGGAAGCACATCTCTTTCAGTTTTAAGGTGCATGCACAAAAATTTATTTCTTACTTGAATCTTTTCTATTTCTACAATTATAATTGTTTTGACAAACTACTTGTTCTCTTTGCTAAGCATTCGATCGCTAGAATGCAAATTCTATAGGATATATTTTTGAATTAAACTTTTGTGACATTATATAATATTGCTAAAATTAAATTATTGACACCACCTGAAAGACCAATAAGGTATGCATAGAATTATTTGTACAACTTATACTATTGCAATATTGAACTTAAATTAAATATCAAAAGAGAATAAAAATTGAAATTTATCTAGTTAACTAAAATAGTATTATGATAGAGACATTAATACTCTTTGTTGTTCCTCCATTCCTTATCTTGCACAAAAAATAGGTACCCTCAAGATAAGTATGACCGGTGGTGGACTGAAGAGACCTTGAACGGAACAATAGAGATCTCATCAAACTCCACCATAGAAGCTGACCCAGACGAGACACCCTCTATTGTGATGCAAACTGCTGCCACCACTTCAAGTACCCAACAACCACTTAACCTCTATTGGAATGTCAATGATAAGTCCTCCACATATTATTGGATATTTCACTTCTATGAGATCCAGGCATCGTCGACTGGTAAAAGGGAGTTTGATTTACATATCAATGGAGCTATGGGATCAAAAAATATTACCTTTCAGACATGGTCCAGGATTACTCTCCAGCGGTCAGGTTTTATTAATTATAATGTCTCACTGGTGGCTACTTCGAATTCAACTCTTCCACCTTTATTGAATGGATATGAACTGTATAAAATTGCTCCTGTGGGGGTCCCTACTTACAGTGAAGATGGTAATTTTTGGGATCAAATCTTCAAAATCTTGTCCTAAAATTTAGTCTTATTAAACCTTAGGGATTAATTTTTTTTAAGGTGGTTTAATTGTTTATACTTGCAGTCGCTGCTATTAATACTATCATGAAGGATCATCAAATAAAAAAAGGGTGGAGTGGTGATCCTTGTCTTCCAGAAGAGTTCATATGGTATGGTGTCAGCTGCACCTCGAACTCCTCCAACATTTCCAGGATCACAGGCTTGTCAGTACATTTCTCTTTTCTTTTTTTATGCCTATTTTTCATCATACAAGACTTAACTGTGAACTATATTTCTTCATTTATAATTTGTTTTGGAATTATGAGAAGATGCAAGAATTAGTACAAAACTTCTGATCTATTTCTATATTTTTTTTTTTCAGAAACTTATCATCTAGTGGATTGATAGGTCCATTGAGTTATTACGTTGGAAATCTAAGTACCCTTGTGTCATTGTAAGTTCCTTCATTTTAAGATCAAGTACTACTCAGTTTTTTATATAAACATTAATTTACGAATGTAAGATCACAAGGACAGGACGTAATGTTAAAAATTGGCCGAGCTTTTGAACCATTTTTCATTCGGTACAAAAGGACATA
This sequence comes from Carex parvula, assembly GCA_025461045.1. Lineage (NCBI taxonomy): Eukaryota > Viridiplantae > Streptophyta > Magnoliopsida > Poales > Cyperaceae > Carex > Carex parvula. The sequence goes on along the minus strand of JAJGRW010001085.1, from coordinate 180,962 downwards.
TATAAAGTAAACTCATATTTAATTTTGTTATGAGAAAAGTTTAGTTCGACAACATCTGGCTTACATGTTAATTAACTTCTCAGTTTAATGATTTTATCACATCTGTTCAGTAACCATTTCTTGCATACTTTTCCAGGGATTTATCTGGTAATGATTTGTCTGGATCTCTTCCAAGCTCTCTAGACCAACTAACAGCTCTTAAGTACCTGTATGCATTTTATTCTTAAAATATATCCGGCTTTCTGTTCTGTATAAAGGGATCTATTCATAATTTTTTTGTTGATTTTTCAGTGATATCAGAGGAAATAACAAGATGTCGACCAACCTTCCTTTTGGGCTTAAGAAAAGACAACAAAATGGAAGCTTAACATATAGGTGACACTTTATTTTAGTTATTTTATTTCGTATATGCTGTAGAAAGCATGAGTGCAACTTTTATTCATTGATAACCTTATCTTTTATTGTTTCATTTTGATATACAAATAAACACAAAATATATATAAATATATATTTGCGTACATATAATTAAGTAAACTTAAAAATTATTAGGGACTATATAACTGGCTTGATTCAACACTAATATATATTTGAGGAGAAAGAAAACAAAAAGCATATTTTCAACAATTGTGAGAGAAGAGCCATCAACTAGGTACTCATTGCTGAAGGGATTCATGTTTTTTTTCTAAAATCACAATTATTCAGCACTTTTAACTTTCAATGTTAGCATTCATATAAAGAAAGAAAGTTTCATTGATTTCTAAAGTAAACAACTTGCTTATTAATCTCTTGGAACCATGTTGGCATTTTAATCTTCATTGTCTTGGTTGTTAGGTTTGGAGATCTTCCGATTGCATCTCCTTCTCCGTCTCCTTCTTCTAAGAAGAATATTATAATTACTGCGGTGGTAGTCCCGTTGTTGGTTATTGCAGTTGTTGTTGCGACTATTCATTGGTTGAGGCAGAAACGTAAGTTCTGTTTTTTCACAACCTTTTTTCCGTTCTTGGATTAACAAAATCAGTGCTCGCACTTTTTCATAATTCAGATGAATTGTGAGACTAACTGCACACTATTAAGCCACTACACACTCCAAACATTGTTTAATTTTATATGAGGAAAATATTAAAAGCAAAGCCAAATGTGTAGTTTTGGTTACCCACCAAACCTAAAATGATACATGGTAAGGCATCATTACCAGGAAATGTCAATATCTGTCCTGTATTGATATTATTAAGCTTAAATTAATTTTTTCTCACGTTTTTGGGTTTTTATTTGAGTACTGGAAAACAGAGAATTATTTTTTCTCATTTCTAAATTAGTGTAGAAGTGCCTGACTGCTTACATCAAAATGCCGTTTCTATATACATCTTTTTAATAATAACTGTAAATTTAAATCTCTATATTTTATATACAGATAAACAATCAAATGTCCTAAAGCAAGCTAAAAGGTCTGAATCAAGCCCTGTGACAAATGATCCTGCTAGATATCATGCCACAATTTCACCTCAAGTGCAAGCAACGGCACAAGATTTTCATATCAGTGATAATCGTCAATTCAGTTACAATGATCTCAAGAAAATCACAAATGATTTTAAAAATATTATTGGCACTGGAGGATTTGGTAGTGTCTATTTGGGCCTCCTAGAAAATGGATTTGAGGTTGCAGTTAAGATGCGCTCTAATTCCTCCTCCCAAGGGGTCAAGGAGTTCTTGGCTGAGGTAATTAATCACCATTACACACACATAACCCGCTTAAACACTTGCGAAAGTATTGGTGGTATAGTTGCTATACCAAAACATATACCTAATAATAATCGATGATCAACATCTAAAAATCTTTTATGACAGTAGGTTCAATATATATTTAATCATGATTTTTTTATAGGCAAAACACTTGGCTAGAGTTCATCACAAGAACTTGGTTACACTAATAGGCTATTGCATTGATGAAAATTGCATGGCACTTGTGTATGAGTATATGCAAGAAGGAAATCTTCACAAAAAGCTCAAAGGTAATTAATAATACTTGATCCTAATTTTGTGTCTTTGATGAATATATCTTAAGCTAACATTCTTAAATATCAGATATATATGTGAGGCCTCTTACTTGGAAGCAGCGACTTAAGATTGCATATCAATCTGCACTAGGTACTGTAATTTTTCTCTCTTTGTTTTGAATATATAATTTGTTTCAGAAAAAAGAGTTCGATATATTACATCGGTTAACAGTTCAAAACTATATTCTGAATCTTACTAAATCAGATTGCCATGCTCTTTACTTTCACTTTTGCATTGTATTTATTTAATTATTTTCTTTTTTTGCTATCTCATGTCTTTAAATTAAAAATAACTAGCAGGCACAAGAACTGTACTCAGAAACAATAATTTATATATTCGAAGTATTGATGTTCAAAAATATATATTGAGTTTATCAAAATATTTACAAGAAAATAATATATTGGATGATTAAACAAATGCAATGAAGGATTGGAGTATTTGCATAAGGCTTGTAATCCACCACTTATCCATAGAGATGTCAAGGCCAGCAACATTCTCCTAAATGCAAATTTCGAGGCCAAGATTGCGGATTTTGGGCTCTCGAGGGCTTTTGAAAGTGATGGAGGCAGTTATGTTTCAACTAAAGTAATAGGCACTCCTGGTTATCTAGATCCCGAGTAAGATCTCTGTTTTGTTATTACATTTTGTTATTCCAAGTAAACATCTACAATGCAAAATAATATTATTACCAGACTTACATATATAACTTAAAACTTAATTCTAATAACAGTAACGTATTAATTTATTTGGAAGCGTGGAATTTTGAGTACATGTATATCCAATTTGGTTGTCTATAATGGGTTAAATATTTTGTTTACTCTGCTTTTTGAGAGAAAAATAATGTTTTCTTTAAAGAGTAGTTAAATTATTGCTTGCATCTACAGGTACTATTCGTCAAATCAACTAAGTGGAAAAAGCGATGTTTATAGCTTTGGAGTTGTTCTATTGGAGATCGTCACAGGTCAGTCCCCTACTAACGCTGGTTTAGAAGGGGCTAACTTGGTACATTGGGTGCGTGAAAAACTATCCGGAGGAAATATTGAAAGCATAGTTGACCCTAAAATGCAAGAGGAGTATGACATAAACTCCATATGGAAGGTTACGGATCTAGCATGTAGGTGCACTGAAGCCACCTCATCTAAGAGGCCTACAATGGATGCAGTTGTTTCTGAGCTCAAGGAGAGCATGTATTTGGAATTCCCAACAGAGAAAATGCATAAAGAAAGCAGTACAGATAACTTAGTAACCGATGTTAGTGAGGATAGCACTTTTGAGATTGCTTCAACGGGTGAAATGCAAGACCCAGGTCCCCCAGTCAGATAATTCTTTCCACAACTGAATTTCTTTGTTTAATTGTTGAATTTAACATATATGACTGCCTCTTCTAGGAATATAGAAATAGTTGGCTTGTTGTTAAAAGCAACTTGCCTATTAGTTATCTGGTAATTCGATTTGAAGCATATACGTAGCTTTTCATTCTTTATTTTTTACTTTTGAAAGTTCAAACATAATAAATGTCATTCTGATAGTGCATCATATAGTGTCTTTGTATTGTGGAAATATAACAACATGAGATTTTTGTGTTTAGTTTTTATTGTATTATAATTTGAAAAACTATAAGATAACCCATTTAATTTGTTCCCAGAATTTGATTCTCTCTCAGAATTTCAAATGAAGAAAATGACAAAATTCTAATAATTAATAAATGTGAAAAAGAAAGATGAGCTCTTGTTTTACTTTGTTTCACCACTCTTTTGGTCAAAGCTTAACATAGAGAAGTCCAAACCTCTAAGAATGTAGCACCGACACGGATGGTTAAGCATGACAAGACTGACACCCCGTGCCATGTTTCGATATACTCTAATTAGTCATGCATGTTGACACTTTTGTCTGATGCGTTGTATTTATACAATACGCTAGTTTGAACAAGATTGACCGGATGAGAAATAAGGTATAGGTCAGGGATGGATATGTCGTGGTCAAATCAATAAACGAAAAGATGTGATCAGTCATAATGCATAAGTACTGGTCACCAACTTTGATTTAAAAAAAAACACTTTAATTTCATATTAACTTAGAACAAATAACACAAATATTAAAACACTGGTAATATAACATGCTATTATAACTACTATAGTACCGTGTTTTTTTCCACTGTCAGATTACTCTCTAGAGTTCATACCCCTTTGCTAAAAAGGTACTGTTGACCCCTAAAAAAATGAGATGAAGAAAAGTAGGGGAGGAACGAAAGTAGAATCCAATTGGACAAGAAAGAAAGAAAATTAATTGGACTTCAAAGGGCCCAAACGAATTGAATTTGGGCCGAATATTGAATCAGAAAAAATAAAGAAATTCTGTGTGCTGGAACTGGAGATAGAGGGACAGATGGGCCTTACAGATGGGCCACAGATAAATTAACTTGGGAAACTTTTCCGGTGTGCCCATAGAAACTTTTGCAATAGCCAATATCCTCATAAATTTATCATAATATTCAATATGCCCATGAAAATTTAACATTCTTATTTCCATCTCTTTTGAATTGTTTAATATTTAATTAAATTATTGACCAATATGCCTTTGTTTTGAAATGGAGGTGTCCATTGATATTGTAACAGATTTAATTTACAGGGCATTGAATAAGAAAAAGAAAGTTTGCGCGTAATATTTTAATTATTATTTCTGATATTTTCTTCAAAATAAGACCATCCTGACCTTATTAAATTGAGAAGATAAATTAAGAAAAAAAAATATAGGAAAAATAGTTTGAGTTTTTAACTCCACAGTTGACAATAAAAATTGTGAATATCGTAATTCAACATATATTATAATAGATTACAATTTATTGGTATTTATTTAACAAATAAAGTTATTACCCCACAATTAACCTACTTTGTATTTATATATTTTTTAAATTTTTAAATTTTTTTAAAAATAAAAGTTGAAAATAAGTGTTTTTTGTAACTTAATTTTAGTTTAAATATATTGAGCTCTAATAATTCTGTGACTGTTTTATAAGTGAAGAATCAAAATTATATAATTATCTTTAATTATCAATCTAAGATTTCAAAGCATCACAAAGAAAAATATACCTAACTAGAAAGAAAATGTGTCTAATAATAATAAGAAAATTTTAAAGTATTTATAAACCTTTATACTTCGTAATTAGTTATTAATACACCACAAAGAAAAAAAACAAAATAAGATAATTAAAGGTTAGTTGTAGCATCTTGTTAATTAAAAACCTTATAAGTATTTTTAAAATGTTAAGTTTCATTTGTAAAATATATAGTAATACAAAAATATGCATGAAGGGACATTTGTCATCCACCTATCCTCTGAATTCCACTAACTTCCTCTCATTAATTCTTTAAAATGTTAAGTATTTTTGAAATGTTAAATGTCATTTGTAAAATATATAGTAATACAAAAATATGCATGAAGAGACACTTGTCATCCACCTAACCTTATTCACCTAATTCCACTAACTTTCTCTCATTATTATTTCTTTCATAAAATTTCCTTCACTCCACGTCATTTATTTTCTTTTTGATTAATTCTCATTATTAATTCTTTCATACAATTCACCATCCCACTTGTTCCTCTCTAAATACTATGTATTTTCTTTTTGATTCAAGAAGTAATAATTGGAGAAAGTCTTAGGGTTAAAATGTAAACATTCCAACATTAATAGAACCAACCTTTTCTTTCCCCTTCTTTCCTTTTCCGTCTACAAACCACAAACCATAACCTCTTGAAATTATCGGGAATGGAAAGGGAACAAAACCGAGGCATATTAAGAGAGAAAAAAGAGAGAAGATAGAGAAGAGAAGAATATGGTGGTGCCATGTTGCTTGGTTTGTTCTTGTGCCTGGACCCGATTAGCTTTCCCGAATAGCCAAGCAATTACGAAGAGACGAAAGGAGACGAAGATGCTCGCAGCATCTGTCGTTCACTCGAGGTTGATTGACTCTCTCACATAACCATTCAGAACAATTTTCGTTTTGATAATTCGACATAGGCGTAAACCTTGCACAAAAATTAAAACTTGGGAGGTTTTATCGAGCCTATTGGTACCCAGTCATGTGTAGACTTCCGTACTCATTTTTTTATCTCCATCTTTTATTATACTTTTTTCTTTTTCTGATTTTTCTATTCTTTTGTCTTTTCTTGATTTTCTGATTTTTTTTTTGTATTTCTGTATTTTTTGAAAATTAAAATTTGCACAGATAAATATTTTTGTATCACAAGTACCATGATTACACATAATTTCAAGTCTTTGCTAGAGATCTATCTATAATAAATGGTTATTCTAAAATACTCTCAAACTTAGAAGTCTTTGCAAAAATAAATTACTCAATAACAATTTTCTAAGGTAGCAATTTTTTATTAATATTCATGGTTAGCAATTAATTATTCATTTTGAGGTCATTAATTATTTTGAAAATTAGAATTTTTTGTACCATACTCAATTGTCTAAACTTTAGCCAAAATCAATTCAAGCAATTCCTATTTGATTAACTACATCTAAATTAAACTACTAAAAATAAAAATACAAGACAGCTAAAAAACGTAAATTAATCATTCTAGAATTTTTGGTGAAGCCTCGAATCCTAGCTAAAAAACATAAATTTCTTAATGCATGATGATGTTTGCACATGGAAGTTCACCTAGTGCTGTCATGCATTCAGGCGTACCGAAGTTCATAACTCTCTAAATGCAGGAATTAGAAACCATTACAATATGGGGAATATGGTGCAAGATTCAGTAGTACAAAAAACTCTTTCACAGACTGTTCAAATACCCCTACACCGACTGTTATGGAGGTGTCCGGTGATGGCGCCATAAGTATAGGTATATCTTTATTGACAGGGTAAAAAGCAGTCAGTGTAGGTCTTCAACACTGACGGTTTATTAAAACAGTCAGTGTAGGTCATCAACAACAACGGTTTAAAAATAGTCAGTAGTAGGTATCAAACACCGACGGGTAAAAAACAGTCAGTGTAGGTCCTCAACACCGACAGTTTATTAAAACAGTCAGTGTTGGTGCACTACACCGACGGGTCAAAAACAGTCAGTGTAGGTCCCAACACCGACCGATTTAAAACAGTCAGTGCAAGATTAGTGCTATAGTCTCTTATAATGGAGACTCTAGGTCAAATCTTAGCAGAAATGACTTGAAATAAAAAAAAGAATTTAAAAATTCAGGATAATAATTTAAATGATGAAAATCCACATTCCTAGAAGTTGAAGATCGTAACAAATCCTCCACATTTCCTAAACCGTTCATTCCAATATACACTTGTAGCCATTTAACAATTCATTTTTACCTAACACCACTAATTAATATTCATTGCCGCCACTGAATTTATCTTCAAGTTTTGTTAAAATATAAAATATATCAATTAAAAGCACAATACTTTTCTATTTAATTTATATTGGAATGAAAATAACGAAAAGAAAAACAAGGAAAGCGGTGGAGAAAATAGAAGCGTTAAGAGAGAAGAAAGGAGATACATGAGATGAGAAAGACGGAGGAAAGAAACTCGTTTGCTCGACTTTGAGCCACAATGTGCCGCTGGTAACAAGTGTGGGTTTTCAAGTTATTCTCAGCTCTTTCCAACTTTTTTTACTGTTGCTTGTTGTTTTCTTGATGACTTTGATTTTTTTTGTAGGTTGTTTATCTTGTCTGATTTGTTTGATCGGTTGCTAGTTAATAATAGCTTAATTCCTTGAGTACGTGCTTGCTAGTTGCATGTTTATCGTGGCTGATTTCTTAATGACTACACCTTCTTGTAATGGTTTCTGAAATCACTACATGCGTAATGCAAGACCTAATACGAACCATGAAACCAATACAAACGAACTACTTGCATGACCTAATCTATAGAGTTGTTAAAGATGGATTGCACATTTATAAATAAACATTTTATGTTTGTTCTAGTATATATTTGTTGACGGATTGCCGTCAACCATAAAAAGAAAAAAAATATGGATTGCACTGGAAGTTACTAGACTTTGTAATAATAACCCCCTAAATTGTTGACGAAATCGGTATGTATGGTGACAAACTTTAGACAAGGTTATAATTTAGACAACTGTGCATAAACGTCAAGTCTGGTATTTAATGGTTTTCTTATCAATTCCTGAGATTAGAGTATGGTATGATTTCAATCATATGGTTTGACATTAAGTGAATCATGATTCGGTTTGCTTGATTGCTATTTTCTTGAATTAATACTTGCCGATCCCTTGTTTGTTTGTCCAACTATAGTTACTTGTTATTATTTTGAAAAGTATGATTATATTTTCTCCAAAAATGAATGCATAACGTTTGCATATGAGGCCTGACCATATTGTCTGAACTATAGGCGACATATTCCGGTTGCGCATAGAGTTAATAACTCATAAGAGTTAATTATACAAAATTTGATATGTTATTATTCATTGAGTTAATAATTGTTCTCAGATTTTTAGAGTTAAATTTGATATTTTATTATTCTTAGGCACATGAGTCATGACTATGGGAATTGACCGTAGATATAAGTCCGCATTAAAATTTTTACATGCGGTATGCAGTGACCTTCAGCATGAATGAACCAAACCAAATTTTAAAACATTGAATATATTGCTTATTGTTAACTTCCAATTATAATTTTAGTAGAGTTGAAATAGGCATTGAATATAATGCTATTTATTCATGTACATAGCATTTCTAGGTGCCAACTGAATGTGGTAATCAAACCGTGCCATTTGCTGTGTTTACTCGTGCCATCTTCAAACGTGTCTTGCCCTTATCTGGACAACACTCTAAGGACACAGCACGGACACATGTATACATAATCTTAGCTGATGGCCATGCACTCTCTTAATCCAAGATTCCCATTTTTAAAAATAAATACAAATTGGGAATGCACCCATTTTTAATCCAAGATCCCCATTTGTCAATTATTTGACATTTTCCCCTTAGATCAAAATGACCTCCTACTCAGAAAAGGTAACAATTCCTTTATGTGGACAAGATGATTGATTTCAGTGTCAGTACTCGAGTGCATTTATATTGAGCATTCTATAAAAAAAAATTAAAAAAAAATTGTTCTTATCTATCATAGTTCTTAATTGAGGTGTTCCTAGTCTGCTAATCAATATAAGTAATAAAAAAAATTAAATAAACTGAAATAAAAATAGTATCATGTCTAAAGATAGATTAAAAAAGCAAGCAATCTTAAGGGAGTAACTGGGATTAAAATTGGGTCAAGATACAGTACCCCAATAATGACTTTCAAATATATTTTAAAATCTAAGTTAAATCTAAAGATAATATTCCAGAAAATTCTAGGATTAACTTTTTCAAAATATGAGTTATTAATTATCATTGTCGTTAGGCTCTTCTGTTGGTGCCTTCTCAGGTCCAAGAGAACTAGAAGATGACACACCATCCTATATTACAAAGCAAAAAATATTCATGTTAGTGCAAAATTGCTAGCTTACATTGTTTTTTAGTACTAATAATATGTAAAACATACTTACATTCTGGCATCTCTCAGGAGCATTCATATCATTCTTGCTACTAGCTCTTGGCGTATCATCCTTCAACTCGTCATCCCGCATTACTTCATGTTTGGTATTATCTTCATCAATCATTTCCTCACTAGACAGATTGCCAAGATATCCAGTTGACTGAGGCACACATAGAACATTATATATAAAGAGGTGCCAATCATTTTGGTTAGAAAGATAGCCAATCATTTAGTTGACTGAGGCACACATAGAACAATTATATTTAATCATCCACCATCAAATAATAGAACAAGTATTAAAGAGGTGTCATGTTACACCCATTATATGAGCCCGAGACCATCTTTCTAACCAAAATCATTTTGTGACCCATTTTATGACTCATTTTTTAGTGTAATTCATGGTTGTTTGTCAAACTAAATTATGTTTTGCTCAAAAATAACATTTCTGAAGTTCTATAACTCACCATTGTTTTTGGAGAATTATTTATATCAAATAACCCGAGGTGACGGCGCACCTCTACTTGGGATCTGAACTTTTTGCCCGTACCTGGCTCGATATAATACTTAAATTTCAAGAAAAAATAAATGTTAGCAATGGCATTTTTTGTCAATAACAATACTAATTTATTAATATGGAAAGGTGGAGGGACTGAAATGGAATCTGAAATTGTAAGTTTTTAGAACGAGGTAAGTTCGCAGCCAATATTTGCGAAACCTTGGGTGGTACAGAGACATATAGTGGTATATTATGTACAAGGAGGTTCACAGACAATATGGAACTACCATATAATATCATTGTCTTTATACCCTGATCATGATATTCAATTTGAAAGAATCACAAAGGATGACAAATTTTCTAATGACACTCTGAATAACTGACATAATCAATTTTTACTACATTGAAAAACAGAACCAAAACATTATTACAAAGCAAGTTATATCAAGCATTTAATTCCCTTGAAAAATATAAATTCAGACAGAGATAATTGAAACATAAATCCCCATATACTAATACCGGGATAACATAGATAGGAAAACAATTTAAACCTTGTCTTTCAAGCCAGCAGTTTTGCCTCCTTCTCGGACGCGCTCAATGATTGTCCATCCTTCCGGAAGCCAATCCAGTAGTTTGACCTCAGTTGATTTGGATGTTGAAGCCTTGTCAGTTTTCGGCTTCCTAGCCTTTCTCGACTCAGTCGAGACAGGGGGTGATTCCTCATTCACTTTGGATCTTTTGCTCTTCTTATTAACTTTTTTTGTGCTGGTAGGAGTTTCTCCATCTGGTACAGATGGAGTTTGATTACCAGGCCCAATGGGGACTCCTTCAGTGTCAGGTGGCGCAAAGGAGATCGGGACCGGGTTCAATACGTCTTCTGGTTGAGAGGTGTCTGCCATTGACCTGTATTAAATTGCATGTAGCGTTAATAACAGTAAAACCATTTTTCATTATTTTTTTCACTCTATTTTTTACCCATTTTTTGGTCAAACCAAAAAAGGGGACTCTAGGTTATTGAAAACCAAAACCGAAGCAAGTACCAGATATGGAATCCTAACCCTACCATTCCGATTAAAATTAGTACAAATCTGAAGAATAATAACCATCAAATAAAGATTTTTCACAAAATTTGAGTTTTATAAATAATGTTAAAAATAACGGCTACAATTCAAATTTGTAAATAACGGCTAGTTAGTAATTAATAGACTAGGAGTTAGTGGTTAGTGATTAGTAGTTGTAATTAATAGTATAACGGCTAGTTAGTAATTAATAGACTAGGAGTTAGTGGTTAGTGATTAGTAGTTGTAATTAATAGTATAACGGCTAGTTTTTGTTCTTCTTTATAAATAGACATATATGTAAAATCTGAAATTAAGATTGCAATAATAAAATTATTTTCTTACATCTATTCTCTCTTACAAATTTAACATGGTATCAGAGCCACGTTCTCTGTGACCGAAAAATCAAAAACGCGTGACAAATTTCAGCAAAAAGAAAATGGCTCAAGAAGAAGCAACAAACTTCTCGAAGCTAACAAATACCTTGCTCAATGGCAAAAATTATGTGTCATGGGCAAGGGCAGCATCCAGGGCCCTGAGTGGTCGAGAAATGTTAGAATTCATTACGGGTGAAGAGAAGAAACCAGAAATTTCAAACACAAGCAAGATAACACCCGAAGAAACAATAGCAACAAAAAAATGGAGAACTACGAATGACAGAATTGTTACCTTACTACTCAACTCCATGGAACCGACCGTATCCGAACTCTTCACGTTGGCCGAAACGGCACATGAACTATGGAAAGCGGTAAAAAGTATGTATGGTCAACAAAATAATTTTTCTCACATTTATCAACTTATGCAGGAGATTCAACAAGAAAAACAAGGGTCAAGAAGTCACACTGAGTACCTTAGTGATCTTGAGAAAAAATGCAATGAACTTCAATCTTACCGACCGTTTACAACATATTTGGCCACACTTCAGAAACGGGCTGAGAAGGACGATATTTTTCAGTACCTCGAGGGTCTAAACCTGAGTTATGAAGCCGTAAGATCTCAAATCATGACCACGGTACCTCTTCCCTCTTATTCTCAAATTAAAAGTTTAATTCAACAAGAGAAAAGTAGGAGAATTGCCATGAATGGTCAGATTGTAAGCCATGAGGGACATGAGACCCATGGCTTAGCCGTAAAAAATTCTAATTTTAATCAAAAACCCTAGCTTTCAAAATCGTCCAAATCAATCAAAAAATGAAAAATGTAACCACTGTAAAAAAGATGGCCACACTCAAGATAGATGTTGGCATCTTTATCCCCATCTTAGACCAAAAAAATGGAAGGAAATGATCAGAATCGAAATTGGGAAAAAATGGTGAAAAAAACAGAAGTTATGTAGCTTCTGTTGAAGAGAAAGGACTTAATGGGCTAGTGGGTTTGTCTGGAAATGGATTCGGACCCAATAACACTAGCCAAACTACTAATGGGTTCAATTCCAACCCTGGCGGACCCAATAAGGAGACCCCAAATGGACCCTCCACTCCAGGCGCTAGCGGGTCATTCTGGAACGGGTCAGGCGCTGGCGGGTCACTCTGGAATGGGTCAGGCGCTGGCGGGTCATCCTGGAACGGGTCAGAGGCTAATTTTGGCGCAAATGGGTCATTTTCAAACGGGTCAAGGCCTGGAGATCAAATGCAGCAGTATTTTCAGCAGTTATGTGCGATGATGAACAATCAAAACAATCCCAGCATATGTGGTATTGCTTCTAACTCAAAAAATTTCTTTTTTAATCAAATTATTATAGATAGTGGTGCAACAGATCATATGTTTGGGAATAAACAACTACTGTCAAACCTCAACCCGACCAATGGTAATAATTTTGTATTGGTTGCAAACGGTATGAAGGCAAAAATAAATGGCGTAGGAGAAATTAATCTATGCAATAAACAAATTAAAAATGTTTTATATTTAGAAACATTTCCCGTAAACTTAATTTCTGTAAATAAATTAACACAAGAATTAAATTGTAATGCAATATTTTCTTGTAAAAACGTTGTATTTCAGGACCGGGAAACCGGAGTCAAGATTGGTGAAGGATTTCTAGAAAATGGACATTATCTTTTGAACTCCAAATTAAATTTATGTGCTTCCGCAAAAGTCGTTAATTCTGATCTTTGGCATAAGAGACTTGGGCATCCTTCCGACAAGATTTTAAATAGTATTTTAGATTTTAAAAGTTTAAATTGTACTAATTGTGAAATTTGCAAGTTAGCAAAACAAACAAAGCTTCATTTTTCTCTTTCTACGAGCAAAAGTAAAGCTCCTTTTGATTTAGTACATTCCGATGTATGGGGACCGGCCCCAATAGATTCATATAATGGATTCAAATATTTTCTTTTATTTATTGATGATTTTACAAAAACAACTTGGTTATTTTTACTTAAATCCAAAGATGAAGTGTTTGATTGTTTTTATGAATTTTTATGTCTCATAGAAACACAATTTAATGCAAAATTAAAAATCTTTAGATCGGATAATGGAACCGAGTTTATAAATAGGAAGTTTTCAAGTCTCTTTAGAGAAAAGGGTATTATACATCAAATAACTTGTATAAATACTCCCGAACAAAATAGTGTATCGGAAAGGAAAAATAGACATTTATTAGAAATGACACGATCTTTATTATTTCAAAATAATATTCCTAAAATTTATTGGTCGGATGCCGTACTTTGTGCCACTCATTTAATCAATAGATTACCTAGTATTATTTTAGAAAACAAAAGTCCATTAGAAATTCTTTATCAACAAAAAATCACTTATGACCATATGAGAGTATTTGGTTGTACAAGTTTCGTACATATCAAAAGAAATGACAAGCTTGATTTTGTATCACAAAAAACTATTTTCTTAGGATACTCATCTTATAAAAAGGGTTATAAATGCTATGATCCAATTAATAAAAAAATATATCTTTCTAGAAACGTTTCATTTTTTGAAAATGAACCATATTTCAAAGAAAAAGAAATATTTCATCAAACACATTTAAATGACAATATAGTTTTACCTTACTTAGATGATTTGAGTTTTATTCCTAGAAATAATCATCAAGTTGAAAATAATCAAGAAATGAAACTAATGATGACATAAATGAAAATGAAACGGAAGAAAGTTTACCGATTAGAAGAATATCATCTAGAGAACGACACCATCAACTAGACTTAGAGATTATGTGACATATTCGGTACAATATCCAATTGAAAATTTTGTTTCATATGACAACATCTCAACCTAATACCATACATTTCTCACTAGTATTGAAAAAGTATTAGAACCAAAAAATTACCAAGAAGCAATTAAATGTCCAATATGGTGTAAGGCTATGGATGAGGAATTAAAAGCCTTAGAACAAAATGAAACTTGAAAAATTGTTTCTCTACCAAAAAATAAAAAACCGGTTGGTTGTAAATGGGTATATAAAAACCAAATATAATAGTGATGGAATCATAGAAAGGTATAAAGCAAGACTTGTAGCTAAAGGATTCACCCAAACCTATGGCATAGACTATAACGAAACCTTTGCACCGGTTGCAAAAATGAATACCGTAAGAATTTTGTTTTCTATTGCCGTAAATAATGGTTGGGACCTCTACCAAATGGATGTTAAAAATGCATTTCTTCAAGGAACACTTGAAGAAGAGGTGTATATGACATTACCACCCGGTCATAAATTGGAAACAAATTCTAACTTGGCTTGTAGGCTTAATAAATCAATTTATGGATTGAAGCAATCTCCACGGGCATGGTATGGCAAGCTTAGCTCTTATTTAATTTCTTGCAATTTTAAAATCAGTAATGCCGATCATTCTTTTTTTATTTACAAAATGTGACGGTATCAATCCTACTCTCATTTTAGTATATGTAGATGACATCATAATTACCGGAAATAATTTTGAACAAATTCAAAACATTAAGAAACAGCTAAAAGAAAAATTTGACATAAAAGATTTAGGATATCTTAAATATTTTCTAGGAATAGAGGTAGCCACTTCGGAGAAAGGACTTTTTATTTCTCAAAGAAAATATGCACTCGACTTGTTAAAAGAAACCAGTAAGTTAGGATGTAAACCGATCTCTACCCCAATTGACAACAATGCAAATTAAATAGTGAAGATGGTGAACCTTTAAAAGACATAAATCAATTTCAAAGACTTGTAGGAAAATTACTATATCTAACGGTTACACGTCCGGATATTTCTTTTTCCGTAAGTCAAATTAGTAAATTCATGCATTCACCAAGAACACAACATTTAGAAGCCGTAAATAGAATTTTGAGATTTTTAAAAAATAATCCCGGCAAGGGTATTTGGATGAAAAATAATAATTCTAATGATATATGTGGCTATTCCGATGCAGATTGGGCCGGAAGCTTCGATAGAAAGTCGACAACCGGTTTTTGCATATTTGTAGGCGGAAATCTAGTCACATGGAAAAGCAAGAAACAAAATGTTGTAGCACGATCAAGCGCCGAAGCCGAATATCGTGCCATGGCATCAACCGCAAGTGAACTCACATGGATCAAGCAACTCCTATTGGACATGAGATTTAAAATTCAAGAACCGATGAAAATGTATTGCGACAATAATTCGACACGACACATAGCTTCAAATCCCGTGTTTCATGAACGAACAAAACACATAGAAGTGGATTGCCACTTTATTAGAGAAAAAGTTCAAGCAAAAGAAATTGAAACACCATACGTTAAAAGTGAAGATCAACTCGCGGATATCTTCACTAAAGGCTTATATCCGGGTCCATTCGAGAAAATTACAAGCAAGCTAGGATTGTACGATATATACATTCCTAGCTTGAGGGGGAGTGTTAAAAATAACGGCTACAATTCAAATTTGTAAATAACGGCTAGTTAGTAATTAATAGACTAGGAGTTAGTGGTTAGTGGTTAGTAGTTGTAATTAATAGTATAACGGCTAGTTTTTGTTCTTCTTTATAAATAGACATATATGTAAAATCTGAAATTAAGATTGCAATAATAAAATTGTTTTCTTACATCTATTCTCTCTTACAAATTTAACAAATAAGTTGCAAGCTACAGAATATAATCTATGTTGCAACCTACAGATGAATAGATTGCTACGAATTTTGGTTCTAAAAAGGTAAACTTTAAAAATTTGGTTGTTGCTATTATTTCCATCAATTTCCCTCTATATATATCTCGTACTCAATATAAACCAGCAATTCCAATAAAAAGGATCAGAAAAAACCTGAAAAATTGGTATTTATTAAACAAGGAAACAAATATAAGATTAGATCAAGCTCAATTTTGGTCTATAAAAATTAACACAGGAGCTTAACAATACAACAACTTTCGTTTAACAAAATATTCTATTTTTTTTTCTTCAGTAATCCCCTCTAGAATCTTCCCCACAAAATATAAATAAAAAAACCAGGGCAGAGCAAAAGAGAGAAATACCTTAAAAGCAAAGCTCCTTGAGAGAGAGAGAGAAAGAGGGGGGCGGAGCAGAAGTGAAGGAAATGAGAGAGAGAGAGCGATAGAGAAAGAGAGACCAGTGCGCAGTGAAATGTTGCTTTGAAGGAGAAGAGTGGTCTCTCCCAACAATTGTTTAGTAACGCTTCAATTTAATTTTGATACAGTGAACAAATATTAAAAAAGATATAGTGACAATGCCACATCGTAATTATTGTAATTATTAGTGGGTCAGATTCAATTAAATTATGTATAATATTTCAATCTAATACTATAAATAAATGTCAATAGAATAATATAAAATAAACAATGCCACGTAGCAACTATTAGTGGGTCGAATTCAATTAAATTACGTACAACTCTTAAATTTTATATACAATGAACAAATGTCAATAGAAATAGAAAAAAATATAGTGAACAATGCTACATTGCAATCATTAGTGGGTTGAATCCAATTAAATTCTGTAGAACACTTTAATTTGATACAGTGAACAAATATGACAATAGAAAAACAAAGATAGAGTAAACAATGCTACGTCACAACTATTAGTGGGTCGGATCCAATAAAATTATGTACAATCCTTCAATTAAAATAAATATGAATAGAAAAAAATGAATGATACAATGAATAATACCACGTTGACAATATTAGTGGGTAAGATTCAATTAAATTAGTAACAACCCTCGAATTTGATACAGTGAACAAATGTCAATAGAAAAATAAATAAAAGATACAATGAACAATGACACGTAGAAACCATTAGTGGGTCAGATCCAATTTAATTATGTACAATGAACAAATGTTAATAGAAAAAAAAGGATATAATGAACAAATGAAATCAAAATAAATAAAAGAAACAATGCCACCTAGTAATCATTAGTGAGTCGGATCCTATTATATTCAATACCCATATCCTAGGATGATCACGGGTGAGTATCCCTGTGGTACCAACCGTGAAGAATATGTCCCAGCCGAGCCAAAATAAAATTGGTACCTTTTTAGAAAAATAGGGGATCTGCTTTGAAGTTTGTATCAGGTTCAAACGAATAATGCAAATCTCAAATTACACAATTAGGGTACTGCCAAGTCCCTACTTGATATCTGAACCCATGTTTTGGTGATCCTTCAACTTGATATAGTGAACAATGACACATTTCAATCATTAGTGGATTGGATCTAAATAAATTATGTACCCGTATCCAAGGATGATCCAGGACTTGATTGATCAATTTTGTTTTTAGACTTTTTTCCTTCAATTAGAAGTTGGGTAGGGAGTAAACGAATTGAATAACGTGTTAAATAATCGCTTATTTTGGAAAAGTTAATCTATTGTTATTATTCTATCATAATTGGTTAATAAAAATGTATTCAACTGTATTATAACAACCTCTTCTAGGTTTCTCATTCGACAAAGCGCCTCCTCTCTCTCTCGTCTCTACCTTGAGAGGAGAGGAGAATGAGAGAGAGGGGAGGAACTGGAGCCGATCGGAGTTGAGAGCGCAGTATCGTCAGAGTTCGGAGCGTTGAGTCTCTATGCCATCTCGATTGGAGCGCGGGTGAGTAGATTCAGTCGTCGGAGCGCGGCGGCGGTCGAAAAATCGGATCCGGTCGTTGAGAGCGATAGGGAAAAGTAATAGGGTAATTATGAGTGTATATAAATGAGATTAGAGTTATTTAGAGTAGTTTGGAGGATTTTGCGAGAATAAAAAAGTGGATTTAGGTTTAGAGTCACTTGACTCGTTGTAAGTTCGTTTTTTTATCAATGAAATTGTTAGTTGGCACTTAAAGCCACTAACTTTAAAAAAAAACTGTGTTATAACAATAACAACATGTCAAATTTCAGAAATGAAGATCACATCATTATTATTCAATTAATTTTTAACTGAAGTACTATTACAAAGAAAATTTATTTTATTATATATTTAAATGTTGTTATTTTTTTATTTTGTAAAGTTGTTGAGCAATTTTTTTAGGAGAATTTCTAGTGAGCCCATATAACTTCTAAAATAGTCAATATCCATAATATTCAAAATCTTCATAAAAACTTAAAAAATATTTCTTGTATCCTTTTTATTTATCTACCTTTTTATCTAGTTATTTTGAAAATTGAATTGACAACTATATTTTTTTGACTTATTAAATTTCGTATTTTCCTCTTTCATTCTCTTTCGCTCAAAAACCTTCTTCGAGGCAAAGCACTGTATTGAAACTGAAACCTTTAACAATAATTTTTAGATTTTTCCTCAATTTTACTTTACTTCACACAAACGAGCAATACAAATTTGTTTTGTTCTTACCTAAAAGCGAAAAAATTATTACTCTTTCCAATTCCACCAACCTCTTGGCAAAATAACAACGAGAAAAACAAAAGATAATTACTCCCTCCCGCCAAAGTCCAAAAGAAACTAAGAGGTGCAAACAGTACTGAAACCACACTTTTCTTTGGACATATATTTGAGAGAATTAAAGAAGAGCCTTTTCCCACTGAATTAGTGATTAATAAAGGAAAGAAATAAAATCCAATCAGTACTGAAAAAAATCCAATGAAACAAAAATTTGCAAACATCTTAAGCACATCGGACGGTCACTTTGAGTCCGATGGGCATCAGACCCAAGCTGCTCTCCCTTCAGAGACCCAGTCGGAGGATCCTATACTTGGTTTAGACCCAGAGGACCTCTCTGACTACAATAGAGACATGGATGAAATATCAAGGATTGATTCTGGAGAGTCTTTTGATGGCAACTCTGAAGCTGTAGCCTCTGATGTTTGACAAAGATTTAGTTTGCTATGTATTGTTCAATTTTGCCTGAACTTTAGTCGCTGCTTTACTTTACTCATCTTTTGGAATTGTTAGCTATTTGTAGTCATGTTAGTCTTCTGTTAATTAGTACCAGCTGTTAGGTGCTAACTTTTGTAAGAACTATACTTGGTTTTGTAATGAAATCGGTGGCTGTGCCACTTTTATCCAAAAACAAAATAAAAAATAGAAGAAGAAAAAGAGGCTAGTTCTGTAACAAAACATTGAAACTTGTCAAGTATATATTTTACAGTAGTGTTGTGTAACAAATTTATCAAGCCACAAACAAAACATAATATAAGTTCATAATTTTTTATCATTTAGAAGCAAGTTCAAATTTTACTGCTTACTGGTGGAATCAAGATTCAAGAGTTTTTCTCCCTTTACAACCAACAAACATTGAAAATAAAAACAATAACAAAACTTGATAAATAATTAGAAGGCAAGAACATGCCATCACATATTCTCTGACAAGACAGACTTGACGACCCGCCTCACGAAAGAGCTGAAACAGTCACGGCAGCAACCTGACACCAAATTAGACATATCCTTGTTGTGGTTGCAAAGGGGCCGAGAGAACGATCGAACAAGTGCTGGATGGTGCTCAAGGCCATATGCGGCCAAGATGGTGTGGGTCGAAACCCTGGCGACTTCCTTGTATCCATTGGAACCTAAATAAAGTTGAGCCATATTGCATCAGTAAATATGAACAGGATAATCTAGATAGCATATTATAGGATGGTCTTTGCAACCACATACTAGCTGGCCAACAAGTCCTCTTAGTCACCGGAACAGATGGAATATATCAAATATTCTCTAGGGTTGCCAAACTGTGATAATTCCAACAATAAAAAGGAAGAACATGAACATAAAAAAAAAATAAACTCATGAAAAACAGATGTACCTAATTTCTTTTTATCTTTGTGCATAGAAGATAGACTGTGCTTGACCAGAGATTGAAGCTCAGCCTTAGCATCCTCACTTCTCGCGAGCTCTCTCTTTGCAATTGTTGAAGAGGCTCCTCTCCATTGTAATCCATGACCCACCTGAGGAGCATGACTACTTACATCGATAGGAGCACTTTGGATGATTGTTGTCTGCCGAACCGGCTGATAACTAGATCCACCTGGAGCATGGTTGTTGTTACCATACTGCCCAAATCCTCCGTTAGGATAAGACACCTCACTGTTCGAATGAGAGGTACTCACACCTTCACCATCAGTTCTCAGCTTTTTCATTGGTGGATGTATGTGCCCTGTTGGCTTTGATTTTCCCATTGTTGTCAAAGACCGTGAGATTTGTTGCCTATTTTCTTGGGGCGCATTTTTCGCCAAATATAATCTGGCCTTCTCAATCATTTCCCAAGACTTTTTAATATTGCGGGATCCGTTATGATTTGGTTGCATTTTTCAGTGCTTTCCACACAAAAAGGATGGTAAACCTGAAGTTAACTAGAAGGATCAACTACTAACGGATGTTTTTAGGCAATTATAAATATTAGGCTGTCAAACATCATCACAATTGCAAGCATGTTAGTCACTTCCCGCTTCCCCCACAAACAGAACCAACCCACCAAAGTAGAAAAAAGAGGAATTAAACCAATAGAAACAACAAGAAAAAAAGGAAGAAAGTCACATTGTTGTCCGTGCTACTATTTTGTTGAAACTTGCCATAAACAAGTATATATTGCCCATGTCTGTGTTCAATGAAACGGTATTGACAATGTTAAGATTAAATTGTGCACTTATACATTTCACAGTTTCACTATGTTATGGTTTGACATTCTGCATAGGTACCCCATTAGGCTAATTATTCATATGAAATTCTATGCTTTATTTCTAAATTTCTAATTGACGAAGTGATCATTACAAAAACATAAATTTCACAGTTTCAACAAATCGTGTGTAATGAGCAATCTCAACGAAAACATTTCTAGTTACTTCCAGCTATATTTTTTTTAAGTCATTCAAGATTAGTGCAAGAAAAGTTATTTTCAGCTAATTTACCTTTTTTGTAAATTTGGAGAATATATCTGAAATCTTGAGCAAGAAATCTAGGTCAAAATACTTCGAATCTGTGACCTCCTACCCGAAGATGTAATCTCCGTCTATCCAAAACTTCTAACTTCCCGATACCTTGAACTTGTGTCGGCGGCGGCAGCGGGGGGGCCTATAGAATTGAAGTGTGTTGGAAGAATTAGGTTTTTCAAACGGCGGCGGACCAATGGATAGAAGTATTAATACTGTTTGGGTTCAGTTTTATTTCACTTTGAATTTATTTGATTAGATTTGGTTTATAAGTAAATACTCGAAATGTGTGTTTCACATGTATTTTACAAGTTATTAATGTCTGATAGTTCACTAAGACCGGGAGCGTACTGTTTTAATATTCCACTATTGTGTGATGATTGGTTGAGGATTAAACCGTGGAATAAGGGGTTTAGGCCTAATTAAGCTACCTAATGTCAAATAGTAAGACCGGCCTGACTAGGTGTAAGTCACAACTTAAGCCACCTAGAGAATTGGATTAAATTCATTCTGCCTCTAGTCCTAACTCGTGTGATTTTTATTTTCTGTCAATATATTTTTGCACTCCACACTCTCTTTAGTATGCAAACAACATTTTTGTAAATCAATTTTAGATATTATGAATTGACTTTGGAAATTAATTTATTGCTATTTTTTATTCATTTCGATTGTGAATTAAATTCTAAATTATGCATTGATACCTTCAAATTTTTAATTAAAATGTCGTTCGTTTCTCAGATTATTTATTGTTATATTTAATTTGGTTATCATGTATTAGGGTAAATTTCTGAATTGCTTGATGATGTGTAAATTTCAGGCAGCATTAATTGAAAGTATGTACTGAAGTTCTTAGAACTGTCTAAATACATGCATTAAGGTACATAAAATTTTTTATATTCCCTGAATGCTAGAATTAGAAACCATTAATGGAGACTCAAGGTCAAATCTTAGCAGATGTAACTTGAACCAGAAAAACTAAAAATAAAAGCATATCTAAGATAATAATTTAAATGATGAAATTCCACATACCTAGAAGCTGAAGCTTGTAACAAATGCTCGACATTTCCTAAACCACTCATGCCAAAGTAAAATGTCATATTTCTGCATAAATTTTCATTACAACAAATTTGTGTTAATAGAATATTGCTGCCAATAATACATTGACGTTAATAATTGAAAGAAGTTATCAACTCTAATATAAATTGAAATAGTTTTCCATTCATAAAGATAAAAACAAAATCACATCTGCAAATATTTTGGAGAAATCGGAAACAAATGGAAGTTTTGAATATATCATAAAATTAACATATACACGAGAAATACAAATAGTCATTTTCGCAATTGCTTTTTCAAGTATATATATATTTTTTTAATCTTTTTTAAGTTCCTGTTTCAGTTGTATTGTTTAGATAGCAGCAAAAATTGAACCATGCATCAAAATTGGTAATTAAACAACTAAATTTGATTTACACAAGTTAATAATTAATGCATTTGGGTTTATTATCTTATAAAAAGAAATTTACATTGTTTGAATTGTATGCATTACATAATCTATGAAAACCGGTTGATGTGCATGTAAAGTAATTCAATCCAAGTGTAAATTAATCGCAGACATGGATTGCAGGATATGCGGATTGCATATAGCAAAAAAAAGTATGGAAACAGTTAATCAAACAATATTCGGCCCCGACCTATTATAGTGAAGATAATAATCCCATTTGTATATATTTTAATGGCTTCTACTATTTCCCCAATTGATCATTTTGTAGCATTATTTTGCAAGGTTTACAACTAGAGGAAAACAAAAATAGTGATTTGTTGATAGCAATGGAAATGAGATATCAAAATTAATTTCAAATAGACGAGGTTATCATAATTAATTTAGGTACAAAGATGATTGCTTGATTCCTTTAGATCCCTTAAGAACAGCGAAGAATTTAGAATTTTATATATAAAATTTTATTCTCAGTTTTTCTGCCAAGCATTGGGAGATATAATAACTATTAATCCCATAATATTCGGCACTGACATATATATTGTAGTGAAGATAATAAACCTTCTTTAGTATGCTGTCATGGGTTGTACTGTTTTACTAATTGATCATTTTGTAGCATTATTTTACAAGGTTGTACAACTACAGAAAAATAATAATTGAACATATTTAGCAAAAGTTAATGGATTCAAAAAATTTATCGACTATTACAGTATATAGTAAATATATGCACCTGATCACACTCGGGAATCATGACGAGGCGCTCAGTGGTGAACAAACCCGGTAAAATCTCAGTGCAGGAATTCAGATCTTTCTCCGCCTGTGATCTTCTTGCGCCTAGTATATATAAGAACCTGATCCATAGGGATTGGATTCTACTACCGTGGCCTTTCCAATCTCCATTGCTAGTTCATTTTGATTAAGTGAGCCATTAAGTGGGAAAGGAGGCTGAGTGTGTCTTGATGTTATCGTAAAGATTTATATCAAGGGGACGAGGTTTTTTTCTCTGACAAATTAATTGTAGATTTACCATATTGTTCGTTCTTTTTGTTTTTTGTTTTGGTTAGGAATACATATTATTCATCACTTATTCACAGTAAATGCTCGAAAATAAGAAAAAATAAATCTAAGAATTAACATATGATTTAAATGATGTTATATATTGAACTTTTATATATGTTCTTTCGAATAGTCCTAAAATTATTGTTGATTCTCATATATAAATTATTGTTTTACGAATATAAAATACTTAACGTCACAGAATTATCCGGAATGAAATTTTATGGATATGGGAAGTTAACATATTAATTTGGAGAAAAGCATACCCATGTATATCGATTGTTATGAAAATTTGTTGATATAAATGTTCCATTGTACCGTGGAAACTAATGTGGAAAATATTTTTTTCTTTCTAATATACTTAGCATGAACACAAATATTCTTACTAATAAATATTAATATAATTAAACTAAAGGGAATTGAACAATAACATCACCATATTTTATTGTTATTTTATTACGAAACTTTTGCTTGCAAACTATTTATGCAATCACGGAAAAAGATCAAATAAAAATAATATAAAACAAATTAATAATTCTTGTTATTAATAAAATATTGAATAAAGACAATTAAACAAGGCAATATTATAAAAAATTTCCATTTTATTCCCTCTCATTTTTATTCCCATATAAATTAATGAGAGACTAACAAAAACAAGGTTCACATTTTTTTTTATTATATTGACAACAAAGCTAGAGAGGGAGTCAGGTAGGAACAAATTAAGTTTAGAAAATAATTTTATCTTTACACAATTTAAAGAGAGTAGCTATAGTTTGAGTGGAAATAATTATCTGTCATAAATTGAAACAATGATTCACCGAACACCAATTTGAAAAATGGTCGCCATAAATGAAAATATCAACAAAATTTCATGGAATGGTATAAAGAATATTGTTGGGTTGTGATTCAATGTTTATTATCTTATTCAGGTATGGGTTGTATATAGGATGGCAACGAGCTGGCTCATCACGCGCTGGACTCAGCTTGTGATCGGCTTACCACAACAATCGAGCTAGCTGAGTGAGATGAGATTAAGAGACCGAGCTAGACTATTAGCTCATAATCGTACCAAGCCAGTATTGAGCTGGACCGAGCTGGTTCGTTTAGCTTGCTGGACTTTATTTAGACTACTATTATACAAATTGAAAAAAAATATAGAACGAAGCACATCAAGCAAAGCATTAGATATTCATTTTCAAGTGTAGTTAATAGAATGGAACAAGCCCATCAAACAAAGCATCAAACATAACAATTAGTAGAATCACAAAAAAGTGAGAATCTTTGAATGAAAAACAGTAAATCGTAAAACCTAACCTTTCATCCAACGGATCAGATTTTATCGTAAAATCTATCTAATGAGCGAGCTGGTGAGCGAGCGAGCTTGGTCCAGCTCAAATTCGTTTAGTCTGGACCAAACCAGTAACAATCTAGTTATTACCCAGCGAGTCCCGAGCTGATCCCGATGGATCAACGAGTTACTAACTTTAGAGCGTCATCGATTTGATATTTTCAGAATAGTAAAGTTTGTAGAGAGTTTTATTTGATTCTGCCTTCTCTAAACTCGCTCACACAATTGTCTAATTAGATAACAAGAATTAATTAGTTCATGAATCATGATGTCTCAGAGAATGAACCTATAATATATGACTGAACCATCCATTTGGACTGAGAAAAAGGCTCATTTCTCTTTTTCTAATTTGACCATCTGACCAAAAGTAGATACAAATCACGGAGCATTTTAATTAGTATTTCTTGCTAACTATTTTCTAAATTTATTGATGAATTTAAAACAATATAGGGCTTGTACAAAAAATAATTAGTTCCGAATGAATTTATTTCTCATAAATATGGAAAATAAGTACAAATTCTAATTCTCAAGGATATGGAAAAAAGCTCAGGTACTTATTAATAAATCAGAATTTGAAAAGTCAATATTTTGAAAAAGAATTGTAATTTGAAAAGTCAATATTTTGAGGCATTATAAGCGGAAGCTATGGGAATAAGTGATGAAGAATTTATTAAAAAAAAAATGTAAAACAAGAATGGTGCTAGTTTCTTGGACCACTTTATATTGGAGTGTCAATGGCACCTGTTTGATCGTTTATTACAACTGTATCGTATTTGATAAAGAGAATATGGATAAAATTTATTTTTGTTGGAGAAATAGGTAACGATATGGGTTAAGACTATTTCGTACACTTTACTTTATAGAATAATTACAAAAAAATAAAAGAATATCTATATGTAAGTTCAATTACGGATCATATAAAATATTGAATGCACAATGAACAGAGCATATATATATAAATAGGGATGAGCTATGGTGAGACGTGGAGTAAAACAAGTTTGTACTCCACATCATAATTTTATTTTGAAAATCCAAACAACCGATCCGAACCGTTCAACATGTTCTCTATATTGAAATGTGCTTGGAAACCAAATTTTATATTTTTTTGGAATTTTTTACTATTTATTAAGCCACTTTGAAAATCGCTGATCCACTGTGAACAGTAAACAATAGTAAATTTTTCTGGACCACCGGATCAGCGATTTTCAAAATGGCTTAATAAATAGTAAAAAAATTCCAAAAAATGTAAAATTTGGTCTCCAAGCACATTTCAATATAGAGAACATGTTGAACGGTTCAGATCGGTTGTTTGGATTTTCAAAATGGAAATATAGTGCCATGGAGTACAAAATAGTTTTACTCCACGTCTCACCATAGCTCATCCCTATATATATATATATATATATATAAATATATATATATTTAATTGTTCCAGGCGTGATTGTACTTCACTAGTGGAAAAAACACACATCAGGAACGGTTAAAAACACGCATCAGGAACGGACCTAGAGGCGACACTGACCCAGCTGTTACAGATAGTAGAACTAATCAGGAACGGTTAAATAACCGACACTAAATCCCATAATCAAGAACGGTTGTTTGATATAGCCGATACTGATATGGACAATCAGGAACGGTTGTTTGTTATTAGCCGATACGGATGTTGATAATCAGGAACAGCCTTTAAGAACAACCGATACTGATTTTAACAATCAGAAACGGCCTTTTAATAAACAACCGTTACTGTTCATATATATATATATATATATATATATATATATATATATATATATTTTTGCAAAATGTGGGTATTCGCATGAGCTAATTCAAATATCACATTTAGATCAATAATTAATATGCCACAATCACAAACAAAAGACATCAAACAAGTTAATTGCCATAAAAAAATATCCAAATTTAATTCCATATATCCACAAAACACACAAAAGACACAAAATTATCCAAGTTAATTGTCATAAAAAATCTATTTACTTGACTTAAATTAAAAATGCTTCTCTTTCTTACAACCTATAACTAATATGAAGGATAGTATCACCCGAGAAGAAATGCCATTCAATTGACGAGACCTATTCAACGTAATCAATCTCACATTGCCACTTCACCCAATTTGCATTTTTGGCTTCTCTGCCTTCCTCTCTCTTTTCTGTTACTTTAAACAAATAGAAATGTGTACTTAATTGAGTAAAATAGATTAAAAGATGATAGGGTATGGAGATTGATGTGTAATCACATCCCTTAGCAGCTGACAGTTTATCGGTTTCTGGTAAGACTGATTTCAGAAGTCATTTCCCAGAGATTGGCTACATCAAATTTGCATTTATTTTTATGAACATGCATGTCAAGGTGTCTATTACATGCTCGAGAAGTTTCAGATCCATTGAAGGTCCAGAGCTATGTCAAATAAGTGATTTTATACGAGGGTATTTGCTGGTATTTTCTGAGTTTAGCTGCTGTCAGCCAATCTTTAAAAATTCATTCTGGACAATCTACAAAGTCAATTTTTTTGTTCTTTTTATGAAAATGTAAAGGAAAGTCTAAACTACATGCTTGACAAGTTTCAGGATTTTTGTAGTTTTCTAACTATTTTTAACAGATGCTTGAATGCAGGGGCAGATTGGTAAAAGATGCAGAAAACAGCATTTTTTTGCATTTTCAGAAAGCAACTTTAAAAATAGCTAGTAAATCATAGAAAAATGCTATGAATGTAAAATTTAGGTCTAAAGTGTGTGTTTTTGAGTCCTCTATCTGACTGTTCAAATAAATTTTTGGTTTGGACTTCTGATCAGCCTACACTGGCTGATCTGTCATAGAAGGTCATTTGGGGTTTTTGAGGTACCAGTAGGGGCTGATCTAGCAAGTGGAATATGTAATCCTTGAGATCTTCCAAATTGACAACTAGCATCATAGGCTGATCTAGCTAGTAACAGAGAATAGAGTCAAAGTTGAGATCGATGAGTTATTAATTTTACACATACACACACATGCATACATACACAGACCTGTATACCCTTGGAAATAGGGTATCGAGGCATTACTGTTGACAAAGAGCGGATGTAGTACAACACAGTGATCACTCAAAAGAGAGCAATGTTTCTTTTAATATTTATAAACTCGTAAATGCTATCGGTTCGACTGCAAGCGCACAATCCTATCGAGTAGTATATTCGAGGTCGATCCACAGGGAATATTGGTTCAATACTTTGAGCGATCGAATCACAATCTTTCGAAAGGCTAGATGAAATCCATAAATTGAGAGATGTTGTTGTGATCAATGTAAATTAGGAAGCAATTAAAAGTAATTAAAATAAAGATAGAGATGAGGATTCCTAGAGTTTCGGCACACCATTGCCACTCAATCCACATTGACAATATATTTCTGTTGCGTCTGATTTCCTGTTGTTGTTTAATGAAAGACACCACATAGGTCACTGCGATTTATGTTACGCAAGAATGACAGATCTTTCACCGAGATTCTACATAGGACACTGTGATTTACCTTACGCAAATGTCTGATCTCTCAAATACCCCAAATTACTACATAGATCACTGCGAATTTACTTTACGCATGTGATGGAATTTGGTACGCGTTTTGTTGGTCTGGTTTATGGTTTCCCCGCTAAGGTTTTCTTCACATAAACCTAATAGATCTCAACGAGGCTAATTCATACAAATAGTTTCTCTTACCATTAAAGTACTGTCACTACCCTAACGGACTCAAACTAGATCATTGAAGTTAGATGAAGAGATAGTAAATCACAAAAGCATTTTATTTCAACAACAAGAAATCATAATCAACAGAAATATATATATCAAAACATCAAGAGTAACAAGGTTTACTGCCTAGCCCTAAGAAAAGGAACTTAGCCGCGGAACGGCATTGTTACAAGCACTCCTCTCTTCTTTCTTTAATCAAATCTAATCCTAATTACAAAGATGATTATTCCTTCTGCCCAGGGGCCTTATATAGGAGTGGAGAGACGTGTAGAGGTTGAGTAGGGGCTAAGAAACTGATCTGGAAACAGCTATCGGCAGTTATTCCCCAAGAGATGCCTTCGGATACGGACCGTATCAGGTGATACAGTCCGTATAGGTCCTTGACGGTTAGGGTTTAATGCTTCCAGCGCTATCTCCTGGTCTGTGCTAAGCTTGGTCCGTATCAGGTAATACGGACCGTAATAGAGACTTAGTCGATGAGCGTCGCTGATCCGATTGACCCGATTCTAGCTCCATTTGATGTAAAATAGTCCCAAAACCTGTTTTCTGCAATAAAATATAAAGAAGGGTGACAGTAGCCTTTTTCTCTAATAAAGTAAATATAAGTGTGAGAAAATATGCAAAACCTAAGCCAAAACCCTACGTAAATCATCGTTATTTTGACTCTGATCACGCCTCCCAACTTGAATTGTTGCTTGTCCTCAAGCAACGGCATCCCAGCTGGTCAAAGATCCGGTCTAGGTTAAACCATACAATCTCAAGGACTTGTTAAAAATTAAATTGGGGCTTAGGTTTGGTACAATTGGCATGACAATAAAAATTTAGAATTTTAAAATATTCATGACCTCTCCCTTGAACAATTTATTCACCCCATGATTGACCTCATTATGCATTCCCTAGAAGAATTATCATTGAACAATTTATTTCACAAATATCCTTAAATTTGAGAGTATTAATTTCCCCTTCGATTATAAATGGATCACTTCCAATCAATAGGAATTCTAATGATATAAATTTTAATTTTCCTTCCCAATTGATTGGAGCAAAGTATGACAACTAAGTGTGTTGGTACTTGTGACTATTTTTGAAAAATTAAATATGTACAAGAATTTAAATTTGGGAGGTTTTCTCGAGCCTATTGGTAACCAGTCTTGCGTAGGCACCCGTACTCTTTTTATCCTCCATCTTTTATTCTATTTTTTTCTTTTTCTGGATTTTTCTATTTTTTTGGATTTTTCTCATTTCTGATTTTTTTTTGTATTTTTGTATTTTTCTGAAAAATAAAATATTTTTGTGTCACAAGCACCATGATTACACATAATTCCAAGTATTCATTCATACAAGGAATTATTGCATAGTTTCGCTAGGGGTCTATCTATAATAAATGGGTATTCTAAAATACTATCAAGCTTAAAAGACTTTGCAAAAATAAATTACTCAATAAATAAAAATTCTAGGGTTTGCGATTTTTGATCAACTCTCATGGTTAGCAATTAATTGTTCACTTAACATCACTAATTATTTTAAAAGTTCCGAATTTTTGGTATCATGGTCAATTGTCTAAACATTAGCCTAATTCAGTTTAAAACAATTCCTATTTGATTAAACCTACTCCTAAGGAAAAATAAAAATGCAAGCTAGCTAAAAAGCTCAATCTAATCATTCTAGGATTTTCGGTAAAGCCTCTAACCCTAGTCAAAAATTGAGTAAAACTACTAGCACCTAAGAATTTAAAAATGCAAAAATTTTAAAGATACATGGTCAATTCTACCTTCCTACCCCCCGAATAAAATTGAGCATTGTCCCCGATGCTCGAGAGATAAAAATAAAGGAAATAGTAAAGTAAAAAGACCGGGGAAAGATACAACTCACTGCACCTCAATCCTGAGGTGGTGGAGGTGGTGGTGGTTGCTGGATCTCCTCGTAGAATAATGGGTCGAAGAGTCCGTATGGTGGTGGCTGGTATTGGAGTCCGGAGTCGAGGGCGAACTGGTAGTACTGTTGATTGAGGTAGCGCGCTTGCTGGATCGCGCGCCTACCCCAGTCAACAGTTCTCCGGATCTCCTCCATGCTGTTGCGGACTTGATCGACCTTTTGGTGAAGTGAGGAGAGGTTTTGCTTAATCCGCGGGCTGCTCTCTCGCGAGCATGTGGTGAGAACTTAAAAATTCAGGTTCATCCATTGCATAGCTTGGATGAACTGATCATATTCACTTATAGGGGCATCGGATGGTGCAGAGAGGAAGGCAGCAGCGGCGGTTCCAAGGAGAGGCAGTGATGAGTGCTGGTGGCGATGGTGATCGGCGGCAAGGAGGTGGACTCAGTCTTGGCAAGGAAGGAAGAGGGAGGAAGAGGAGAGATAGAGGGAGAGAGAATAGAGAGAGAGGAGTTTTAGGAGTTCAAACTAAAGGGTTTAACGGTTATGAGATGTGATTCTCGTGGGTTTTCAAATGTCTCTTCATTAACGGGTTTACATCTCCCGGATTAGCCTTTATTCGGACCGTATTGGGTGATACAGTACGTATCTGATCCGTTATGCATAATACCGATAACTGCCTTCAGTCTTAACTTCTTTGAATACATACTGTATTGGGAAATACGGGTCGTATTCACCACTTCTCTCTTCTTACTCTCCTTCTTTCATTCCGTATCGACTAATATGGTCCGTATTGATTGATACGGACCGTACCAGGGGGTATTTTTCTGTCTTCTGTGGTGTCTTTGATCGAGTCCTTCCTCTGATATGTTTACCTGATCATAGGAAAAAGATGGGTATGAGTTGTTTCTCTTGTTAAGGTCCTAAGTAAACTAGAAATAAATATTATGAAAAATATAAAAATGGCCTTGGGTTGCCTCCCAAGAAGCGCTTGTTTAAAGTCATTAGCTCGACCCATTGCTTCATTGAGATTTCAAATGAACCATGAACTGTTTTATCTTCACCTTCCGACCATGGACCGCATCGTAGTTCTGCCAAGAACTTTTTAGTGCGATAATGCTGAGAACTTTTGGAAGAGGCCTTGATTCTATGATTGGAACTTTGGTTTCTTCAGGTTTGATAGAAATTGAAGTCAACAGAGGATCGAAAAACTTATTTTCATTCGGTTGTGTGTGCCAACTCTTTTCTAATTCTTTCATTTTCTCCATTGTCTCATCTTCAAGTACGATGCGGTATATGGGGATGGTCGGGCTAAGGCCTTTGATGTCATCTATTTTGTCGCCAATAGCCTTTCGGTGCATCTTGAGTATGTTGACGAGCTTGTTGGATTGAATATTATCGAGCTGAGAACTGACAATCACCGGGTAGGTTTGGTTGGGTCCTAGGAATTCGTAACGGAGGTTGGATGGAAGAGGTTTGAGCTCGAGTTGTGGATGAGAGGTTGTCTTCTCCCTTTTCTTCACTTTGCTACTGACCGTGCTAGGCGACACGGACTGCAGAATTTTGGATTTGGGGGATTCTTCCTCTTCTTTTGTTATGACAGTGGCACAACTTGCGCAAGTTTCAGCATAGGCTTCATCAGGTTCAGCGGTGGTGTATTGCTCGAGTTGCCTTTCGTCATCTTCCCCTCTAAAAAGGTTGTCTAATTCCTCCATACCCATGGATTCTCCCAATTCATCATATGGATATTCTTCCTCTTCAAATTCATTCGCGATACTCAAACTGAAGACACGATCAATGTCAGCGTCATCTTCCCCTCTAAAAAGGTTGTCCAGTTCCTCTCTACCTATGGATTCTCCCAATTCATCATATGGATATTCTTCCTCTTCAAATTCATCTATGATACCCAAATTGAAGACACGACCAATGTCAGAAGGGTATTTCAAAGCTCTGTTTATGTCGTAGACCGCCTTGTCTTTTCCGACATTCAGTGAAATTTTCCCGTTCTTAACATCAATCATTGCTCCTCATGTGGCGAGGAATGGCCTTCCAAGGATGATTGGAGTGTGTTCATCTTCTTCCATGTCAACCACAACAAAATCTCCAGGTATCCAAAAGTTTCCAACTTTGATCGGTACATCCAGCAACACTCCTTCAGGATATCGAATTGATCGATCAGCCAGTTGCAGTGCAATTTGCATCGGTGAAAGTTCTCCACATTCTAATTTGTCAAACATTGCCTTTGGCATTAGACTCACACTTGCTCCCAGATCACATAAAGCCCTTGTAAAATTTGTCGTGCCAATTGTGCACGGTATCGAGAAGCTTCCCGGATCTTTCAACTTTTCTGGTAATTTGCTTTGCACGAGCGCACTACATTCCCGATTGAGCGGAATTGTTGAGAATTCTTGGAGTTTGTTGCGATTTGAAAGGATCTCCTTCAGAAACTTAGCATACGAGGGTATGCTTGCAATTGCCTCGGTGAAGGGGATAGTGACTTGTAGTTGCTTGAGCGTCTCCATGAATCTCGCGAATTGTGGCTCCATCTTATGCTTGGCTGGCCTTGGAGGGAATGGCAGAGGTGGCTTGTAGGGTGGTGGTGAAATGTATTCAGGTTCGGTCTGTCGCTCGTCTCCACCTACGGTGTCATTCTGCTCCTCAATAAGGTCTGCCTACAGTTCGAATACGGGCGACTCTGGTTGTTGCGGCTCGTATTCTTTGGAATGTGATGGCTCTGCATATATCTCATCGGAAGTTAGATCGGGCATAGGAGGTCCCTTGTAAGCTGTGCCGCTCCTTAGTGTGATGTTCTTGCAACTCTCTTTAGGATTTTCTTCCGGTTGGCCCGGAAATTTACCTTTTCTGCTTGTGATGCTTGAGAGTTCTTTTGCCATCTTGGAGATGTGACCCTCCAAGTCCTTGACGTGGCTTACTAAGGTTTTGACCGTTTGCGTGATTGCAGCGTTTGTCTCGTCTTGCTTCTCTAGGAATCTCTCCATTAGTGATGTGATATTAGGTTGCTGTGGTTGGTTGCACTGCCTCGGTTGGTAGTTCGGTTGAGATGCAGCAGGCCTTTGATTGTTTGCATATGAGAGATTTGAATGGTTTCGGTTATTCGGATGGTACGAATTGTAGGCGAGCTGAGGTCGAAAGCTGTTGTCGATGGCGTTCACTTGCTCTGTTTCTTCCTCAGTTTCTGTTACATTCATACATTCGGTCATCTCATGCGCTCCTCCACAATAGCCACATGTTGTTGCGGCATTGACTACTGCTACCGTTTGCTGCTTGGTCTGCTTGTTGAGTGCTAGTTGCAAAGCATCGATCTTTGCGCTCAACATGGAGATTTCATCTACTCGGTGCATGCCAGGAGTTGGGGTTGGCTTCTTTCGCTTAGAGATCCAGTAGTGTTGGTTGATTGCAATCTCTTCAATTAGGTTGTAAGCCTTGTCAGGTTCATTGTTCATGATTGCTCCCCCTGCGGAAGCATCAATAAACAATCTATCGGTAGGGTTTAGACCACTATAAAAAGTTTGAACAATCAACCATCTTTCTAGACCATGGTGTGGACAACACCTTAACATATCCTTATATCCATCACATGCTTCACATAATGATTCACCATTCCTTTGTTCAAAATTAGTAATTGTTTTTCTAAGTCTTGAAGTTTTGGATGGTGGAAAATATTTGTAATAAACACATTAAACAATTGGTCCCAAGTTTGAATAGAATTGGCCGGTAAGGAAAACAACCATGCTCTTGCTTTATCTTTTAATAAAAATTGAAATAACCTTAGCCTGATTGCTTCATCGGTAACTCCATTGATCTTTATCGTCTCGCATATCCCTAGGAAAATTGACAGATGAAGATGTGGATCTTCATGTGGAAATCCTCCAAATTACTGTTGCGAAACCATATTAATGAGAGCAGGTTTGATCTCAAAATTACGGTTCATAACAGTTGGCGGGTTTATGCTAGAATTAGGATCATTCGCGAGCGGTACGCAATAGTCTCGTAGAAGTTTGGGTCTTGCTGCATCGTGAACTCTATGATCACCATTATTTTGTCTTCCATTGTTAATCGGTTCGTTCGGTGGGATATTCATGTTGATCGAATCTGAGTCCTCTTCGCTTTCAGAATTACTCGATGAAGAACTATGATTGGATCTTATCGGCGATGTGGAAGCGAATTGTCCTCTCCTACTAGCAATCCTCTCGGATCTCCGTACGAATTATTCGGCCAGCGTGCAGCGTCCTAAAAAGAAAAGAAGATATGAAAATTAAACTAAATACTGAAAATAAAAGAGGAAAATAAAAATAAAAACGAAATTGAAAATAAAAGAAAAATAAAAATGCAGAAAATAAAAAGAAATCTAGGTGTTTCTAATTAATTGGATTCAATGGTCAAAGCAATGACGGCTTGCGAGGCCTTGCACAATGAACCGTTATTCCCCGGCAACGGCGCCAAAAAGCTTGATCACTCAAAAGAGAGCAATGTTTCGTTTAGTATTTATAAACTCGTAAATGCTATCGGTTCGGACTGCAAGCGCACAATCCTATCGAGTAGTATATTCGAGGTCGATCCACAGGGAATATTGGTTCAATGCTTTGAGCAATCGAATCACAATCTTTCGAAAGGCTAGACGAAATCTGTAAATTGAGAGATGTTGTTGTGATCAATGTAAATTAGGAAGTAATTAAAAGTAATTAAAATAAAGATAGAGATGAGGATTCCTAGGGTTTCGGCACACTATTGCCACTCAATCCGCCTTGATAATATATTTCTATTGCGTCTGATTTTCTGTTGTTGTTTAATGAAAGACACCACATAGGTCACTGCAATTTATGTTACGCAAGAATGTCAGATCTTTCACCGAGATTCTACATAGGACACTGTGATTTACCTTACGCAAATGTTTGATCTCTCAAATACCCCAAATTACTACATAGATCACTGCGAATTTACTACAAAGACTTAGTCGATGAGCGTCGCTGATCCGATTGACCCGATTCTAGCTCCATTTGATGTAAAATAGTCCCAAAACCTGTTTTCTGCAATAAAATATAAAGAAGGGTGACAGTAGCCTTTTTCTCTAATAAAGTAAACATAAGTGTGAGAAAATATACAAAACCTAAGCCAAAACCCTACGTAAATCATCGTTATTTTGACTCTGATCACACAGCTGCAGCAAAACCACGGCCGGGTCGTGTGCCGACCTTTTCTTTGAACTTATCGGTGCATAGCTCAGCATCACAGGCAACCTCGAGCACTTGGAGCATCCAGGCCTTTGACTGCTGGTTAAGGTGGCCCGAGCGGATCACGTCCTGCAGCACTGCATCCATGCTCAGCAACTCGTCCCGGATGAACTGGATGTCGCTGCTTCCTATTTCACACATGATCATGGTCTTAAATCAATAGTTTGGTCTTAAATCCATTTCTTTTTCCAGTAAGAACAACTTAAAGAGAAAAGGGGGAACATTACCGGGTCGGATTCAGCAAGATTATCTGAGTCTTCAAACCCTCCATGTCAGGAATATCATCGTCTTCCTCTCATATTATATATAGTTAAGATTAAAAGCACTAACTACAACTCCTACTTGCAATTGCAAGACACAAATGAAAGCCTTGCACAAAACTTGACGGCTTCTGAAAATTGACCAAGTATTAGTACAAATAATATTACCAAGCTTGATAACAATGAATCAAGTGCACCATTCTAGCAAATTTCTTCTTCTTATTGAAGAACACCTTCAATACATACCTAAGAACTGGAGAATTCGATGAAGCAAGTGACAAATCAAGATTACAATTTCCTTCTTTTCTCGCATTAGGTAATGAAATCCAATAATTCATTTCATCTGTTCACATAGAAAAGCAAAAACAAAACAACGAAATTCTGATAAAACAACAGTTCCAAGAGAAACCCAACCAAATGGGAAGGAAAAAGATAGCAGCACAAACCGAGATTGGCCTGGCGCATGGTACCGGAAGAGTCGCCTCGCCTCATGGCCTCGAGGTGCCTTGCCTCACGGCCTCACGGCAAGCACCGAGTAGTTGCCTCGCCTCACGGCCAGTACCGGACGAGTCGCCTCACCTCACGGATCGTGGTGCTCAGGTCGAGGTCGAGGTGCTCGCCTCACGGATCGTAGTTGCCTCGCCTCAATTAGTGCTCAGGTCGAGGCGCCCCTTTCTTTCTCCCCTCAAAATCGCGTGAACGGATCGGAGTGAGCATGAGAAAGGCAGCGGCGTAGTGCTCAGGTCGAGATGCCCCTTTCTTTCTCCCCTCAAAATCACGAGAACGGAGTGAGCACGAGAAAGGCAGCGGCGTAATTTGAGGAATATTTCAACCCTAATGGGAGAATTTGAGGAATGCAAAAATGTGAGCGGGAATGAAAAATGAATAGCGCTAAAATAATATCAAGAACGATTAAATAAATGACCGTTCAACGGTTATTTTAAACAACCGATACTAACATAGGACATATCAGGGTCGGTTAAATAAAAGGCCGTTTCTAAAACTATTAGGAATGGTTGTTTTAAAGAGCCGATACTAATAACACACAATCAGGAACGGTTCTTTGTAAAGAGCCGTTCCTGATTCGGCCAGCACTATCAAGAACGGTCTTTAAATACAACTGTTCCTGATTAAGCACAATCAAGGTCGGCTGTTTAATATGCCCGTTCCTGATATATATCAGTATCGGTTTAATGTTAAATCCAACACTGATGGCCGATACTAATTGTACTTTTTCCACTAGTGCTTCTATGTAATTGTGCATGTACAACTATTTCATTATCTCTTATTAGTAGCATAAAGAAGACTAGAAAAGAAATAGGCAAGGAACTAGAGAACAAGAAAACCGACGAAACCATATTAGTTTTAACTTTTCCAATATTGTATATTTTTCCTTTCTTTTTTTGTTTTTGTTGTCTATTCCTCAATCGTAAAGATGGATAATAATTTGATGGTCTATTTGTATAAAAATAAGAAAACTAACTATTAGGTTAGAATTTTCGTTATACGCTCGCTGCCATTTCATTACCCGATAATCTTTATCAAACAAGAATTTGTAAGGCAGAGTAAAGTCAATTTTCAATAGATAATGATAGAATATGAATGATTTCAATTCTTGATAGGTATCTTCCACCCGAACTTTATCGTATTCATTGACACCCCTAACTTTATCAAACAAGAATTTGAAATTGAGAATTAATTGACATAAAAATAACAACAATTCCATGTCCTTTCAAAAGAGTAAATAAAAAATCAACAATTAACAACATTTAAATCCTATATTGTAAGATTTTTTTCTCATATTCTTGGATACATGCACTTTGTATTAGTAATGAAGAATATGTACTTCTATCAAAAAATAAACTGAACAAGAGGGCACAGATAATATGTTTGCATTTTAAGGGGCCTATTATGATAAATCAACAATTAATTTGTCGGAGAGAAAAAGCCTGGCCCACTTTATAGTTGGTATAAAATCTGTTGATGCCCTCAAGAAGCCTCCTTCCTCACATCTCTCACTTCCGCACAGTGACACTCTCTCTCTCTCTCTCTCGATCGAACAATAAAAGCCTCCTCACCGTACCATAAATCAAAATCAAATAGCGATGGAGAACGCAAAGGCTAAGGCTGTAGAATCCAATCCCTCCGGATCGAATCCCTCGGCTTCTTATTCAAGGGGCAAGGAGATCGTTGAGGCAGAGAAATATCTGAATTCATGCACAGAGACTGAAGAGAGATGCGGGATCTGCCTCTTGGGTTCCTCCGGATCCATCTGCGGCAAGATCGACGGTTGTAGACACCATTTTTGCTTTGTGTGCATCATGGAGTGGGCCAAAACTGAGTCCCGGTGCCCTCTCTGCAAGCAACGCTTCCGATCCATCCGCCGGCCTGCTGTGCCGGGTTTGTTCCCCGCTGAACGCATCGTCATGATTCCCGAGCGTGATCAGGTGCATGCCAACTATACTGTATATATATGTATTCTTAATTAGTTTCTGGTAGTAGCAGTAATAGTAGTAGCCAGTGGCCATATATCTATCTGTATAGTCAGGATGCATGCATGTCTGATATTACACCTGTTATAGCCAGTGGCATGGTTTTGTTTGATTTTAGGAGTTGTTAAACTCTTCTTTGAAGAAAACTGCACTCAAGTTCCAGATTTTACATGTATTATATACTGATTTAGGCTTAGGCTTGATATTTCCTGAAATATACCTGATTTGTTATAGGAAGATTTCTTCTTTTAGGTTAGTCTTCATTTAGTATAGTCAGATTGTACAAGGTAATAATGGACCGTATCAGTCAACCAGCCTTTGTCTTGTGGCAAAGAGCAATGCTTTATTGAACGCTCAAACTTCATCTTTCTCTCAAAAATATATATAATAATTCCTATCAAGATCAAACTCACTGAAAGCTTAAGAAAAACCTAATAAAATTGATTGGTGTTGTTGATTTTTATCTCAAAATAAATCTATTAAGAATGCATGACATATTTACAACACAATTGCCGTACTCTTTGCAATATGCATGTTGTCTTTTAGTTAGTATTTGATGAAAACAAAACGCTTATACGTCTCGAATTAAATGCTTCATTGCTAAGCGCACGTACTCGTATTTTCTTCTGCATGAATAGACTTGTCAGCACATCCGCATTGTCTTGGTGCGCAAGGAAGTTTCATTAGGGCAAAACTGTACATATATTATCTACAATACTATTGGCTCCTTGCCGACTCGTCAGAATTCATCCTCTTCATGTATTGGACGATGCCACTGTATATACCTAAAAAAGCCAGTGGCAGATGCTCTGAAGTTTGTGACGGATTGATTATGATTCGCATTTAGTAGCTTGAGGCTACAACTGAAGCGAGATAAGGATTTACCGTCATAGATATATTACATTTGTTTACATGAAATAGTATTCTCCAACCTAAAATATCTATTTTTAATATGGAGATGTGAAAAATAATAGACTGCCCATAAGTATTTTGACAAGCATTCCAAATGATCTCTTCTATATATAATAGGAGCATTCTATCTTTTCTTTCTTTTTTATACATAAATTTAATGCAATCTTGAGAGCAAATTAGAGGTCGGCAAATCAGGTCGAGCAATTTTTCGGATTTTGTAAATCTTGCCTGAGGCCCGAAATAGGCAAATTAATTATCCAGGGTAGGCAAATTAGTTCAGGGATAAGCCCAGTTTGAAGATAAGACCCTGTCCAATCCAAGCTCAAGGTCCTATATTCTAAAATCCAGAGGTAGGCAGTTACTAACCCTTGTTACACTTGGCTCCCCCTTGCTTCCGGCCTTAGTGCACCGTCAGACGTCAATAAACTTGTAAAACACGTGTGAAACACACGTTATCTAGTATTTACTAATAAACCATATCTAATCAAATAAATTCTGAGTGGAAGAAAACCTAAACCCTAACACTAATACTACTTCGATCCAATGCTCCGCTGCTTCAAAAAACTAACTCTCTATAAACACATCTCAATTCAATTGACCTGCCTCCGACTAAGGTATTACATCTTCGAGTGGTGAGATTGATATCTAAAGATCAACTTACCACAACTCAACCCTCTCAGCCACTTCAGATACCAGATCCTTTCCTTTAGAGAATTATACCAAGCACCGTTGGCTAAGATATTACATTTCCGAGTAGGAAGTTGCATATTTGAAATCGGGTGCCTACCATCGCAGATTTCAAATCAGGTGCTGAAAATTTCAGATTTATTTCCCACAGTTACAAAATAGGTAAGTTTGTCGAATTGGCAAATATTTTCTTATAAGTGCACTTATACTCGATTCACTGTGGGGACCTCAAAAATTTATTATTTCGTAATGACATCTTCAATTGAAAAATTTAATCAGAACATTTGGAATTCACCCTTCCTTGTACAAAATTATGAGCATATGCTTGTTCTGCCTTAGTTTAAACCAAATTAATAATATGGACAGCAAAGTGACTTTCTTCCTTTTGATTCCTTGTTATTTCTATTGCTTTGATTATTATTTTATCTTTTTGGGAGGGGGAAGTAACAAAATTTTAATTGTTCCCAAAAATTCTGATTGTATAGGGTTATAATTTATATTGTGATGATGATTTACAGCCTTGTATTAATTATAATTGCCCATATAAACATCCGCTAGCACTTGATTCTTTTAATAACATACTGCAGGTTTACCATCCTCTCGGTGTGGAAAGCACGGCAATCAACGAAACGCACCTTCATTCACATTGCACCCTCTGCCACTCCGCATCAAATGAAGCCTATCTAGTAAGCTGTGCACTGTGTGATTCAACATTTCACACCGATTGTGTTGGTCTCGGCTGGGACATTCCAGAAGCTGAATTTTACTGCCCTGATTGCCATACTTGTAGAATTGAGTACTCGAAAATGCAGCCTAATCATGATGACTCTAAGTATGTTGATCAAGAAACAATGGAGAAAATAAGGATGATTAGAAGAGGCGGCAATTCCATTTCCATACATGATCTTGTAGCCGATATCCGAGGACAAGAAACGGTAAACCGGCCTTTAATTACTCAGTTAACTGGAGGAGATAATGGATCATTGACTACTAGGGCACGGATGGAACAAGGCATTCAGGCTCTCCGCAACAATTGGGGCCGTGTGCAGTCAGGCTCACTAAACATCTCAGATGTGATGACACCGTATCGTAGAGAGGGCACCAGCCAGAACAACTCGGTTGCCACAATTTCTGGTGCACGAAGAGAAAATAGCAATAAAGAATCCCGTGATATTGACAAATCTTGGGAAATCATGGAGAAGGCCAGATTAGATCTGGCAAAAAAAGCACCCCAAGAGAATAGGCAACAAATCACTCGATCATCGACAACAGCGGGAAAATCGAAGGCAACAGAGCACATGCATCCACCAGCGAAAAAGCCGAGACCTTATGGTGATGGTGTGAGTGCCTATAATTCCAAACATGAGATGTCTTATCATAACAGAGGTTTTGCGCAGTTTTGGAAAAATGACCGGGCTCCAGGTGGATCTAGTTATCAGCCGGTTCAACAGGCAGCATGCATGCCCAGTGATCCTTTCAATGCATGTACTCGAGATCCTCAGGTGGGTCTGGGTTTGCTAGGGAAAGGAGCCACATCAACAATTGAAAAAAGAGAGTTCGTGAGAAGTGAGGATGTGAAGGCTGAGATTCAATCACTAGTGAAGCATAATTTGTCTGCGATCCACAAAGATAAAAAGAAATTAGGTACATTTTCAGATTTTTTTTTTTCATTTTTTCATTTTGTTCATGTCGTACAATATATAGTTGGAATTATCATAGTTTTCAATCCTAAATTTTTGCATGTCCAAAAAAATATTTGATATATGTTCCATCTGTTCTTGCCTAAACCCTTATGTATGTTTCAGCCTTCAATTTTTAATGATATTTTGTTCTCCTGCTAATCAAGATGGAATACTTTATTTGTCTGAAAACATGAATGTGCTATCTATACAATCATGTTCATATTAGCTGATCAAGATGTCTCAACTTTAGGCTCAATTGGGTACAAGGAAGTTGCTAGGGTTTCAACCCACACTATCTTGGCTGCATATGGACATCAGCACAATGAGGCACTCACTCGATCATTCTCTAGGCCCTTTTGCAACCACAACAAAGATATGTCCAATTTGGTGACAGTTTCCTGCCATGACTGCTTCAACACTTTTGTCGGGCAGGTCGTCGAGGCTGTCTTGTCGGAGAAAATGTGATGGCGGGTTCTGGCCTTTTGATTATTTATCATTTGTTATTCTTGTATTTATTTTCTTTGTTTTGTTGGTTGTAAAATGAGAGAAACTCTTGAATATATCTTGATGGCTCCATTAAGTATTAAAGTTCAACAATTGCTTCTAAATGATCAAAATTAAGGAACTTATATAATGTTATATTTGTGGCTTGATAAATTAGTAACGGAATGAACATTATACTATGATACCTGACAACTTCCAATGTTATGTTATTATATATATAATATGCATGGTAAAAATAATACATATATGGACGTTTTACATCTGCATGCATTGCTAGTCTCAAAATTTTAAAAATGTCTCCCATTCTGTTTTTTCTAAAAAAATTGTAAAAATTTCAAAACATATATCCTCTTCTTTCCTTAATAAAAAAAATAATACATACCATCTTCTTTTTCTTTCAAAAATACAATACTTAGTTAATTGGAGTGACAAAATTAATATTTGGAGATGATAAAAACCTTTTTTAGAGATAAGGAAAATTGATATCAGACATGTAATTCTCGTAGGTTGCTAGTTACCGCAATCATTGAGGAAACGTTCTACAAGTGTGACACATGGTTCGTTAAAAGAAAACAGAAGGTCGGGTAATGCCAAATAGAGAGTCAGTTTCATTCCACTCGTGTGCATGCAAAGCTGACGAAGAGAACCGAGAAGACTAGGAAAATGACCGCTGTTGTATTTGGCCATCATGGAAAATTTATGGTAACTGCATATGGTGAGAAAATCTCATTCGACATGGAACGTAGAAAATGGGTGTACACATCCCAAGATTGCAGGTACAAGGTCATTGTGAAGAACAGCAATGAGGTGGAATGTGCGCGCTAGAAGCCTCAGCTCTCCGGAATACCATATGTTCATGCATTGTCGGTGTGTCGTCTAAGGTACAAGTCTCTACTAATGTTTTCATAATTATTACTATATTTGAGGATGACATTACTTACCAATGTGTAAAAAATGCAGAAACTTAGATTAAAATGTTTTCGTAAATTATTACTATTCCATTCAAACACTCATCGACACATGGAGTGGTGAATTCCATGTCGAATTCCATGTGTATGATAATCAGTGTGATTGGCTAGCATTGGAAAGACTGATCATAGTTCAGGAGCATTGGTTAGTGAAGTTGGGTAGGAGACGACACAACCGGATCCCCATGTGGATGGACATACTAGAAGGAAGACGAAAGGGACACCAGACCAACAGAGCAACCCTCGAAAAGAATGCGGGAAAAAGAAGGAATGCTAAAAATCGTATCCAATAAGGTAATCTTTATTTTTTTTTTAAATTATGTCTCAAAATTAACAATTGTTCTAACAATATATCTTTTTTTCTGTAGTTTTATCGTCCAAGAGGGGATTATGTGCCAAATATAATTTCCATTTCAAGTGGTACTATTTAGAGGGAATATTTGTTACGTTATGTTGTGATGTAATAGAATTTGTTAGTTATATTATATTGTAGTAGAATTTTGTTAATTATGTTGTAGTCTAATTTGTACTAATTTTTTAACAATTACTACGTTTTGTTTTTTAAGTTTTATTATCTAACTTAATGCTAACATGTAAATTCACCATTCAAAAATTTCAAAACTAAATAGAACAGAACTTACAAAAAAAAAAAAAAAAAAAACACAGGGATGCGCTCCTCCAGTTGGCACACCAATCTAGTGCTCAAACCCAGCTAGCACACAAGCCTTGATTGGTGCACTAACCAAACTAGCATGGGTGCTAGTTTATGAATTCTGAAGTCTTGGGTGTTAGTTAATTAATTTTGATTTTTTCTCTGTAGTATTGCAGGCTATTAGAATTCTTGTTACCTGTCCATGACTCAGCATGATTACCACACAACGAGACACTCTAAATCAGTGTTGTAAAAAACAGTCATTTAAACTGTTTAATCAACCAATTAATTGTTTGTGACGACCAAACCGTTATAAATTTTCCAAATTAATCAACCGATTATTCTCGATTAATCGCTTGACAATACCCTATCTGTCCGACGAGCGCATACCGTTATTTACAACACTGCTCTCAATAAAATATGGTCTTAATCTACATTGAACTAAACTTAATCAAAATTAAATTAAAAAGAAATGATAAAAAAATTGGTTAAAAAAATAATTAATAAAGCATCAAACAGCATAATCTTTTAATTAAAGAACATAAT
This sequence comes from Carex parvula, assembly GCA_025461045.1. Lineage (NCBI taxonomy): Eukaryota > Viridiplantae > Streptophyta > Magnoliopsida > Poales > Cyperaceae > Carex > Carex parvula. Next base: position 136,106 of record JAJGRW010001085.1, on the reverse strand, counting down.
TTTTCAGAGCACCACTTGGTTCTTTCATTTATCTCTTGTAGCCCTGAAGAAAATCCTTATATTACAACAGAGTTTCTACAAAAATACGAGGAACCACTTCATGGACAGAAATATCCAACAGCTCCGGATTCCTGAACAAGACATTAAAAAAAGAGTATATATTATTAGATCATTCAATATAGATATATATATATATATATATATATAATCTGGCTAATATGCTATGCGTATATAAGGGCCTCTCCGTGCTACGGCTCACTTTTTGAGTTTTCAAAATCCTAACGGTCGATCCGAACCGTTCAACATGATCTCCATATAAATATGTACTTCAAACCAAATTTTACATTTTTTAAAATTTTTTTACTATTTATTAAGCCACTTTGAAAATCGCTGATCCAATGGTCTAGCAGATTTTACTGTTGTGTACAAATTAGTGTTTTTTCAAAGTAGCTTAATAAATAGTAAAAAAATTCTAAAAAATGTAAAATTTGATTTGCAAGTACATATTCATATGGAGATCATGTTGAACGGTTCGGATTGACCGTTAGGATTTTGAAAACTCAAAAAGTGAGCCGTAGCACAGAGGGCTCTATGCTACGCGTAGCACCGTAGCACTGTCCTATATATATATATATATATATATATATATATATAGAGAGAGAGAGAGAGAGATGGGCTATTATACATTGCAATGCATAGGCACCCTTGTGCATTGGACCATAAATCACCTATTCAAAGTCCAAATGACCGATCCAAACCGTTCATCTTGTTCTCCATATTAATATGTGCTTGGAGACCAAATTTTACATTTTTTGGAATTTTTTTACTATTTATTAAGCCACTTTGAAAGTTTCTGATCTGGTGGTCCAGAAAATTTTATTGTTTTTTACTGTTCGCCGTTGGATCAGAAACTTTCAAAGTGGCTTAATAAATAGTAAAAAAATTCCAAAAAATGTAAAATTTGGTCTCCAAGCACATATTAATATGGAGAACAAGATGAACGGTTTGGATCGGTCATTTGGACTTTGAATCGGTGATTTATGGTCCAATGCACAAGGGTGCCTATGCATTGCAATGCACCATAGCCCATATATATATATATATATATAGCCAAAATTTTCAATTGGACCATATAATTAGACCATCCCTGTTTTATGAGTTTTTGCTACACCAGAATTTTCAATTTCACAATGAAAACTTCAAATGAAGAATCAAATTATTGGCCAAAATATAGCCAAAATTTTATCAAATTATACAAAGAGCAAGGCTCAAAATGCCCTTATTTTTTGGCAAAGAGCAAGGCTCAAAAACTCATCAATTATGACATTTTGTTTTTGAATTCTTCGGCAATCTAAAGTAAATTGCAAACAAAATTTGCGTATGACAGCATGGTGGTTGTATAGTGTTTCTTTAAAGGAATAATTTCACAAATACCCCTGCAAAACACCAAGCTATCATATATACCCATCAAAAGTAACATATCTAGCACACCTCATTAGATGAACGAAAATATCTCATAAAATCCCTCCCTATCATTAAATATTATTTCAAGTATCCTTCATCCAATCTTAACCAAAAGAAGCTAACCTAACCCCATGTTCAATTTTTACCTCAAGTGATAATAATTAGAGGTACTGTTAGATACCACAAGGAAACTAGTGTGGCATATATACATGGGATAAGTTTTTTAGTGGAGCACATATACTTGTGTAGTGAAACCACTACACGAGTAAAGTTTAAAAAAAAAAGATACAAGTTCATGTGTACCCCTCAAAATTTTCGAAATTACATATTTCCCCCTCTAAACATCATAATATCATATCTACACTTCTAATTTTCAAAAACTCACAAATTTACCCATTTTATTGTTTTTCCTATCAAAACACATTTTAAATTTATAAAATACTGTATTTTACCCTTCTTTAAAAAAATAAAACTAAGATACATTTTTTAATGGGTACTTCATAAAATTAAAATGAGTTTTGATAGAAAATGGAATAAAATGGGTAAATTTCTGAGTTTTTGAAATTTGGAAGATATTATGAAGTTTAGAGGGGGAAACTCGTAATTTCAAAGTTTTTGAGGGGTATACATGAGATTCCCCCAAAAAATGGACTGACATGTTACAAACACAACATGAGAGAGAGAGAAAGGAACTGTACTTGCACAAAGTGCGGCCTTTCTCTGAGGAGCTAGGCACAAACCACTGTTTACGAAGAACTGACGACTCAAACTGCACAAAAAAACCGTCACTCTGAGATAGCTTCCATTTTCTTGATCCCTGTCCTTTCCACACCTATATTATATATACCACAGAATTTCAATTAGTATGTGCTTATTGATTCTAATAAGAGTATTTGTTCTCTAGAAAAAACATATATAACATCTAAAATTAGTACCATATATGCGCCTATTAATTACAAAAAATCATGTATATGGTGCAATAAATAAGAAACATTAATGCAAACTTTTCTAAAGGATCTAAATTAATTATGTTCCTCCTATTTTTTAATTTAACACTTAACAGAACCTATGACTGATTTCATATATGCCCCCATGACTAACAAAAAATCATATGATTATATGATGCTATATAAGAAAAAAATTATTGCATATTTTTCCATACCATTTAACAGCATAGGGAAATCACTTAAGCTTCTCTCTCAGTTTAATTTACCTGAACTACCCCTCATTTATCTAGAGAGAAGCAATGGTAGGGGAATTCGGATCCGCTAAAGTAATCCAAATTTTGAGTTTGAATCTGGACAGTCTAATCTGTTTTGGCACGGATATTAAAGGGGTCCCGTGCATTCCACCTCGGACCGGATTGGCCTGGATTCTGATCAGACAGTTCAGATGTAAACTCAAAATTTGGGTTACTTTAGGGTTGTGCGGGATAATCCTTATTTTTTTCTGTGTATTGATTAAACAGTCAGTACCATGCTGACTGGTACCAATTGAAGCTGAACCCTATGCGACAGGGCTAGAAGTGCAACAGCCCAGTGGTTTAATGTCCTATAATTTTTCAGGTGTAATCCATGGTACAAATTTTCAGGTCTAGTCCACACTTGTTCAAACCTAACCATTTAAAATCATACAAAAGATACCTGTGGATAGGATATATCGCTTTTTGGGGCAACCATACAAGCAGCCTTGGCGTTAGAATCTACTGCATATTTCCTTAAATACGTGTAACATTCGGCATGCGTATCTGGTGATTTAAAAGCCTACAAACAGGTAACAAAAATAAGAAGTTAGACAGTAGGCCATGTCCAGTCAGCAGAAAGTGACCTGACACCTGGATACCTATAGAAGTAGCAAAACTATGCGCAAAATTATTCATCCCCAGAAATTACAATGGTGCATGATCAGGCCACTAAGGCCACATCCAGTCGAAACTTATTCTGAATCAGGAAACCAGTAATGTATTTCATTTTTATATGCGAACAAGGAATTGTTAAGAAAGGGTAAAATGGGTACTTTATAAATTTCAAATGAGTTTTAATAGAAAGAAAATCAAATGAGTAAATTTGTGAGTTTTTGTAATTTAGAAGGGTAAATATGATATTATGAATTTTAGAGGGGGGTATACATAATTTTGATGTTTTTGAGGGGTCTACATGAAATTCCCCCAAAGAAAAAATTCCACGTTTGTGCCTCAAAGTTATGGTACACAAGCAATCATCCTTTGTTTTATGTGCTGGCATGATATTCAAAGCAGAAGAACGGGCCAGATCTGTGCAGGAAATTTCTAGTGTGGGACAGGATACAAATTCATGGTATACAGGTACTGGCTAAAATGTATTTCCCGAAGGTGAAATGTGTATCCGTACCAGTATTAGACAGATATTGAGACCTACATACCCAAAATCCAAACATTGATCTGAACCAGTATTAGACAGATATAATATTCTATTTTGAGTGAGGCTACTGTTTTATGTATAGCGGGGATTGGTTCGTACTATGGATCAATATCATTGTTTTCAAAATCCAAACATTGATCAGAACCGTTCAACATGATCTCCGTATGAAAATGTACTTTCAGACTAAATTTTATATTTTTTAGAATTTTTTTACTATTTTGTTAGATATGTAGAAAATCACGACTTTTGAATGATCTAGAATCTTTAGATCAAGTGATTTTCTACCTATCTAAAAAACATAGTAAAAAATAAACAAAAATTGTAAAATTTGATTTACGCGTACATTTTCATATGGTGATCATGTTGAACGTTTCAGATCAACTGTTTGGACTATAAAAAACAGAAATATTGATCCTTAGTACAGACCAATCTGCACTATGCAAAGCTTGTACTCAGGTAAAATTAGCCTCTCTTCAAAAATTTGCTAAAAGCAAAGCTTATACTCAGGTAGAACATAATATATGACATAGCATTAGAATAAAAACACCCCTTTTTATCAGTACCTGGTCTATCTTAACCACAGGCGCATATACCGTCGTGTCGGTTTTATCTTTATCAAGGAGAAAATTAACCCTTGGAAGGACAGTTGAGGTCTCATGCCATGATTTTATGGCCGCCTCTATTACTTCTATCACAAAGGAGAACATTTCTTCTGATCTATCCTTGTCTCCACACTTCTCATTCTAAAAAAAAAAACGAAAGCAAATGGCACCACAAACAAACCATGAATTTCATATGTAACTGACTCTAGAAAGCAAAAAATAATTAAAAGAAGTGAGAAGTGTCATATACAGCCCATCTTTTCCCTGGTTTACTTCAAAAAGTATACTTCATTTATCACTGTTTATCTTCATACTAAGGGCAATGCAGAGCAACTTATATTTTATCAGATTAGTTTAAATAAGGTTCAAAATCAGAAATTACATTTATAGGTATATTGTTGGTTATTCAGATAACCTACCAATAATATTTCATGAAATTAGAGTATCATTTGTTGATGCAGCAAGGACCATTAATCTCAGATCATTGAAAATTCAAATCACTAAATGAACGTACAACATGCACCAAATATCATCATTTTTTATAGGCATAAATTTCGTACCATATAGATCATGTATAATGTTGAATCTCAAATTTAAACTTTACTTTTGATGATAGTCAAGATCGCAAGATATAATTCCACATTTTAGATGTGCATGCTGATACTTCTCTTTCGGAAGGAGTAAATGCAATTTGTTTTCTTTTAATGTGAAACTGTTTCTACTCATCTATGTTATCCGAATAACTATTCATGCTTAGCATACCTGTAATAGATACATTTTTTATATGGATACATGCACAATACCTTTTTATATTCTTCTGCGTTTTCTATATGAAATAGGTAAGCACTTAATATGAGCCAAAACTTCTAATCTAATAGCACACAACATTTCCAATGAACTATTTTTATATCTGTAAATAGTTGACTAAAAAATTTAAATAAAAGTAAATGGAGCAAAAAGCGTGGTGTAAGAGGTTTCCGGGATTTCATGTAGCCAAAATATAGAAAACTCTTAGTTCTTTTTTCCCCTTTTGATTGAGACTCACCTTAATATTATTTATACAAAGCCACACTGTATAAAATACTTTACAGTTTTAACCTTGCTTTTTAATTGTAAGAATTGTTACTTTTGCAATAACTGTATATTACATCCTAAATATAATAAAAAGCATGCATACGTAAAAATATACCACGTGCTATGACTTTGGCAAAATAAAATAATTCAAATTTGTATCGCATCACATAATAAACCCATATCGGTATTTATACAAAATGGCCTATAAGAAGCTTACCAGTTCGGATTTGAATGATTCAAAATGTTTCGAAATATCAATATTAGATCGCAGATTCTCAACTTCGACAGCACGTTTCTTTTCTCTTGCCAGTTGATTCAACCGCTTTATTTTCTTGGATACTTCTAGATTTTGAGGGTTGTGCTTTAGTGCCTCTTGAAATGCACTTATAGCCTGAAATTTGAAAACCAGACACAGAGTTGTTATACAAATGTTCTATTTAAATGTTAGAAAGGATCAACAATACAGGAAAGAAACATTTAATGGGGCATATAACATAAATAAGATGTAATCATGTTGCTATATAAAAAAAAATCAAACCGGACCGCTCAACATGATCTCCATATGAAAATTTAATTACCAATCAAAATTTCCACTTTTTAGAATTTTTTTACTATTTTTTTAGATATGTAGAAAATCACTACTTTAGTCCAGAATCTTTAGATCAAGTGATCTTCAAGTACATCTTCATATAAAGATCATGTTGAACGGCTCAGATCGAACGTTTGAACTTTAAAAATGAAAATATGAATCCATAGTATGGATGCATGTGCGCATTGCAAAGTACCATAACCTCACCTGTATACTAAACAACATTGCGCACATTTAACTAATTGCAACGGCTAGAGAACAACTAATTACAAGACTAGAATTAAAAGAAAATATATAACTTACATCATCATAACGCTCCATAGCTTCCAAAACAGAGCCTTTCCTAAAGTACCCCTGCAATACAATTCGTCATTTTATGATTACTCAAAAGTCTTTAGGATAAAGTGTGCTTGGCAATATTTCTTAATTTTTCATATATTTATCTTTGAGTTGGGCTATCGTGCTTTGTAAATTACAGAAGTTGTTTCAATTTGCGCCCATATCTCCATATTCAAAGTTCAAACAGTCGATCCAAACATTCAACATAATCTCCATTTTAAAATGTGCTGGAAGACCGAATTTTACATTTCTTGGAAAATTTTTACTATTTTTTCAGATAGGTAAAAAACCATTGTTTTTCAGAAAATTTTGGACCATAAAAAAACAGTGATTTTGTACCTATAAAAAAATAGTAAAAAAATTCCAAAAAAATGTAAAATTTGGTTTCCAAGCACATTTTCATATGGAGGTCATGTTGTACGGTTCGGATCAACTGTTTAGACTTCGAAATCACAATATCTGCCGCAAATTAAAACAAAGGCTTTAATTTGCAAAGCACAATACCCCAACGATTTATCATTTATATTTGACAAGTACACTTTTTCGTAGCATTCACTTCTGTTTTGTTCATTTTATTGAGCAAAACAGAAATGAATGCAAAATATGGGCGCAAATCCAAAAAAAAATTCCATAAAATGTAAAAGTTGGTCTCCAAGCACATTTTCATATGGAGATCAAGTTGAACGGTTCGGATCAACTATTTGGACTTTGAAATCACAAAATCTGGCGCAAATTAAAACAAACGCTTTAATTTGCAAAGCACAATAGCCCAACTCTTTATCTCTTATATTTGACAACTATTCTTTTCTTAGCATTCACTTCTATTTTCTTCATTTTATTGTTTATTCTTCTATTGCAACAGCATAACACAGCAAAATTGCATAGAAGAGGCAATGCCATACCTTCTCCCATTGTGGATTCAGTGAAACAGTCATCTCAGCATCTGCCAGTGCTTTGTTTAACTTAACTAAATGAAGGAACGCAGCCGCTCGATTACTGGTAATACAAAAATTAGACAAAATTAAACCAAATCAACTCATTCCAGTGCTAAAATCTCAACAATTGAACCTAGAAAGGGTACCTATAGAGAGTGGGGTTGTTGGGTTCGAGTTTGATCGCTTGAGTGTAGGTGGCGGCGGCTTTGAGGTAGTTCCCGGCCTTGAACAGCTCGTTACCTTGATCCTTCAGCGACGACGCACCGCCGCCGCCGTTGGTGGAGGTGGCGCCACCCGGTTCCGCCATGAGCAACCCTAGCTAGGGTTTTAGATTTGGTTGGTTTTCGGTTGTGTTAGATTGTGTGCACGTGACAGTACACTCCACAAAGCAAAATGAGCCTGAGAGAGGGTAACATTTTAACAGAGTAGTTTTAGCTTCATACAGCGGACCAAGCATATCCTCGCTGTTTCAATTCTATAATCGCGTGCTGCATCAAGCCAAAATTGCTCTGTTAAAATATTATTTAATTCATCTCTCGTCCCCTCTCTTGTTTTTTTATCTGATGAAAAATTTGTTCTTTATCAAATTCTAGAGGAGAGTTAGATATCTCCATTTATTTTTAATTTTCTAATAAAAATTCTGCTAAATAAATCGTGAGATGTAATTTATATTATTTTATTTACATATTTTTACCATTTTTTTTAATATTCTAAAAATAAATAAATAAGTTCAGAAATATCCTCGACTTTTTCTTTTTAAAATATGCCCCAACCGTCAGAAATCCTGGCGGTTTTGTCCTACAGTGAACCGTCATGAAAATAATTTATATATGAATCAATAAATTATAATAATAAGAAAATAATTTTGTATTATAAGAGATAAATTACTTAATACAAATATAATTCATATTTCTACACATGTATGCTTTCAAATTTAAAATCCGATATATTTTCTTAATAACATTTTTCGTTTTTTTTTCTTTTCTCCAACTGAACACATGTTTTAAGCATAGTGTTGTAAAAATTTTAAAATCTAAAATATTAGATTTTAGTTTTATAACAATGCATTCTAGGATATACAAATATTTTTTTTATATATACGGAATACTATAAAAAACACAAACTATTTGTATCTTGCCATAAAAAAAAAGTCTATAATCGCATAAACACGAACTGGATCTGGTTCGGTTTGAAATTGGTCTACCTCGGTTCGAAATTGGTCTGGCTCGATCTGAAACCTCCAACTCTTCCGATTCTCCTCTAATTCACCTCAATTCGAACTATTAACAAACCAAATCGAACTAGTTCAAATCGCACCGAATCGAACTCAAACTCTTCTTTTTAGTTCGAAACCCTGCTTTTAATCAAACAAGCTCGATTCGAAATTAGTTCGAACTCGAACTCGAACTGAGTTGTGTTCGATTCGGTTCGATTCGTTTGCAGCCCGTGTAGCCATGAAAAATTTCACAAATTTACAGTTATTAGGCGACAACTTCAATTTAACTATGGCCCAAAATATTTGGGCTTTGAAATTAGGCCCAAAATATATGTACCCTTTTTCTGAGAGTTAGGCCCATTAATGTAGATAAAAACAATTTAACAAAACCAAATTGTATGACATAATTGTATCATATTTTAATTGTATGACATAATTGATTGACAGGATAATAGAAGCGGAATTTACTTTCTTTTTGGGCCTCCATTGGGCCAAGCCCAGGACTCGGGACTAAGGAGGAACTTGGTGAAACCCAACCGATCAAGTACCCCAAAATTTAAGTTTGGATCTGGACCGTACGATGAGAATCCGAGGCTTTAACATTCGTGCGTATTCTAATCGAATGGTTTGCATCTAAAGCCATACTATGGGTTACTTTAGGGATCTGAATTCCCAATGAATCTCTTTTTTGCTTCTAAACTTACTGCAATAAATTACTGGGATTTTTATTTTTCTGAAAGTACAACTCTGAATTTCTCTGTGTTCATTAAGGAAATTAAGATATTGTGCTACCATTGGTTATATAACGGGTTTATACCCGAGTGGATGCTGATACCAGACAGTAGCAGTCAATGTTGCATAAATCCTTTAAATTTGGTACTTGCCCTAGTCTCTCTTGTTGGCTTGCTCTTATGCATGCATAGTTTATAGAGAATGGTTGTGAGAAATTTTACTAAATGTATTGCACTTGAGTCATGCTGGTACCAGTTGGTACCCTATTTTCTGGTTTGCTTCTGGTATGAATTGTGTGTGTGTGATTGGAACCTTTCTGTTTTGCTTCTGTTTAGACTCTGAACAGGAATTAAAAAAATATATTTATTTAAAACTGGATTGCATTATGCCTTTGCGCTAAGAATAACTTTCAAATGAAATGTGAATAAAAAATGAGGAGGGTTCAAATGCCTCCATTTTTTGTGCCTCCACCATGCCTCCATTTTTAAAAACTTTAATAACTCAAAATTTAAAACTTAAAAGTCAAAATAAATCCGTTGGATATGATCTACATCATTTTATCTATGTGCTCATAAAAAATTATTACATTTTGATTTTGTTTTTATGTGAATCAATAAGTTGAAAAATCAACGTCTAGAAATTATCCACATTAGTACGTTTTTTACGAGCTCTTGATGACTACCAAAATAAAATTGAAATGTCATAATTTTTTACACGTGCATAGATAAAATGATGTAGATCATATCCAACAGTTTTATTTTGACTTTTTAGTTTCAAATTTTGAGTTATTAAAGTTTTTAAAAATGGAGGCATTTGAACCCTCCTCATAAAAAATATACACATATATAGCCTAAATACTGGGATTCAAAATTGCTTCATAATGACAATATTCTCATATGTACTAACTGAACTATTTTACTCTTACGCAAGAACAGATTCTGACGAGACCTTCAGGAGCAACTGATACTTAGTGGCACTTGTTTCTTGCTAGCCTACGCTATCATGTGCAGAGTTTACAGTTTGCCAAATTTGAACAAGCTTACATTGCTACAAGAAAGATGTGTAATGTTTTTTTTTTTTTCCATTAGTTCTAAGTTTTTAATCTTAGTCTCAAGGTGAAGAGGGAGCTAGTACAAATGAGTCTATTAGTGTATCTTCAACAATTGCAATATTTCCATACAAAAAGCTTAAGATAGTTGAGGTCAAGTACTGGAAATATAATCAGATGATACAACAATTGGAAGACATTTTGAAAAATGGTACAAAGAATTGAAAAATCTGAAAATTTTATTGGTACAAGTACAAAAGTAGTAGACAATATTAGAGTTCAACTTTCTAATATTATTTCCTGAATTTTAAAAAAGAAAGAACAGTGGAGTTTTTAATTTGGAGTTTCTCTTTTTGGATTTGACATAATTCGACAGAGCCGAAATTTAGATTATTTTATTAATTTTCAAAAATAGAAGGAGCAAGGAGCAACTTATAATTTGAATGTATTAGAAGAACCACAATAATTTTTTAATATCCAAAAGTTGTTTTTTAACTGGGATGAATAAGTGAGATCCAAAGCATTTTTATTTTTTTTCCAATAACATATCAATAAATAATTTAATATTTTTAAAGACGTAAAAAATCCTACCCAAAAATATTTCATAGTACTTCTACTACATCTGAATTATAAGAAAATCGACATAATAGCCAACCACTCCGTTGTTATTATTGACATCAGTCATCTTCACCATTTAAAAGTTAAAAAACAGGGTGATTTTTCTTGCTACAAATTTGTATTTTTAAATTATAATTTGAGAAGTATTTTGTCTGGTCTACTTAATTGTATCTTAAGCGATAGTATTGAGATCATATCAATTACTAACCAATAGTTCATTTAATTAATAGCTTAAGCTATCATATTAGGCGGATATCTGATCTGATTTTTTTATATTTTTTTGACATCTACAAGAAAATATCACTATCCGCGAGGATAAAAAGTGACTGCTGCTAAGAGTATACTGACAAAAATTGCTATTTCCTTCAGGAGTATCTGCGAAGATACCGTCGACAACAAGAAAGTTTACCTTTGCAAATAGTGACAGATGTTTGTAGTACACTTCCTTAATATATCTAGTTAATTCAATTTCAATTATTTTTGGTTCGTCTCTAGTGAGTCTTTTTAGGCAGGAATGGATAGTTCCAGTTTGAAAGCAACAGGAGAAAATCCTCCCTCTAATTGGCTAATAATTAATTTAATTATTTTTAGTTTCTATAGGGATAAGGATTAATTAGATCACAGTCAAAGTATGAAAAAGGTACAAGAGATATTGTTGTCAACTCAGGCAGAGTTAACCACCAATGCACCAAAACAAGACAACCTCCTGTGCCACCAACTCTGTTGCTAATTCTATAACGGGTCATACACTATATCATCAAAAGGATGCATTTAGTTAAATTTAAGGCCAATAGCCATTAATTACAAGAATAAGTTTTACAGTTATTTATTATTTTTTTTTCAATTTTATCTCTATCAATTTGTTTAACAATTAAGTAGCACTTGTTTTATTCTCTCAGTTAACACGAAGCTAACTCAATTATATGGTTTTTTGAAGGAGATGATTACAATAAAAAAAAGTTCAATAAAATCAAAACCACAATTTTTGTATGATCCAAAATTAGCATATAAATTGACTTCCATGCAAATTAGCAACAAGAAAATCAAATAAAAAGTTCCAATTTACATGTCAAGAAAAATTTAATAAAAGAAGCAATGTTCCTCCAAACCAAATTTAAACGTTGAAACAAAAATATAATCTTTTCAATAAATTAAGGACATATACTTGTATTTATATATTGCATGAATCTTCATTAAGTTGAGATGCTATATATACAGCTAGTTTCTAGAGGCCACAGAAAATCCGGATCCAACAACACATAGCTGGTGAAAAAGAGCTTTCCTGGGCCTAAAAGCCACCTTTCTCTAATTGACTTGCCATTGTCAATGTAAAAAATATATAGCTTAGGTACAAAGAAAAGCTTGTTATCATGCACAATCTCAAATGTGTTTGAACCATAAACACATAAAAAAAAATAAAAAAAAGAACAAGAAAGAGAAAGCCCAACAAAAATGCCACATTATACCTACCCACCATTACTAACAAAGGCACATTGTGACTATTCAAGGAATGTTAGCTAGATAATGGCTGAAATAAATTAAAGAGCATCTTATCCAAAAACCAAATATAGGTTCCTAAATCAAAGAACATGTAGATTTATAGGAAAAGGAAACCCAAATATAGGTTTCTAAATTAAATAGCATGTAGATTTTATAGGAAAAGGAAAATAATGTACATTGTGTGAGCTAAATCTTTAATTTATTTTGTTTTTACTTATTTATTATTATTTATTTTTTTGAAAAGATAAAGGTCTAGCATTCCAAATTCTATTTATGTTCATAAAGAAGGAATGAAATTGGCTGCTTTTCGTTTGAAAAATCAGGAGCCTGTTTTTTCTCATCCAACCGTTGATTTTTGTTGAGATTTGTGTATTTAGAAAAAATTTGAAAGTTGGATGAGGAATATTTCCAATAGAAAACCAGCAAATTCGCACTCCATAAAGAATAACATTTGAATTTTGAACGTGTGATCTTCCATACAGAAAGTTAATTTAGTCACTACACCAAAAAAAATATATATTATTTTTAAGTTTCCACCGTATGAGAGAACATGGTTTTATATTCCATGATTAATTCCAATATTATGTTATTGCCAAATAGATTATTAAACTTGAGTTGGAAATTTTAGTAAAATAATTAGTGTCAGAAGAGATTACTTATTTTTCAATCAAAACTTGCATTGGCATTAATCAATTTATTCCTGAGATGCAACTTTGCTCTCAACGCCGTAATTCATACAGTGATTAGAGAAGAAATTGAGCCCCACCTACCTCGTCTAGCACCAATATGTTTCAGCGAAAGCTTAGTAATTAATAATATGATAATTACAATATGATGAGCACAATAAAGGATCCTGACATGACAATCATTCCAAGAGAAACTAACTCATAATTATTTCTCATTAATTGCCTTGTACATACACATGTGGATGCACATTTGCTTATAGTATCGATGAATATTTGGCTATTTTAGTTAAGACATAATTGTTGACAGTTGTTATGTAAATTTTTTTTTTTTTTGAGTAAAGTTGGAGGTCAAGTCATTAATAATCCGCTAGTACATAAAACGTGACCATACATGGCATATCATACACGGATGCGAAAAATTTCCACATTAGTGTATAATGGGAGAAAGTGCTCGTGCCAAAAAAAAGCTCCAATATACAAACACGGTCTGAAAGTTTTGAACCGTGTCCGTAAGTCACAAATATTTGTACACGGTTTAGTAATACCGAACCGTCTACGGTTGTACAACTTCATACACGGTCTTTTTTGAAAAAACCGTGTATGATATTTCTCAGTTTCCAAACAATGTTTTTAGTAGAAGACATGTACGGTCCATTCGCGCCTCTCAACCAAAACCCATATTAGTAATTAATATCTTGTACTTCTCAACCGCTTCTTCACACACTTACACCATTTAAGTCCAACCCTCTCCCTTAGGGTGCGTTTGGATGACCCATTTAAGTCCACTATTCTCAAACCTTGGTGATCCAAACACAAATTAGCAAATTGGGTTAGCTCAAGAATAGCTCTATTCTACTAACCCATAGAAATTGTGGGTTAGCAATAATAGAGCTAGTGGGGTTAGTGATATTAATAAAATATTTCATTCCTCTCAATTAGAGTTAGTTTAAATATTAAATTAGGATTAAATAAAATATTATATTAGTATTAAATAAATTTAATATTACATTAGATTAGTATTAAATAAATTATTAGTTTCAATATTAAATGTAATATAATATTAATTTAAAATATAGTATTAAATAATATAATATCAAATTAGATTAATATTAAATAAATGTTAGATTAAATATCATAATGTAGTCATTAAATATTAAATGGAATATAATATTAGTTTAAATATTATATTAGTATTAAATAAATATAATATCATATTAGATTAGTATTAAATAAAATATTAGATTAGATATAATATAATATTATTTTAAATATTAAATGTAATATAATATTAGTTTAAATATTAAATGTAATATAATATTAGTTTAAATGTTAATTGTAATATAATTATTAGTTCAAATATTAGATTAGTATTAAATATAATATTAGATTAAATTAGTAAAAGATAAAATATTAGTTTAAATAAAGTTCTTAATGTACTTGCTGGCTATATATGTATGCTTGTTGCATGATCTGAATTTACTTTCCAAATTATGACAAGGAATGATGAAACCATTAACAATCCTTGATCAGTCGGGCTGAAAGCAGAACCTGACATGGGAACCGTGTACAAGGCTAGAATCTCAGGTTTTGTTTTCTTTAGTTTTGGTTTTATTTTCTTCTTAGCGCGAGATGTTAGGGTTTTGACTTTTCGTATTAATTAGTAGCTCTTAGAGGCTCTCTTGATGAAATGTTGATGATGTAAATTGTATGTATAATGTATATTATGGATGTGAATTGTATTTGTTTGTTGAATGTTGAATGAATATGATTGATTTCTGTATGCTGTGTTGAATGAATACGATTCTATGGTTAAGATTATATTGAGAATTAATGTGTCATATACGATGTGAACTTTTAATGTGTAGATTTTAAGATGTAATTTTCATATTAATCACGTGTTAAAATGGAAATTATCAATGACTAGGCAACACATTACCAATAGAGTGACTTGGTTATATTTTTGTTTTGATATCCATAATATAAGAAATTCTGAATTATTAGGGGATGAGAAATTGGGGCTTCATATAATATTCATTGGATTATTCATCAATTTAGGACTTTAATTAGGTAGCGTCATAAGTTGCTTTACTTGGTCATATATATTAATTTCTACTTGGTCTTTTGTTTTACATAGTTAGTGAAGATTTGGTCACACTTTTAGAAAAAGAAAGGAGCTATGTTGGCCCCATATGCACCATATCTTTGAAAATAAGCTCTTTAAGTGTTGTCTAAGTAAAAAAATTC
Source organism: Carex parvula (assembly GCA_025461045.1). Classification (NCBI taxonomy): domain Eukaryota; kingdom Viridiplantae; phylum Streptophyta; class Magnoliopsida; order Poales; family Cyperaceae; genus Carex; species Carex parvula. Next base: position 120,660 of record JAJGRW010001085.1, on the reverse strand, counting down.
AGATGTAATTTATAAATTTAATGTCATCGTAGATTTGATTAAACGTCAACTTAACTCAAGGTTAACAGTATATATCAGTGAAATTAATAATGCAATCCATGTTTTACCAGCTCATAACAGATTAAAGTAGCTACCTTAAGGAATTGTAATATGTAATAGACTATATATATAGGCAAATTCTTCTATGGGCATAAGGACCTATTTGTAAAATGAGCATATTTTCATTTTCAAAGTTCAAACAACGATCCGACCGTCAACATGTATATATTAAATGTACTTGAACTAAATTTTACATTTTTTTGGAATTTTTACTTTACTTTGTAATGCGATCGTGTTCAAAAAATTGACTGTTTATAATTGAATCAGGATTTCAAAGTGGCTTAATAAATAGTAAAAAAATTCAAAAAATGTAAAATTGCTCAAGCACATTTAATAGAGCATTGTGATACGGTCGGATCAGTTTTTGAATATTTCATTTTACAAAATAGGCCGAGTTATCCCCAGTACTTTGAAAGCACAATCCTCTATATAATTATTACTAGTATATTATTATCTATAATATATATATATATATATATAATATATATATATGCATGTGAAGTCTTGTATATAAGTAATTGTTTTGTTCTCGATAACCAACTTTTGATTTTGTGACAAAAGATAGCCTCCTCTATGTAAAAGATCACGTGTTCAAAATCTGAATGTGAAAGTTTACATAAATATTGAAATTTGAAAGGTTCAATTTTTCTCTAAAAAAACAAAAAATTAAAATTGTTCAGTGCGTCCTCGTCTTCTTTAATTTCATGTGGGTTGTTGCATGATCTCGTTCTTTTTTTATTGTATTTTTGCATCCACCCCTAAAATTCCTACTACCATGTTTCTGACAATAAAATTTGACTACTTTCTGACAGTAGCTTTCATTCGTCATTCCATTCATTTGTCCTTAATTGTTGTTGTTTTTTTTTTTAATGAACATGAGGACTTGGCTTTACATTCTACGCTTATGGCACAATTTTTATTGTTTATCCTTCAAATGATGTTATCTAAGCTCATTATATGGAACAAGCGCCTTAGAGAACCAATAAATAATCGATATATATGTCAACATCACTGTACTTTTTTTTTCTTTTTTTTTAACAAAATCTCTATTTTTTGTTGGTCCAAAATCTTCTGAATCAATGGATATTCTACCTATGTAAAAGAATAGTAAACAAAATTATAAAAAATGTATAACTTGGTAAGTACATTTTAATATGGAGATCATGTTGAAAGTTCAGATTGACTGTTTAAACTTTAAAAATAAAATATGGACGTGAGGTAGAATAATGCAATTATGGGTACGTAAGTCAATTTTTTCATTAGTTTATCGGATACGGATAAGAATAAGGACAAAGTTTTTTTTATCATATGTAAGTTTACAGATTCTAAGTTTGCTTTTCTGTCCAGAATTTAACTAATATTTTCTCATCCCTGTTTTATTGCATTATGGGTGTCATTGGTATTTAACTTAATTAAAGAAGTTTCATATTAAAAAAATTGATTGAAACTATATCAATATTCAATAATCATAAGGATTAAAAGTAATCCAAATATGGATAAAATTATGGTTAAACCAACAACTTTAACTGTCCATCATTTGCAAAAGGAGCAAGTTCATACCCAAAACATCAAATGCAAAGTTAAATAAAACTAGATAGCTATAAGCATCCATTCATTTTATGTACACTTGTAAACAAAGACTAGATACAAATAATTAACAAAACTCGACTGATACATAAAATGATAAATCGATACAATAACGGTTCAATTGTCTCTCAATTTTGAAAATTCATCAACCAGTTAATCCAACTTTAATTGAACATTTTAATTTAATTTATACAAAATTGGACCAACCAGGGACTAAAGTGAAGTTTACCAGCTGTTCAGTATGTATATAGACAGACAACTTTTATTGCCTTTTATTCTAGAGCAATATTTACCAGGATGAATTTTGATTCATCATAACATTTTAAATCTGTACTGGTATATAACCCTGACTGTAAATTATAGAACCTTACAAGTTTTATCTAAGCTGACCTTACTAATCATGGGTTTTAAACTACTTAATTTAGTTAACTACAACCCAAATTTAAATTAATATTAGTTTAGTTTATTAACACTGAAAAGGGATAAAAGGGATCGATAGTGAGAGAGAGAGAGAGAGAGAGAAAGTTGATTTGCATATCAGTGCTGATAAAGATCCACTGTCTCAGTCAAGAGCTCTGGTGGCTGCAGTTGCTGCTTCACCTACTTTAATACAAGGGTTGATTTGCATATTCACCTTAATTATTTCGTCAGATGGTGTGTCGGTTAATTTACTGTATGTATAAATATTTGGTTTTACATTTGCTAGGTGACGGTTAGAATTGTCGGCTTTTGGTGATTAGTTAGTACCAGTTATTTTGTTTGTACTGGTACAGTAGTAGCAGTAGGTGGCCTTGTTATGATGGATTGTGAAGGTTATTTCTTTTTTTATTTAAATAATGTTAAAAGTGGCTTTAATTACCTCTGATTCAAAGATGAAAGAACTAAGAATTCAGGTTGAACAAATTATTATTATTATTATTAACGAAAACTGGCATTTGACTGGTTCATTGTACAAAAAGGTACTTATTAATTAAAAGATTGTCATCTTCTTTACTCACATATATTTTCACACACATATATTTTTCAAATTTTCTCTTTAGAAAAAATTAGAAAAAGTTTGTATGATACATGGTTCTAACTTAACATATGAGCTATATTTTGTACAAATTGTGAAACAGCTTTAGTTTTTATATTCTTGGAGAAACCCAAAAAGAGAGAAAAAAAAACAAAGGAATTCCTTCAAAACATTCTAATATTTTTTTTTTATCTTTTTTTTGTGAGCCTCTTTGCTTATCAATTATCATTCATCATGATGTTATATTTTATAATATGACTAGAAGGAGAAAAGGTCCAATAGATGATGCTTGTAATGATTAACTAATTAACTAACTTAAATTAAACACTTAAAAATGAATCGCCTTTTCTTCTTGTGGGAGGACTGACTCTCCATTTCTCTGCAAAACTGGAGATCTCCCTTCTCTTTTATGGTAAAGGTGACATCTAGCTTGAGCATCTTTATTGATTATTTCATTCCAAATTTAAATCTTAGATGGAAATTTCATTTGTAATTTTAGTATTTGCTCATCCATCTCATAAATCAATTTTTTTAGATGTATAAGATTTTTTTTTTAATTTTTGAATGCTAAAAGCAGTCAAAATTAATTGCATCAATGCAGTGCCTTGAAATTAAGTTAATTTCAGTTATTTCTAATCTAATTTGAGTCTAATTTATACTATTTGTGAATTCACCAACCAGAGATTTCAAGGCTAATATAATCCAAATGGCAAGATTATGATTGGATGTCACAATCTATACCAACATGCATGGAAAATTCACAAAACACAATCAAACATCCTTTCATTTCTAAAATAATGCATGATCTTATATATACTTCATGTCCCAAAAAAAAAATTTAAAAAGATATTAGCTTTCTTTAATTAATTTTGTATTGAGCATACAACTTGCATGATAAATTTATAGAAAAGGGTGGGAAAAAAAAACACAGAAGAAAGTGCCTTTGAGTATCCTATAGCAATCCACACATACATGCCATGTTTTTTATCAACCTATAATCAAAATCATTAACCTAATTTAAATCTCATTCTTTCTTTGATTAAGTGAGTAATACAAATTTTCTAATACTCAAGCGCAAAGTGTATATAGTGACATCAATTATTCTCAAACAACCTATAGTTAATTCACCAATGAGGAGGTGGTGGCGATGGCGGTAGCTGTGCAATACACCCGTTTGCATCACAATGAGCCGGCGGCCGGTGTAGAAAATCTATGCATTCCTCCTCTGGCCGCTGGTGGGGCCGCCAATATATGCAATTCTCGCTGTCATTAAGTTGTTTAACCTTCAAACAAGGCTCCGGTTCATAGAGGAAATAGTTATCGGAGTATGTAAGATTCTTCAAGCTTGGCAATTCACATACAATCTCCGGTATTTCACCAGTCAATGTGTTATGACTCAAATCCAACACTTGAAGATTCTTCATCTTGCCTATGCTCTCTGGTACGGTACCGACCAAGTTATTGTAGCTTAGGTCTAGCACTGTTAGTTGGTCCAATGTACCAACATCCTCGGGTATACACGAACTAATGTTACTGTTTATCAATAGTAACTCATTTAGTGTTTTCTTCATGGCTCCTAGGTTTTTAGGCAGGCACCCGCTTAATCCGTTATTTGCTAAAACAAGGACAGAAGCGGTTGAGTTGATGAAATTTGGCGGGAGAGAGAAAGAAAACTTGTTATTATTTATGAAGAATGCATCGATGCTTGTATCAAATACTTGACTCGGTATGTCCCCGGAGAAGTTGTTAAACCTTATGTCCAAGTACTTCAATTTAGGCAAGGACAAGAAAACCGAAGGAAACTTTCCTGAGAAGTGGTTATTCGAGAGGTCTATTTCAAAGAGTAGAGTTAGGTTGCTTAAGCTTGCCGGTATTTCACCATGGAATCGATTCGAGTTGAGATGGAGTAGTGTGAGGTCACGAAGGAGTGAAAGGTGGTACGGCAGCATCCCCATGATATTGTGATGGTTGAGGTCGATTCCGGCAACTGTCAAAATGTAGGGATCATCTGGTGCTGGCGCACAGTATACACCGGTGTAGTTACAAACAAACGGGCCACACCAATTGTGAGTTATGTTTTGCGGATCGGAGGTGATGACATGCTTCCATGCTTCAAATGCGATGAAGGCGTCGGCAAGGCGGGAGTTGAAAGGAGAGAGGTGAATAGAGGGGGAGGGTAGAGGGGAAGGAGAAGGGGATGGCAATGGGGGGAGTTGAGAGAGAGAGAGGAAAGGAAGGGAGAGGAGGAGGAGGGGAAGGTAAAGAAAGGTAAGAGCCGTCATGTGGAACTATTGTGAGTTTGTGTGTGTTTTGTTTATTCAGTTTGTCATTGGTGTGTGTTTATTTTGGGGAAGGGGGTTGAGAAAGAGAGATTAGATTGGTTTATATTGGCAATTTGATGGCCCCATGAGGGGATAAAATATGAGAGAGTGCAATACAAGCTCTTGGTTAATTTTTGTATCTGTGGCCCCTATGAAAAGAGTAAAATATAGGAGAGTGTAATAGAAGTTCATGCATGTTTGTATCCTTTTGTTTCTCTCCCTTATTATTTTTTTTCCATAGTTTGGTCAATTCAAGAAACACAGATTCTAACAATTGATGAAGTAATAGACAAGCTTTTATTTTATAAGATTTTGTATTATTATTTTTCTACAATTTTTTATTGAAGCAAAATGTCTAGTATGTGGTAAATTAATGTTTAATTTGGTATTTGAACAGGGTAGATGTATATTTTCATAGACTGAAATTTTGAGACAATCATATAGAGCTTACAATTTCTGTTTATTTAACAAAACAAAAAGTACTTTTTTTTCATGAAGATTTCCATTTAACTTTACATGTTGCTCACCAAGATAAACCTCTTTTGACTCTGCCAAAGGTGGTAGATAACAATGCACAATTTATCATCAAAACTTTTTTAAGGACATGCTTGTAAGTTCTAACACATAGAACTACATGTTGAAACTTTCAAATTAGAGAGGTGTAAATCTCTTTATATGATTTATAATTTCGTGTTTAGAATCAATTAACTTGTTAGATCCTTTATGGTTTTAGTAGCAAATTTTTTAATTTATGAATAAATTTTGGGTATGAACTTGCTGAAGGTTCTAAACTATAAAAGAAACCATATAAAGAGATTTATACTCTTGATTCTAAACAACAGTGGTTGATCAAACTTAAATTGAATTAATCCAGGAAATGCTTGCTAAATTCTAATACATACAAGTATATGTTGAAACTTTCAAATTAGAAAGCTTCAAAAAGAGATTTGGAACATGGGTGGATAGGTAACATTATTAAATAATCAAAATCAAGTAATATACTGCTTTAGTGTTAATTTCAAAATTCATAGAAAAATGACTAATAGTAGTATAAATTCATGCATAATAATAATTTACATTGTAGTAGTAATTAACGAACACACAAAATTTAATTATTTTAGAAAACACAGCACACAAAAATTAAATTATTAAAGCAGTTCATACTACCCGATTTCTAGGGCTTGTTCGACACAAAGGAATCATGATGGAATAGAGGAATAGCGTGGAATTGTGATGAAATAGTAGCCGAACGTGAGTGAAATCGAATGAAATAGAGAAAAAATGGAAAAGTGGAATTGAGATGGAAATATACAGTCAAACCCTTCTCTTTTGCACTTTAGTCCCTCTATATTCCATCTCACTATTCTATGGTAGAGGTGGAATTGGGGAAGAGTGACTTTTTCATATATTAGAATTGGCTCAATTCCACTCTTCCACTATTTCAAACGTGCCGAACATGATTGAAATTGTATGGAATAGAAGCATCTTCCCTTTTTCACTTTTCCACTATTCTATGCATTTGCCCAACAGGCCCTTAACAAGAAGCTGGAGTCGATAGGCCTAATTAAACAATCAAACTCTTCCGTTGGATTGAGTTGGTGTGAACTCGGAACATGATCATTTGTTACACAGAATTGGTTTTCTCTTGTAGGTTTTTGATAATTAATGCTTTCATTAACTTTACTAATTAGAAAAGTTGAACGGGCTGGGCTGGGCTGGCTGGTACATGGGCTTGTGAACCCTTTGTAATCTTCTGACCTTATGTACCATTAAATTTGATCCTTTTTTCCCCTCTTGACAATCCCACCATACTAAATCCCTCTTTACGGGAAATGAATCTGCTGTTATTCCGATCCCAACCGTTGATTTGTACATAAAAATATGGTTATTCTGTCCAAACTCCCAATTGAGGTCTCCCTGGCTCCATATGCTGATTAGAAGCACTTATATATGCATTTCTTGCTTATTAGATCACAAGCTCCAAGTTAAGTTGAAGAACTTGAACTTTGGTTAGAAGCATATTTTATGGCTCTAGAAACAAAATGGACTTCTTAATAAGCTACAAAACAACCTTATAATGAGCATGCAATTATAAATATATGGAAAACCAACTACTATAAAAGTTGTGTAATATTGAAGCCTCGTTGCTGAAAGAAAAGTGGTGCAAATGACATAATTCAAACAAAAACAATTATTCTTATACGGAAAAGAAAGTAAGTACCAAACTAAACAACTTAGATAAGCAGCTTAATCATAAACAAATACATAAATAAGCACACAACACAAATGATTTTTTCTTGAGAAAAGGGTGCATAAATGAGCATCCAACACACAACTATCATATCCCAAAAGGAAAATAAGTGGTACAAATGACACACATAATTTAAACATTCATATCTCCATGAACTGCATTGCTCTCTCTCTCTTATGATCTTGATGGTTGGTGGGTTCGGGCCTAGTTACAATACCAGCATGTGTAAGTAATGCCCATAGCTGTGTGATCAACTCCTTCTATGTATAATTTTCTCATGACCTTCCACATTGTCAGATGGAGCGATGAACAACATCATCTCCGCCCAAAACTCAGCCAACATTTTCCACACCTTTTTTCCATCTTCCGCATACTTCATGAGATCCTTGGCCAGTAGGGAACTCTTTCCAACCACTGAACTTTCAAAGAACATAGCAATACCCAATATCTCTTGTCTCACAGTTTCATACATTTCTTCTATACACTCAACCTCATCTGGTAAGAGCTCCGGAAGAGACTTCACTAGACTGTGGCAATAGCCTGACAACACTAAGGCCACCTCTGAATGGAGAAATCTCTTGTGGATATTAAAATGTTGCTTTCTGTGTGAGAGGTTGTAGGTTCAAACTCCGAATGGAGAAATCTCTTGTGGATATTAAAATGTTAGATGGCTGGACCACCAACCTTTATTAAAAAAAAGGTGAATATGAGCTATTGAAGTTTCCATCTCTTTCCTTAGAGAGAACTCTAAGAGAGGGCTGGAAAGCAAATTAATTATTTACAGGCCGGCAGTCAACTTCCCTCCTTTAAGATATAATTAATGAAGGATTACATAACTATAATCAAGGATGCATGTAACAGGTGTTATGATAATATATATAACTATTTGTTATTATTATATGCAACAACATGATTTCATACGCAAACCTCAACGAAGATCATCAGTTGAGATTGAAATAACTGCTTCATCATCAATTTAATTAATTAATTGCGTTAACTTTTTGTTAATATGAGTAGAAGTTGTCATGTCTCATGCATGTTGCAACTATAAATGGATGTAAACAACACACCGTGCAATTAATTAAGCAAGAGAGAGCAAGATGACTATGAACTACTATTGCCTCATCTTTGCTATTATTCTTTCATTCCCTTGTGCTTATGGTGACATCAAGCCCAAATATTACGAAGCCCAATGTCCCAGGGTAGAAGACGCCATACAAATGCAGTTCGCCATGCAGAAAGGAAAGACCCAGGGATTTGTGCTGGTGTTATTAGATTGCATTTCCATGATTGCTTCGTTAACGTACGTAATTTTTCTTTTTTTTTCTCTATAATTCTTATTGTTTTGCATTAACTCCAACTTAGTATGTGTGTGTGTGTGTGTGTGTGTGTGTGTGTATTATAGAAGAGAGTGAGAGTGAGAGTAGGGTTAAAATTAATGTCCCATTAGTTTTGTGCCCTATCATGCTCCAACATCATTATCTCTATTTTCAAAGTATAAATAATCGATCCGAACCGTTCAAGATGATCTTCATAGCAAAAAAATTCAAAAAATATAAAATTTTGTATTCAAGCACATTTTAATATGAAAATCATATTGAGCAGTTTAGATCGACTGCTCAAATGTTTGCGGTTGTGTGCTGTGTGCTGTGTGCGGGTGTTTATTAGGTTGCACTTCAATGATCTACGCACAGACATTTATTTTCACTCAACACCAATCCAGTTAAATTTCAACCGCAGAAACTAATTAAATTGGAGTTGATGTATAAAAAAAAAATTATTGAAAACATATGAAAAAGTACCCTAACGATCGAAGCAATAATCATGGAAGTGCAACCTAACAACACCAGCACACAGCCCTTTATTTGTAGCCTGCTACTGCATTGGTAATATCCGACAGTGAGGCAGAGAGACAAGCAGAAGAGAAAGAAAGAAGAATAGAAAAGATGAGGCAAGAGTACATTGTCATCTCGCTCTCTTTGTATATATCTGTCTCGGTGTTTCTGAAGCTTAACGCGTGTTGTTTACATCCATTTATAGTTGCAACATGAGACAATGACAAGAACTTCTAAAGCTAAACGGAATTAATTAAAGAATTAAATTGATGATGAAGCAGAAGAACATGGGTGCGCATATTCCAATGTTTCACTTGGCATTCAGTGGTTGCACCAAAACATTTAAAACTTCATTGATTTTATAGTGCGAGGATCGTGGGATACAATAAAAAATATAGTTGTATATAGGCCAACATATTAACAGCTAACATAAAAAAATATTGGATAATTAGCTATCTAATGAAATTCTCGTATAAGAGATATATAATACATCGTATTTTGTAATTTGATAGTATAGTTGTCATTGGCAATATATTGAACCCCCTTCTTAGTTTTAATATACGAGATAGTGTTGTATAATAATGTACCCAGATAAATTGAACTAATTAATTAATGGTGCATTATCAAATAATTAATAACACACATAGGTACAGCATTAAAGGATGGCACAACTTTATCAAATTTCCAGCAATTCCTGTAAAAATGTCAAAGCTGTGTCGTCTCCTTGCCCTTTGGTAAGGAATTCTCGTAATTCATCCCATTGGTATATATCTTCCACTTAAGAATATATCACATTCTGAAAATAAAACTTAATAATTTGTTCTTTCATTTAAACAGCCTTCAAGAGTTAGAATTTTAAGTTTTTGTTTTTATGTTTTTCAGACTACGTTCCCAGCTTGTTGGTGTTATATTTTACTGTTCTGATCTTACAAGAGCAGAAAATAGCCTAGTACATGGACATACCCTTGCAACAAGTTTGAAAAAATCATTTACATGAGACTACCATTGCAACTGTGTCGTCGGTAATACATCCGATACAAATACTCAGTATTTATATGGACACGGTTGCAACTACTCTTTTCTAGCTTTTTTCATGAACCTACCGTTGAAAAACCCGCGCATGCAAATACTTTTAGAGTTTGCCCTGTCTGAACCATTTGCAAGGGGAGAGAACGTGAAGTCTATACGAATACTTGCAAAGGGAGAGAACATGGGGCCTATCTGTTTATTTGCAAGGGGAGCAAACGTGGACTCCATCTGTTTATTTCCTTGCGCTAATATTAGCATTGGAAGATGAACTTTTTTTTTTTTTGGAAGATTGGAATTAGATGATTTTGGTTTTTACATGGGTGATTATTTTCAAAGATATGATTGAACGGAATTAATTAATTAATTAAATTGATGACGAAGCAGAAGAACATGGGTGCACAAACTCAAATGTTTGACTTGGCATCCAGTGGTTACCACAAAACATTAAAAACTTCATAGATTATATAGTGCGAGGATCGCATGGGATAAAAAAAATAGTTAATAGGTCAACATATTAACAGCTAACATAAGAAAATATTGGATAATTAGCTATCTAATAAAATTTTCGTATAGGATACATATAGTACATCGTATTTTATAATTTGATAGGATTTTGAATTATAGCTAGAGATCATTATATATTCAAATTAAGTTATTGATTTTTGTTTTTTTAAAAGATACGGGGGTCATTTAAAAAAAAATATGCAAGGAAGCATATTGGTTGGATGTAAAAACAAAGTCACGTCGTGATAAGATACGTCACGGTATAGCACAACATGTGTGCCGTTCACGTGTCGTAACTCACTTGTCTCGTGATGTGATCATTTTTCAGAAAAATGACACATCACGACATGACAAGCAAACTGGTGTAGTTAAGACACGATACGATACGTGGTCATGCGAGTCACTTATGATAAGGACGTACCGTTAGATCGTGATCTAACTTAAATTACGAAAAATATAATTAAATGTGACCAAACGTGACAAACGTGGCTAGTCATATTTGAACACGACACGTGTCGTGACCGTCCATCTCAACTTAATCACAGCATGATATGACACATAAACAATCTGATTTGGTCAGAACACGGCACGTCACGTACCTACGTCCCTATAAATACAAGTCAAAAAGATTATTATATTAATCCTACCTAAATACAATACAATAATATAAATTTTCACGTAACCTAAAATACAATACAATGATACAAATATTTTTGAAAAGAAAAAAATAGGATCGATTTAACACATTATTGCTTAGTGGATCCGCCCCTGATCGCATCGATCATTTTCGTATGGCCCTTGGATCGTGTTTAAGGCCTGGTTTTAGAACAAGCTGCAAATATATATATGCTCATATCAAAGCCCGACTTAATTTGATATGCCATTTTAACCTAAAAGGAAATTTATTCGAGATAGGTCTCACAAGATTATTTATTACAACTTGGCATTAGCGTTTTGTTATTTTATTTCATTTTCCAGATGTGCAACAGATTGTTTTCCTATCACCTTATCTGATTGTACGTATATATATAGTCGATGATTGCACAGCTGTATATATTTATAAGGGGGAATTTCATGTGTACCCCTCAAAAACTTTGAAATTACGTATTTTCTCTCTAAAATTCATAATATCATATTTACCCATCTAAATTTTAAAAATTCACAAATTTACCCATTCTAAAATTTATTGACTTTTCTATTAAAACTCACTTTAAATTATAAAGTATCCATTTTACCCTTTATTAAGAAAAGTAAAACATAAGTAGCATATTTAAGAAAAATGGGTCATTTCTCTACTTTTGAAGCATACACACTTACACAATGACTTTAGATATATGCTTGTGTAAGTGTCAGAAGTAAATGATAAGATGGTAAAATGGATTCTTTATAAATTTAAAATAGGTTTAATAGAACAACAATAGAATGAGTAAATTTGTCATTTTTTCAAATTTAGAAGGATAAATATGATTATAAATTTTAGTAGGGGAAATACGTAATTTCAAAATTTTAAGGAATATAAATGAAATTCCCCCTATTTATAATACTGAAGAATTCCTGCAATAATGGAGGACCTATTGGGGTGACCATTTCCTAAAAATTTCAACTGCCATGCGCAAAGAGAAAAGCTAGGGGGAATTTCACGTATACCCCTCAAAAACCTCAAAATTACATATTTCCCTATCTAAACTTTGAAATTACGTATTTCCTCCTCTAAACTTTAAAAACTCACAAATTTACCCATTTTATTGAAATTTATATTAAAACTTATTTTAAAATTTGTAAAATATCCATTTTACCCTTTATTAAAAACATAAAAAAATTGTAGCCTTTTTAGGAAAATATCGGCCTTATATTTGATCGGTTTTCGGACTCAAAATGACAAACTTAAATCGTTTAAACGATCTACTTCAAGAGTGATATATATATTATTATATGTAAATGCTTCACTCGTGAAGTAACTAGTTTTAGGAAGTAGTATATGTGCTATTGAAGTTTCCATTCTCTTCCTATGAGAGAACTCTAAGAGAGGGCTGGAAAGCTAATTAATTATTTACAGGCCGGACAGTCAACTTCCCCCCTTTAAGATATAATTAATGAAGGATTACATAACTATAATCAAGGATGCATGTAACAAGTGTTATGATAATATATATAACTATTTGTTATTAATATTATATGCAACAACATGATTGTTAATTTTCTTGGCTATAGTTCAATTCCAAAAATTCAGGGATGCATGTGATTAATCTCTAGTGGAAGATACCAAATGGGATGACAGTGCGACAATTAATCCTTTGACCAAAGGGCAAGTAGACGAGACGTGTTTGAAATTTTTAGAGGAAATTCTGGAAATTTGATGAAGTAGTTGCCATTATTTAATTGATGTATGTGTGTTATTGATTACTTTAATATGCACCATTCATTAATTAGTTCAATTGATTTAACTGGGTACATTATTATACAACGTGCAATATATATCTTGTAAATTATAACTAACAAGGTGGTTCAATATATTGCCAATGACAACTATACTATCATATACGAGAATTTTATTAGATAGCTAATTATCCAATATTTTTTTATGTTAGCTGTTAATATGTTGGCCTATATACAACTATATTTTTTATTGTAACCCACGATCCTCGGAGCATATAATCAATATATATATAGTTTAAAATGTTTTGTGCAACTGGATGTAAAGTCAACATTTGAATTCTCAAAAAACTGTTGTCTGCCTCGCCTTGTTGAAGGGCCGTACACCCCTGTTACCATCAAAATTGTACTGTCTTGCGGGTTTTGAAACCTCAAAGTCGAGCAATAATTCCCTCTTAGAGACCCGATTTGTTGGAACTTGGCCGTAGGCCATGCCATCAGCTCCCCTCCTCTAGTTCCCCTTGCATCTAATGTCACAAAGCCATCCAATCTTCTCCCACACACCTCATTCTTAGTTTGTACATCAATTACTGCCAACTTAGTTTCTTGGATACAAACAAAATCCGGGTTGTGCATCTTACATGTTTGACGAATTTACAGCCTTTTTTGTCGTTCATTTATGCCTCTCACATTCCAAGTTATGAATTTAAATGTTGTGCTATTCATTGAAACTTAGAACATCTAAATTGCACTCCCCTTTCTGCTAACCTTACTACTCCTTCCTCTTTCCCAAAATAAAATGCTAATCATTTAAAAATTTAACTTCCTAACACAAGATACATGGTTCTATTATCCTTACACAGTTGCAGGCTAATAGCACCTCTTAAATTCCTTCTTTCTTCTTTCTCTAAGCTCCCACAGTTCCCTCCTGCGCACTGCCTGGTAGTACGACCGCCATTTTCTTAATGTTCTCCATTAATGCTTCATCCATGTCTATACCAGTTTAAGTTTACACGAAATCTTAATTGTACATGTACATGTAGAGTACATGGAGATAATAATGCTAAGAACCTGCTCATGTAAGAGAGGGCTTTTAAGAGAGGAAAATTGTAATTATGAGTTCCATTGTAATTTTTTGAAAATTGGTACTTAGCATCATTTTTTCAAAGGAAATGGAGTATGGAAGGGCTACAAGGAATAAAAATACACTCTCTTTTGGATAATTTTTACTATTTCCACAGCAACTCACAATTATTCATGAGTAGAATAAAATAACCCAAAACCCCAAATTTCACGTTAATCAAACAAACACAACAACACTTCAGATTGAACATAAATTATCCAAAAATATAAAATAGTTAACTATAAGAAAAAAATTATCGAAAGAAGGTCCTGACCAGCCTGAGTCGGAGGAGCAGGCTTGGAGGGGAACTTCGAGGTGGCCGGGGCAGCCAGAGTGGGCGCCGCCGCTAGAGCGGAAGAAAAAAAAGGAAAAAGGAGAACTTGGTGGGGAAGATGCTGCGCGGGAAAGGAAAAAAAAAGACGTGTTTCTGCGCGGGAAAAGGAAAAAAAAAAGAAAAGAAAAGACATGCGTATTCATGTAGGGAAGAAGCGAAGACAGAGGAAAATGCGTTCGTGCATAGAAAAAGAGAAAAAAAAATAGAAAAAATGTGACAACTGAGACTATACTTTGAATTGAAATGGATAGGTTTTTAGTTAATTTTATACTTTTACACATAAGACTGAAAAAAGTTGCATAAAATCAGACAGTGATCAATGGTTGAGATTGATTGAATATAAGACTGAGTTCTTCTCTGGAAAGATAGCCTCCTCATCCCTCCAAAATTTAAGATGGTTTTATAAGGAGTAAAGATTTCCAGATATACAACAGATTGTTTTCCTATCACCTTATCTGATTGTACAGTCGATGATTGCACAACAATTCAGCCGTCCAATTTTATTATGACTGATATATAAAAAAATTAATCAAAAATATAAAAATCGGGATAAGGGGGAATTTTCATGTATATACCATCAAAAACTTCAAAATTACATATTTCCTCTAAAATTCATAATATCAAATTTATCCTTCTAAATTTTGAAAACTCACTAATTTACCCATTTTATTGTCTTTTCTATTAAAACTCATTTTAAATTTACAAAGTATCCATTATTACCTTATTAAGAACAGTAAAAATATGTAGCATATTTAAGAAAAATGTTAGTCTTCTAATTTGTCGGTTTTTTTTTAAGGAAAATGGGTCATTTCTCTACTTTTGACGCATACACACATACACACAATGAAATTTAGGTATATACTTGTGTATAGAAGTAGAGATATTTAGCATGCTACATATTTTTATTTTTCTTAATAAATGGTAAAATGGGTACTCTATAAACATAAAATGAATTTCAATAGAAAAAAATAATAAATGAGTAAATTTGTAATTTTTTTAAATTTAGAAGGATAAATATGATATTATGAATTTTAGTGGGGAAAATAAATAAATTTCGAAGTTTTGAGGAATATACATGAAATTCCCCCTATTTATAATGCTCAAGAATTCCTGCTAATTAATAATACTTGGGGTGAGCATTCCCTAAAAATGTTAACTGTCATGCGCAAAATTCTCAAACAAGACAAAAAAGCTTTATTAAACTTTACGGTATTCTACACGGTCAAGTATTCTACACGCCAAGTCAACAGTTGAATTTGTGCACCCATGCATGTTCTTCTGGTAAATTATAGCTAAGAAACGGTAATATATTACCAATGACAGTTTTAAATGTTTGGTGCAGCTGGATGTAATGTCAACTTTTCAATTAGTGCACCCATGTTCTTCTGGTTCCATCATCAATTTAATTAATTCATTAATTAATCAGTTTTTTTGTTTATACGAGTAAAAGTTCTTATCATGTCTCATGTTGCAACTATAAATGGATGTAAACAACACCCGTTTAGCAATTCAGAAGTATCGTGCAATTGCAAGCAAGAGAGAGAGAGCAAGATGACTATGTACTACTCTTGCCTCATCTTTGCTATTCTTCTTCCATTCTCTTCTGCTTATGCTGCTAATTATGGTGACCTCACCATCGGATATTACAACTACAAATGCCCTGGGGCTGAATACACAATAGCAAATGCAGTTCAGAAAGCAGTAGCATACAATCCTGGGCTGTGTGCTGGTGTTATCAGATTGCACTTCCATGATTGCTTCGTTAGGGTAATTTTTCTTGTTTTTTTTCCACTCACATGTTAATGCATGTATATATCATGTTGAATGGTTTAGATCGACTATTTGGACTTTGAAAATCACAAAACCGAATTGGTATGACTACGGCTCAGAAACTACCATTTTGATCTTAGTAACTCAATATATATATATATATATATATGTATATATACATAGAGGAGGGATCAAGTTACAACAAATTTGAGTTACAACAAAGTTACAACAACCATTTTTTTCATTTTCAAAGTCCAAATCGTCGACCCAAACCGTCCAACATGATCTCCACAATAAAATGTGCTTGCAGATCAAATTTTACATTTTTTTGAATTTTTTTACTATTTATTAAGTATTTTACAAAAAATAGTCATATTCAGACCATTAAATTTTGTACACATCTTAATAAATAGTAAAAAAAATTAAAAAAAATGTAAAATTTGATCTGCAAGCATATTTTATTTAGATAATCATGTTGAACGGTTTGAATCGACAATTTGGACTTTGAAAATGAAAAAAATGGTTGTTGTAACTCAAATTTGTTGTAACTTGATCCCTCCTCATATATATATAGTACGGCTAACACGCTTCCTCTAGTATATCAACAATATGCTTCCGGCCTCCAAAATCTATCGAATCGGCTTCAAACGACAAATCCAAACCGTTCAAACCAATCTTCTTAACGAGAGCTTCATTTTCATATAATTTTTTTTAATTTTTTAATTTATTATCTATCAAGTCAAGCGGTCAAAATATGAAGGATTTTTTGTGCATTTTAATACACTATTTTGTTCATTTTTTTTTACCACTTGACTCGATAATAAATAAATTCGAAAATTAAAAAAAAATATGAAAACGAAGCTCACGTTAAGGAGATTGGTTTGAACAATTTGGATTTGTCGTTTGAAGCCGATTCGATAGATTTTGGAGACCGAAAACATATTGTTGAAATAGTAGAGGAACCATGTTAGCTGTACTCATATATATATATATATATATGTGTGTGTGTGTGTGTGTGTGTGTGTGTGTGTGGGACGGAAACTTTAACTTGATAATAATTGGTTGAATTCAAATCCAATGCAATATATACCTGACTTTACATTTAGAATTATTAAGTTCAATCAAGTCTCAAACGGATCAACCTCCCCTATATTCTAAACAGGGTCCGAAATGAATTTGACAGTGCTGAGAGTTTCTATTCCTTGCGGTACCACAGATGATAATAGTTGCTAGAGTGAAAATACTCGACTCCAATTGAATTTCGTTGAGGGAGAGTGTGTTAATTCATTAGTTGCTAGATGTAAGAAAACATATTTTCTTCCCTAAAAGACTTCGCAGCTTCTGGGAAGGATTTAAAAAAACAATGATAATTTAATGGCTTCATATTTTCAATAAAAACGGGCTAATCACATAACCCTTTGCATCTACCAAGACAAGTCTTAGCCGGACCTCTTGTTAGATGGAGCGATTACACCGCGAGAACGGGTAGTTGGTAAATTGGATTTGAAACCTTCAAACAACATGCCATTGTTATATATAGGAGGTGATCTAATCCTGGACAAACATATTTTTTTGAAATAAGCTTCATAATTGTAATTAATGTGTTGTTATTAATTCTAGGGTTGTGATGGCTCTGTCCTCCTCGAAAAAGATGCTTATAACAATCAACCACCAGAGAAGTTAGCCCGTAACAACCTCAGTCTTCGCGGCTTTGAAGTAATTAATGCTGCCAAAGAGGCTGTGGAGGCAAACTGCAACAAAACTTCTCCTGTCGTCTCATGTGCTGATGTCCTTGCCTTTGCAGCTCGTGAATGCGTAAAAATCCTTGGAGGTTTCAGTTATGATGTCTATGCCGGAAGGCTTGACGGTAATGTTTCCATTGCTGATGAGGCCAAAGTAAACCTCCCTGGACCAAATTTCAACTTTGAACAGCTTAAAGACAACTTTGCGAAAAATGGTTTGTCAGCGACGGATCTCGTCGCCCTAACTGGTGCCCACTCTATTGGTGTGGCCCACTGCTCGTCGTTCAAAAAGCGGTTCACCAATATTACCGACAGTGAAATAGATCGGGCTTATGCAGAAGATCTACAAAAGAAGTGTTCCAGTGACTCCATTACTGTACCACAGGACCATGTGACGCCGGATAGATTGGACGTCCAGTGGTATAAAAACGAGAATCAGAACAAGGTGCTGTTTTTCTCCGACTGGGTCTTGCGCACCGACAGTGCTTCACAGAGTCTTATGAACAACTTCGCAGGCTTAAATCTTAATCTTCCTCCTCTATTTATTAAATGGGAGTCGGCGTTCAGTGATGCCATGCAGAAGATGGGCAACATCCCCGGAGGTCCGGGTGAGATTCGGAAGGTCTGTAATGCCGTTAACTAATACAAACTAATTAGTTATACACAATCCTTAATTCCCCAATCAATTATTTAATTTCTATTTGTATTGGTTTTTCAAGTATTTCTATTTTCTTTGCCAATGTCATGCACGCATGCATGTATATGGTATTACTTATATGCAATCATGTAATTGTTCCTTTATTTGGTATGTGAAATAAGAAACTGATCATATATTTTATTTTTTTTCTAATGTCATGACGTGGGCATCAAATGGGGGGGGGGCATAAATTTAATGTTTGAACAAACATTTATAATATATTAATGCATCCAAGAACTGAACCGGTTAAATTTAATGTTTGAACAAATATGATCTAATTGAAGTTGATTACCCAAAATATCTTTATAAAAATAGATTAAATCCCAAAATAAACTGGCAGCGATTTAGAAAAAAAAAAAAAACTGCATGCGATCTGATCTTTAATATCCGGACCCAATCATAATCCGGATCGATCAGGCCCAAGTTAGAATTCACACAGTCCTTTAATATTCGTGCAAATTCTAATCAGACAGTCTGAATTCAAAGTCAAAATTTCAGTTAATTTAGAGGATCTGAATTCCCTCCTCTCTACCTCTGGCATCAGTACTACAGAAAACGCAACAATACAATTATGTCCAATCAGGTCCATATCTTGCCCATTTGTCAGCGATATAGTTAATTTGTCAATTTTGGGCTTAACAGAGCATATAACTGGGTTTTATTGGCCCAAAAGTATGGTTTCTGAAGAGGAAATAATTTATTATATTTTTATTAGAGCATAATTATTACACCAAACACTTGGTCGTTATCAATAAATCTTTTGCAAGGGAGACAAATACTATAGGTGCTTCCAGTCCTGTTTACTGATTCTAGACCATTGAAAAAAGTACTGATTTTCTCCTATTTAAAAAAATAAAAAAATTAAATGTAAAATTTAGCTTGTAAGTACATTTTGTTAAGATCATGTTCAACAATTTGAATTAACAGTTTGAACTATTAATTCATAGTATGAACCAATATGCAATATGAAATGCATAGTACACACTAATACAGAAAACGTGACCATACACGGTCTGAAAAGCTAATGACACACGGTTACACGACTGTGTCAGCGAGCGTCGTTTATGAATAGGGGGTACGTTGTACACGGTTGTCGAACCGTGTCTGTATAGGACTATCATATACGGTTAATAAAACTCAACCGTGTCAGATCTTGTAAAAATAGGCGCTGATAATAATGAGTTCTACACGACCAAAGTAACCGTGTACAATAAGAAGGGCTATATA
Source organism: Carex parvula (assembly GCA_025461045.1). Classification (NCBI taxonomy): domain Eukaryota; kingdom Viridiplantae; phylum Streptophyta; class Magnoliopsida; order Poales; family Cyperaceae; genus Carex; species Carex parvula. The sequence goes on along the minus strand of JAJGRW010001085.1, from coordinate 100,753 downwards.
CACGGTTTCTACAAGGCATCAGTGTATTATTTTGAATACCGTGTAAATGGAGGACTTATTGGGGTGAGCATTCCCAAAAAATGTTAACTGTGCTGCGCAAAATTCTCAAACAAGACAAAAAAAGCTATACTAAACTTTGAAGAATTCATATCTAGTGTAATATCTGACCTAGAATGGGGTCTGAGTCAGGCCGTTTTAAAATAGACACTAAATTGGTTTTGATATGGCTGTGAGTATTCTACACGGTCAGATAGTTTTGGAGGTACTTAACAACTTTTGAGTTCAACAATTATATGTTAATATTGACATTTCATGCTAAGTGCCACCAGCCTTAATTAACAATATATTTAATAGACTTCAAATGACAAACTTAAATCGTTCAAACTGATCTACTTCACGAGTTATATATATGTTATTATATGTAAGTGCATCACTCGTGAAGTAACTACTTTTAATAAGTTGTTTAATTAAGGTCTATTCAACAAATTTTAGAGGCACACACACTGTTGATATTTAGACTAAAATGTTAACATTAACATATATAGGTACTGGACTCACATAATTTGAATAATGGCATTTTGGTGACTCTATACGTACACATTAATCTCAGCATAAATTTATAATATATTTAAAGTGAAATGTGTTGCTTTCTGTGTGAGAGGTTGCAGGTTTAAACTCCGAATGGAGAAATTCCTTGTGAATATTAAAATGTTAGATGGCTTGACGTCCAACCTTTATTAAAAAAAAGTGAATATGTGCTATTAATGAAGTTTCCATCTCTTTCCTTATGGAAAACTCTAGCTAAGAGAGGGCTGGAAAGCTAATTAATTATTTACAGGCCGGACAGTCAGCTTCCCCCCTTTAAGATATAATTAATGAAGGATTACATAACTATAATCAAGGATGCATGTAACAGGTGTTATGATAATATATATAACTATTTGTTATTATTATATGCAACAACATGCATGATTGTTAATTTTCTTGGCTATAGTTCAATTCCAAAAATTCAGGGATGCATGTGATTAATCTCTAGTGGAAGATACCAAATAGGATGACAGTGCGACAATTAATCCTTTGACCAAAGGGCAAGTAGACGAGACGTGTTTGAAATTTTTAGAGGGAATTCTGGAAATTTGATGAAGTAGTTGCCATTATTTAATTGATGTATGTGTGTTATTAATTACTTTAAAATGCACCATTCATTAATTAGTACAATTGATTTAACTGGGTATATTATTATACAATGTGCAATATATATCTTGTAAATTATAACTAACAAGGTGGTTCAATATATTCCCAATGACAACTATACTATCAAATTAATAAATATGGTGTATTAGCTATATCATATACGAGAATTTTATTAGATAGCTAATTATCCAATATTTTTTTATATTAATGTTAATATGTTGGCCTATATACAACTATATTTTTTATTGTATCCCACGATCCTCGCAGCATATAATCAATATATATAGTTTAAAATGTTTTGTGCAACTGGATGTAAAGTCAACATTTGAATTTGCTCACCCATGTTCTTCTGCTTCATCATCAATTTAATTAATTGAAGAACTAATTGATTCCGTTATATATTTGTTAATACGTGTAAATGTTCTTGTCATGTCTCATGTTGCAACCATAAACAGCAAGAGTGTGTGGTATCCGCGAGGCTAATGATTCGCATCTACGAGGTAAGTACAATTAACCTTGCAAATAAGTTTTTACCGAGGCAAATAAAATTGGATACGCCATGTAGGATTCTCTTGAATTATGATGAGCCATAAGACTCGACTACCACAATCAGACAAAGAAGAAGAAAATCAATTATGAGATGATCGATATGTACAATATTCAATAACAAAGAGAGTTGGCTTTCTCTTGAATTGTGTTTTCAATCATCAAATGTGAATTGATTATTGGATAGATAATACCAGCAAAAAGGTAAAGGGGGCACCTGAGGAGTGACGGTCAAAGACTGTGTCACACCCCCGGACAACCCGCCGCGCATTCAAACGCAAGGCGTTAAGCACATCACATACATTATCAATAATACAACCAACAAGCCACTATATTAAACAAAAAAGGAGTTCACAAACGAATAGAAAGGGAAAATATGTCAGACATGGCTAGTCAAACAGTCACCGCCATGTCTACACAATATATAGTTCATACAAATATAAATTTAAAACAAATAGTGGCTACTTTAAGAACTTCCGCTAATTCCTCACTCACGGCCTTCCTCCATGTCTTCTTCTCCATTTCCTGGAACTCACATAAAAGGTGGTACGGTGAGAGATCGAACTATCTCTCAGTGCGGGATTTAGTTCCAGCCCGGTGTTTTTACAAATCAATGCATTTGATATCCCAAATAACAATAAAGTAAAAATTTCAAAATTTCCCCCAAATTTTCTATCAATTCAGATATGCAATCATTTCAAAACAATTTTCATCCCCGCCTCTTTTAAATTCACGTTTAAGGTTTTTAAATTCCACACTCTGGAAATCCATGCCCGTACATAGAAATCCGGCGAATCGCCACACAAGGACGACCCGTTCAATCACACTCTAGATGGGCCATTGCGGGGACCCATCCGGCGAACCGCCACACAAGGACGACCCGTTCTGTTCACATTTCACACTCTGGGGTCTGCCACACACGGACAGCCTGATTTTCAAACACATGCTGAGCCGCCTCGCACGGACGGCCCTAATTTAAAGAAAACAATTCATTTACATTCCCCATTCCCAACTCACATTCACAATTCTTGTCAATTCAATTCCATGCATCAAGAACTCCTATCATGCAATTCTAAACAAAATCAAACGAATGTTCGACATCCACAACATGCAGTTTATCTACCAGATTTGAAAAAGGATTTCTTACCTCAATCCATGCATTTTTGTATTATTTGTAAAAAGACCAGGAACCCGCACCTGTTGTCGTAGGATTATTCACTGTTGTCTCTATATTACTCCTTACTTCGGCACTCGGACCTAGGCTACGAATGATGGTTTCTAAATTAATTTTCATGATCCAAAATATTTCTATATGCTAAAATTTCCAGAATTTATTATAATAATAATATATATATATCAAATTATATGATGACAAATGAATATCAAATTAAATACAATCAAAAGAATATTATCAGGTTTTAAAATTATTACTAATAAAGGATATTTTCATATTATAATATAATTTCAAAGGGAATACTTAGTCAATAATAAGTATACTTATTATTGACTACGTACTTTTAATTATCTAGAAATATAAAAACATTCTACTACTATCTTGATATATATATTGAAAGTTTGTCTACTGTTTTATTAAAATAACAACATATGTAACAAATTTATAATCGGACATTTGTTTAACTATTGAAACTCCATTCAAACCATTAACCAGATTTAGTATTAATATATCCCAAATCAGATCAGATATTAATTTTATGAAATGAAAAGAAAACTTTGCATATTTTATTATTATCAAAATTAATTCCTACTAACAATTGAGATGATTAATGAACAAATATATTCTAAAAAATTATAGTATAGGCCATATATATCATAAACTCATCGATTAAACAAAATAACATAAATTTAAAATACCTTGATGCAGAATTTTGAAAACAGGAGAGGAGGTTTTGGGGACTCCTTCGGTGGCTGTGAAGAAAATGGACGAGAGAGATAGTGCGGCATATACTTGAATGGACTCCTCTTTGATTTTTAGCAAGGTTTCATTGTTTAATTTATTTTCAATTAAACTATAAAGAGGTGTGACAGTTTGAGACAAAACAAAGAAGGAAGCGGCAAGAATTTAAAAGGAGAAGATGCGGTTTGGGTCTCCTATAGGTGCTACGAAGGAAAGAGGAATTAATTAAATATGGACTCCTTTCTAATTTCTGTGAAGAAAACAAATTGATAGAGAGAGTCGGCAGAGGGTTTGATATAAATAATATTAATAAGGGAAGAGGCGCTATTGGCAGGGTAGTTATTTTTTTGGAAAGTTATGTCTCTAATTTGAGTAATTAAAATATTATGGATTGTGGGCTGTTGGAAATAATATGCAAAACCGGATTTGTGATTTGGGTAACTTAGAAATGTATAAACTATTTCAATTACTGATGTAAATCGGACCACAGTAATTTATATTTAAGGTAGTTATTTTGAGTTACTTATTAAAGTAATATATTTAATGAAAGAAGAAGAAAAAATATATATATATATATAAACTATATATGTATCGTACATTAATTTAGTATTTCAAATACATGACGTTATATAATCAGTTATATTGTTCTTAAAATGAAATTTAACAATTAGACCGTACCTCAAAATACATGGCGTTACAGACTGGATGTCATTCCACTGAGGAGCTGGGACCCATGCAGCAGACTCCCAGCTAGTGGTGGAAATAAATCAGTTGTTATTCCCTTGGAATACAGAAACCTGTTATTCTGATCCGAATCGTTCAAATTTTTCTATGTACGAATCTCAACCAAAAAAAATTTCATACGCGAACTCAAAGAAAGATCATCGGTTGAGATTGAAATAACTGGTTCCTGTTATTCCTTTGGAATAACAGCAGATTTATTTCCCCTAGTGGTGTATTAGGCAGCAGGGCGGATTGACAGAATGCTATTGTGGATGAAAACTATTTATTTCTCCATGAAAGAAGTTGGACATGGAAAAGGTGTCAAGTTCTGTATGGGCTTTTCTTTTTTACTTTTATGTTTTGGGTTTGCTTTTTTACTTCTTTTCTCCTAAATGCTTGTTCACTTTAACTTTCAAGTTAACAAACCTCTTCTTACACAAATCCTCTTGAAAATAAGTTGTGGACATGTATGTGTATATGTATGTTTAATTATGTGTATATATATATATATATATATATATATATATATATATATATATATAGAGCTGGGCTATGGTGAGTTGTGAAGTAAGATGTCATTTTTACTTCACGCTCATATTTTTATTTTGAAAATTCAAACAACCGATCCGAACCGCTCAACATGTTCTAAATATTGAAATGTGCTTGGAGACTAAATTTTACATTTTTTGGATTTATTTTACTATTTATTAAGCCACTTTGAAAATCGCTGATCCGGTGGTCCAGCAAATTTTACTGTTTTTTACTGTTCACAGTGGATCAGTAATTTCAAAGTGGCTTAATAAATAGTAAAAAAATTCTAAAAAATGTAAAATTTAGTCTCCAAGCACATTTCAATATTTAGAAAAAGTTGAACGGTTCGGATCGGTTGTTTGGATTTTCAAAATAAAAATATAGCGTGAAGTAAAATGACGTTTTACTTCGCAACTCACCATAGCCTATCTATATATATATATATATGTGTGTGTGTGTGTGTGTGTGTGTGTGTGTGTGTTGAATGTTGAAATATTGTTTTATGTGTGTTGAATTGTTCAATATTCAATATTGTTGGTTGTATGTTGTAAATTTCAATATTTTTTGAATTATGGATGTGTAATATTGTATGTTTAATGGCTAGAAAATATGTATGTTAGCTAATTATAAATGGAATATTAAAAAAAAAATAGCGTAAGATACACAGTTTGTACTTAATAGCCGTGTATAGTACCCAAACTCATAGGAAACCGTGTATATAATCATTGTTATTATACAGGTCACTATGACCGTGTATAAATCACCTGTTTTGTGCCTTTTTTTTTAGATCTGAGACGATTCTCTTTCAGAAACCGTGTATGTTTAATACTAATCAGTAACCGTGTACAATGTTTCGACTTTTTCATACATGATCCGCGCGGATATTGTTGCGGAAACGTTTGTCATAGTTTTTTTAACCGTGTATGGTCGGTCGCCTTTTCTGTAGTAGTGTATCCAATAATTTTTTATGTTAGGTGTAATATGTTGGCCTGTATATATGCAACTATTTTTTTATTGATCCTATGCGATCCTCGCAGCATATAATCTCTATTGTTTTAAATGTTTGGTGCAACTGAACGCCAAGTCAACAGTTGAATTTGTGCACCCATGTTCGATCTTGATCTGCTTCATCATCAATTTAATTAATTAATTCCATTAACTTTTAGAAGTTGTTATCATGCATGTCTCATGCATGTTGCAACTATAAATGGATGTAAACAACACCCGTTTAATTAGCTTCAGAAGCACCGTGCAATTAATTAAGCAAGAGAGAACAATATGACTATGAACTACTATTGCCTCATCTTTGCCATTCTTCTTTCATTCCCTTCTGCATATGGTGACCTCAAGCCCAAATATTACGAAGCCCAATGTCCCGGGGTAGAAGACATCATAGCAAAAGCAGTTGCCAAAGCAGAAACAGACAACCCAGGGATTTGTGCTGGTGTTATTAGATTGCACTTCCATGATTGCTTCGTTAACGTACGTAATTTTTCTCCTTTTTTCTCTATAATTTTTATTGTTTTGCATTAACTCCAACTTAGTGTGTGTGTGTGTGTGTGTGTATATATATATATATATATATATATATATTTATATATTTCTATATATATATATTTATATATTTCTATATATAGGGTAGAACTAGGGTGCTCGTGAGTTCACCAAGTCCTTGATGAACTCAAGTCTAAAACCCATCGCATCGGCTTCAAACGAAACCGTTAAAACCCGTCTACCTTATGAGTGATGCGTCTACATACAAAAATTTTAAATTTTGAAATTAATTTTGCATAGAGTCAAGTAGTCAAAAAACGTCAAAAAATGAATGCATTAAAATTAATTTACTAACCTTCTAATTTTGACCGCTTGACTTTATCCTAAATTAATTTGGAAGTATAAAATTTTTACATGTATACGCATCACTCATAAGATAGGCGGGTTTTAACTGTTCGGATTCGTCGTTTGAAGCCGATCCGATGGGTTTTAGACTTGAGTTCACCAAGCCCCGGCTTAGTGAACTTGAGAACATCCAAGTTCTACCCATATATATATATATATATATTATAGAGAGAGAGTGAGAGTAGGGTTAAAATGTCCCATTAGTTTTGTGCCCTATCATGCCCCAACATCATTATCTCTTCAAAGTCTAAGTAATTGATCCAAACCATTCAACATAATCTTCATAGCAAAAAAAATTTTAAAAATATAAAATTTTGTATCCAAGCACATTTTAATATGAAAATCATATTGAGTGGTTCGGATCGACTGCTTAAACTTTGAAAATAGAGATAAAAATGTTGAGGCATGATGGGGCACAAAACCAATGAGGCATTTTAACCCTACTTATATATATATATATATATATAGCCCCACACACACACACACAGATAGAGAGAGATATTGGCTAATATCAAAACGTTTGTTCCGGAGCTCCTATGCAACCAATTGGTTTTCCGATTATCAAAGTCCAAACAGTCGATCCAAACCGATAGATGTGATTTGTATATTAAAATGTGCTTGGAGCTCAAATTTTACATTTTTTTGAATTTTTTTACTATTGATTAAATTAGTTTTAAAATTATTGATTTTAATAAACAGTGAAAAAATTTTGGATCATTGTAAATAGTGATTTTAAAATTAGCTTAATAAATAGTAAATAAATTACAAAGACATGTAAAATTTGGTCTCCAATTACATTTTAATATAGATTGAATGTTAAACGGTTTAGACTTTGAAAATATGAAAATCGAAATGTTTGTTCCAAGATCTAGGAACAAACGTTTTGATATTAGCCACTCTCTTTCTCTCTCCATGACTCCATATGTGTATATATATATATGGGATGGAAACTTTAACTTGATAATAATTGTTTGAATTCAGTTCCAATGCAATAACTGATTGTACATGTAGAATTAATTAGTAAGATCTGAGTCGTTTGTTTTAACCTGGCACGAATCACAAAACGGATCGACCTCCCCTATATTCTCAGGCTCCGAAATGAATTTGGCTCTGCTGTGAGTATCCTAATCCCTCTAATTGGTTCTGAGTTAAAATACTCAACTCCAATTAGGTTTCGTTCAGGGAGAGCATGTTAATTAGTTGCTAGATGTAAGAAAACACAATTTAATGGTTTCATATTAGCAATAAAAATGGGCTAATCACAGAACCTCTTGCATTTACTAAGACAAGTCTTAGCCGGACACCTTGTTAGATATGATGATTACGCTGCGAGAGCGGGTAGTTGCTAAATTAAATTAGAAATAAACCTTCAAACAATATCTGAAAATTTAGTCTTTCTCAAAAATAAATGTCTGTGCCTAGGCGATGTTGCTCGCTCCTTACAATTGCGCATGGCAACAATTTCTTGAGAGGCATTGTTATAGGGAATTCAACAACATGAATGTCACTGTTACATACAGGAGGTGATCTAGATCCAGGAGAAACAATATTTTTTGAAATAAGAGTCATATATACATGTAATTAATGTGTTGTTATTAATTTTAGGGCTGTGATGGGTCTGTCCTCCTCGACAATCCGAACTCAGAGAAGACTTCCGGTGCCAACCTCGGTCTTCGCGGCTTTAACGTAATTCAAGTTGCCAAGGATGCTGCGGAGGAAAGCTGCGGCAAACCTTCTCCTTCTCTCGTCTCATGTGCTGATGTCCTTGCCTATGCAGCTCGTGACTGCGTAAATATCCTTGGAGGTTTCACTTATGAAGTCGTTGCCGGAAGGCTTGACAGTAGAGTTTCCAAAGCAGAAGATACCATAGGTAACCTCCCTGGAGCAAATTTCAACGTTAATGAGCTTAAAGACAACTTTGCGAAAAAAGGTTTGTCAGCGCAGGATCTCGTCGCCCTAACTGGTGCCCACTCTATTGGTATGGCCCACTGCTTGTCGTTCAAAAAGCGGTTCACCAATGTCAACACGAGTGAAATAGATCAGACTTATGCCGATTCTCTTAGAGAAAAGTGTAAAAATGGTGACTTCGTTACTGTATCACAGGACCAGGTGACGTCGAATAGATTGGACGTCCAGTGGTATAAAAACGAGAATCAGAACCAAGTGCTGTTTTTCTCCGACTGGGTCTTGCGCACCGACAGTGCTTCACAGAGTCTTATGAACAACTTCGCAGGCTCAAATCTTAATCTTCCGCCTCTATTATTAAATGGGAGCCGGCGTTCATTGATGCCATGAAGAAGATGGGCAACATCCCCGGAGGTCCGGGTGAGATTCGGAAGGTCTGTAATGCCGTTAACTAATAAACTAATTAGTTATACACAATCCTTAATTCCCCAATCAATTATTTAATTTCTATTTGTATTGGTTTTTCAAGTATTTCTATTTTCTTTTGCCAATGTCATGCACGCATGCATGTATATGGTATTACTTATTTGCAATCATGTAATTGTTCTTTTATTTGGTATGTGAAATAAGAAACTGATCATTTTTTTTTGTGTGCTAATGTACATGACGTGGGCATCAAATGGAGGGGGGGCATAAATTTAATGTTTGAACAAACATTTATAATATATTAATGCATCCAAGAACTGAACCGGTTAAATTTAATGTTTGAACAAATATGATCTAATTGAAGTTGATTACCCAAAATATCTTTATAAAAATAGATTAAATCCCAAAATAAACTGGCAGCGATTTTGAAAAGAAAAAAAAAACTGCATGCGATCTCTTTAATATCCGGACCCAATCATAACCCGGATCGATCAAGGCCCAAGTTAGAATTCACACAGTCCTTTAATATTCGTGCAAATTCTAATCGGACAGTCTGAATTCAAAGTCAAAATTTCAGTTAATTTAGAGGATCTGAATTCCCTCCTCTCTACCTCTGGCATCAGTACTACAGAAAACGCAACAATACAATTATGTCCAATCAGGTCCATACTAGCCCATTTGTCAGCGATATAGTTAATTTTGTCAATTTTGGGCTTAACAGAGCATATAACTGGGCTTTATTGGCCCAAAAGTATGGTTTCTGAAGGGGAAATAATTTATTATATTTTTATTAGAGCATAATTATTACACCAAACACTTGGTCGTCATCAATAAATCATTAGAATTTTATTAGATTGCTAATTGTCGAATAATTTTTATGTTAGCTGTTAATATGTTGGCCTATATATATACAACTATATTTATTATTGTATCCCACGATCCTCGCAGCATATAATCAATATATATAGTTTAAAATGTTTTGTGCAACTGGATGTAAAGTCAACATTTGAATTTGTTCACCCATGTTCTTCTGCTTCATCATCAATTTAATTAATTGAAGAACTAATTGATTCCGTTATATTTTTGTTAATACGTGTAAATGTTCTTGTCATGTCTCATGTTGCAACCATAAACAGCAAGAGTGTGTGGTATCCGCGAGGCTAATGATTCGCATCTACGAGGTAAGTACAATTAACCTTGCAAATAAGTTTTTACCGAGGAAAATAAAATTGGATCGGCCATAAGGGGAGGATACGCCATGTACGATTCTCTTGAATTATGATGAGCTATAAGACTCGACTACCACAATCAGACAAAGAAGAAGAAAATCAATCATGAGATGATCAATATGTACAATATTCAATAACAAATAGAGTTGGCTTTCTCTTGAATTGTGTTTTCAATCATCAAATGTGAAAACTGCAAGATCATAAATTTTGCTAATCATTCATTAATTGATTATTGGATAGATAATACTAGCAAAAAGGTAAAGGGGGCAGCTGAGGAGTGACGGTCAAAAACTCTGGATGTCATTCCACTGAGGAGCTGGGACCCATGCAGCAGACTCCCAGCTAGTGGTGGAAATAAATCAGTTGTTATTCCCTTGGAATAACAGAAACCTGTTATTCTGATCCGAATCGTTCAAATTTTTCTATGTACGAATCTCAACCAAAAAAAATTTCATATGCGAACCTCAACGAAGATCATCGGTTGAGATTGAAATAACTTGTTCCTGTTATTCCTTTGGAATAACACAGCAGATTTATTTCTGCTAGTGGTGTATATATTAGGCAGCAGGGCTGATTGACAGAATGCTATTGTGGATGAAAACCAATTTTTTTCTCCAAGAAAGATGTTGGAGATGGAAAAGGTGTCAAGTTCTGTATGGGCTTTTCTTTTTTACTTTTATGTTTTGGGTTTGCTTTTTTACTTCTTTTCTCCTAAATGCTTGTTCACTTTAACTTTCAAGTTAACAAACCTCTTCTTACACAAATCCTCTTGAAAATTAATAAGTTGTGGACATGTATGTGTATATGTATGTTTAATTATGGATATATATATATATATATATATATGTTGAATGTTGAAATATTGTTTTATGTGTGTTGAATTGTTCAATATTCAATATTGTTGGTTGTATGTTGTAAATTTCAATATTTTTTGAATTATGGATGTGTTATATTGTATGTTTAATGGCTAGAAAATATGTATGTTAGCTAATTATAAATGGAATATTAAAAAAAAATAGCGTAACATACACAGTTTGTACTTAATAGCCGTGTATAGTATCCAAACTCATAGGAAACCGTGTATATAATTATTGTTATTATACAGGTCACTATGACCGTGTATAAATCACCTGTTATGCTTTTTTTTTAGATCTGAGATGGTTCTCTTTCTGAAACTGTGTATGTTTAATAGTGTATGTTTAATACTATTTAGACACAAATCAGTAACCGTGTACAATGTTTTGACTTTTTCATACACGATCCGCGCGGATATGATTGCGGAACCGTTTGTCATTAGTTTTTTTCATACAGAATGCTTTTGTTTCGACCTTTTCTGTAGTAGTGTATACAATAATTTTTTATGTTAGCTGTTAATATGTTGGCCTATATATATGCAACTATTTTTTTATTGATCCTATGCGATCCTCGCAGCATATAATCTCTATTGTTTTAAATGTTTGGTGCAACTGAACGCCAAGTCAACAGTTGAATTTGTGCACCCATGTTCGATCTTGATCTGCTTCATCATCAATTTAATTAATTAATTCCATTAACTTTTAGAAGTTGTTATCATGCATGTCTCATGCATGTTGCAACTATAAATGGATGTAAACAACACCCGTTTAATTAGCTTCAGAAGCACCGTGCAATTAATTAAGCAAGAGAGAACAAGATGACTATGAACTACTATTGCCTCATCTTTGCCATTCTTCTTTCATTCCCTTCTGCTTATGGTGACCTCAAGCCCAAATATTACGAAGCCCAATGTCCCGGGGTAGAAGACGTCATAGCAAAAGCAGTTGCCAAAGCAGAAGCAGACAACCCAGGGATTTGTGCTGGTGTTATTAGATTGCACTTCCATGATTGCTTCGTTAACGTACGTAATTTTTCTTGTTTTTTCTCTATAATTCTTATTGTTTTGCATTAACTCCAACTTAGTATATATATATTATACAGAGAGAGTGAGAGTGAGAGTAGGGTTAAAATGTCACATTAGTTTTGTGTCCTATCATGTCCCAACATTATTATCTTTATTTTGAAAGTATAAATAATTGATCCGAACCGTTCAACATGATCTTCATAGCAAAAAAATTCAAAAATTATTAAATTTTGTATCCAAGCACATTTTAATATGAAAATCATATTGAGCGGTTCGGATCGACGCTTAAACTTTCAAAATAGAGATAAAAATGTTGAGGCATTATGGGACACAAAACCAATGGAGCATTTTAACCCTACTTATAGAGAGAGAGAGAGAGAGAGAGAGAGATTGGCTAATATCAAAACGTTTGTTCCGGAGCTCCTATGCAACTCATTGGTTTTCCAATTATCAAAGTCCAAACAGTCGATCCAAACCATTAGATGTGATTTGTATATTAAAATGTGTTTGGAGCCCAAATGTTACATTTTTTTATTTTTTTTACAATTAATTAAACCAGTTTTAAAATTGTTGATTTTAATATACAGTGACCTCTTGCATTTACTAAGACAAGTCTTAGGTGGACACCTTGTTAGATATGATGATTACGCTGCGAGAGTGGGTAGTTGCTAAACTAAATTCGAACCTTCAAAAAATACCTGAAAATTTAGTCTTTTTCAAAAATAAAAATTAGAAAAAATAAATGTCTGTGCCTAGGTGATGTTGCTCGCTCCATACAATTGCGCATCGCAACAGTATCTTGAGAGGCATTGTTATAGGGCATGCATGTCACTGTTATATACAGGAGGTGATCTAGATCCAGGAGAAACAATATTTTTTGAAATAAGAGTCATATATACATGTAATTAATGTGTTGTTATTAATTTTAGGGCTGTGATGGGTCGGTCCTCCTCGACAATCCGAACTCAGAGAAGACTTCCGGTGCCAACCTCGGTCTTCGCGGCTTTAACGTAATTCAAGCTGCCAAGGATGCTGCGGAGGAAAGCTGCGGCAAACCTTCTCCTTCTCTCGTCTCATGTGCTGATGTCCTTGCCTATGCAGCTCGTGACTGCGTAAATATCCTTGGAGGTTTCACTTATGAAGTCGTTGCCGGAAGGCTTGACAGTAGAGTTTCCAAAGCAGAAGATACCATAGGTAACCTCCCTGGAGCAAATTTCAACGTTAATGAGCTTAAAGACAACTTTGCGAAAAAAGGTTTGTCAGCGCAGGATCTCGTCGCCCTAACTGGTGCCCACTCTATTGGTATGGCCCACTGCTTGTCGTTCAAAAAGCGGTTCACCAATGTCAACACGAGTGAAATAGATCAGACTTATGCCGATTCTCTTAGAGAAAAGTGTAAAAATGGTGACTTCGTTACTGTATCACAGGACCAGGTGACGTCGAATAGATTGGACGTCCAGTGGTATAAAAACGAGAATCAGAACCAAGTGCTGTTTTTCTCCGACTGGGTCTTGCGCACCGACAGTGCTTCACAGAGTCTTATGAACAACTTCGCAGGCTCAAATCTTAATCTTCCGCCTCTATTTATTAAATGGGAGCCGGCGTTCATTGATGCCATGAAGAAGATGGGCAACATCCCCGGAGGTCCGGGTGAGATTCGGAAGGTCTGTAATGCCGTTAACTAATACAAACTAATTAGTTATACACAATCCTTAATTCCCCAATCAATTATTTAATTTCTGTTTGTATTGGTTTTTCAAGTATTTCTATTTTCTTTGCCAATGTCATGCACGCATGCATGTATATGAGTTTATTGGTATTGCTTATATGCAATCATGTAATTGTTCTTTTATTTGGTATGTGAAATAAGAAACTGATCATTTTTTTTTTTTTTTGCTATTTATAATATATTAATGCAGCCAAGAACAGAACTGGTTAAAATTAATGTTTGAACAAATATGATCTAATTAAAGTGGATTACCCAAAATGTCTTTATAAATATCTATTAAATCCCAAAAGAAAAAAAAAACACGCTGCGATCCCTTTAATATCCGGACTCATTCATAATCAGGATCAATCCGGTCCAAGTTAGAATTTACGTATTCCTTTAACATTCGTGCAAATTCTAATCAGAAAATCAAAGTTTTGAGTTAATTTAGAGGACCTGAATTCCCTCCTCCTCCTCCCCCTCTCTTCCTCTAGCATCACTACTACAGAAAACGCGACTATACAATTATGTCCAATCAGGTCCTATTTAGCCCATTTGTCAGTGATATAGTTAATTTGGTCCATTTTGGGCTCAAGGGAGCATATAATTGGGCCTATTGGCCCAAAAGAATGTTTAGTGAAAGGGAAAGAATTTATTTTGTTTTTATAAGAGCATAATTATTAATTACATAAAACACTTGGTAGTTATCAATAAATCTTCCAGTCCTATTTACTGATTCTAGACCATTGCAAAGTACTGAATTTCTCCTATCTAAAAAGGAAAAAAAATTACATGTAAAATTTAGTTTGCAAGTACATTTTGTGGATATCATGTTGAACAATTCAAATTGACAGTTTGAACTATTAATTAATAGTATGAACCATTCTGCAGTATGCTTATAGGACATTTTAATATAAGATTTATAACTTGATTTCAAACCTTAATTTAATACGAAACATTACATGGGCCTTGAATCGCATCATAATAACTAAATAGGCCCATACGGTATACGGTATATATATACGTCCTGTTCTTTCAGCTTGTTGTATATTTTATTGCTATTTTATCTTAACTCCGATCCATTGTCATCTAATCATCTACTCTTAAGTCTCTAACTAATTGTTTGGGAATTAAAAATAATTTTTGCTCCTCTATCATTAATAATGTTGCCACCTGCCCAAAAAAAAAATACTAATGAAAGAGTCCTAGCTGGTTACCAACTTTCCAATTTTAAGTAACACTAATATTTTATAGGTATAGATAAAAAACTACTCCTTACCGTATTGAATACCCCAGCTACTATATATAAATTCATCTAAACAAAATAGAATTGAGCACTTTGTTTTCTCTTCCTTGGTTTAAATGGATTCCTCCTCTTCTTCAAATCTTCCTCACATAGCAATCTTCCCTTTCATGTCAAACGGCCACACCATCGCTGCCTCGTCTCTCATAATCACTTTCTTCACCAACTCGCTCAATGCACCGTTCATCCGTTCCACTCTATCTTCCACCGCTGCTCGAAACACAAGCATCATCACTCTCCCCTTCCCCGACAACCTCCCAAACGGTATACACCCCAACATGGAATCCACGGATCAGCTCCCGTCAATTGATCTATTTATCCCGTTTGTAACCATCATACCTCGTTTACGGCCTGCCTTCTCTAATGCAATCAGCCGCTTGTCGCCACGTCCTTCTCTCCTCATCTCTGATGCATTCCTTAGCTGGACACAATGTGGCAGCCAAGCTCGGTATACCACATCTCGTTTTGCTCATATTGTATCTGCTGTAGTGATGATACACAAACCACATGCAGAGGTCTCCTCTGCAGATGAACCCTTTGTGGTCCCGCGATTGACACACCTTTCACTCACAAAAGCTGATCTCAAGCCACCTTTTGACGACCCTGACCCGAAAGGACCATACTGGGACTTCGTCCGGGAACAAATTGCGGCCTCCAAGGTAGTCTTGGATGTGTCGTGAACAGCTTTTACAAACTTGAATCGCCTTATTTTGATTACATCGATAGCATGATGGGTGGTAACGATTACCGAGTCGGGCCACTTTGTCTTGCCCGGCTCGAGAGGGATGCGAAAAAACAGCTGCAGACATCCCCTCTTTTAATTTGCATTGGCTGGATTCAAGGCTCAGCATGAACCGACCAGTATTGTATGTCGCGTTTGGTACACAAATAAAGCTCTCTCTGATCCAGATGAAGGAGCTCGTGACCGGGTTGGAACGGTCCGAGCTCGATTTTATATGGTTGATGCGGGTTGGATGACGGTTTTGAGGAAAGAGTTGGAGATCGGTGTATGTTAGTACATGAATGGATCGATCAGACAGAGATACTGACGCATAATGCCGTGCACAGGTTCATGTCTGAATGTGGATGGAACTCAGTCATGGAGAGCTTATGTGCGGGCATGCCGGTGTTTGCATGGCCGATGAAGGAAGAGCAGAGACTGAATGCAAAGTTTGCGGTGGAGGAATTGAGAATGGGGTTGAGGATACGTGCGAGTGACAGGATGAAGTACGGTTTGGTCAAGGCTGAGCAAATAGAGAGGTTGATGAAAGAATTGCTGGTCGGGGAGGAGGGAAAGGTGGCAAAGAAGAAAGCCGAGGAGCTCGCAATGGCTGCGAGACAAGCGATCGACAAAGGAGGCTCGTCGTATGTAGCACTGGAGAAGATGATTAGAGATGTTTGTACATTAAAATGAAAAATAATGCTAATATGTTGTACAAGAATTAAGCATATGTTTGTGCATTGTACTATATATTTTTATTTATTGTTGAGACTTCTGTAATGATAATCTATTTTCCTCCGAATTTTTAGTTTCCACAATTAATAATAATATTCTAAAATGTCTAAAATGAAGGTATAATGGAGACACAAAGTGGAGGCATTTGTTATGTATTTCCTCACAATATTTTCTTTTGCTAAAATGTTGTCTTAATTTACATATCTATCATTTATCATTTGCACGAGGTTCACATATATATTACTTGTCAATTGGAATATATGATGCTTAATTAATAATTAATAATATTGCCACCTGCAAATAGAAAAATCTACTAATAATGCCAGTAGTGCTGGTTCAGAATTGAATTGTATGGTTAGTCTCAAACTCATTATATAGAAAAATGTAACATCCTGTAATTTTTTTTTTTTTAATTATTTTGTGTTATGAATAAATTAAGTTATGGATATTTATTTTGTAACTCTACCATATTACAACTTTCATTAATTATTTCAAAATTTCTCTTTAAAAAAGTATGTTTCACCTCTATTAATAGAATTAATTTATAGTCCGCTCAGCTCCTCTCCATTTCAATTGCATCCTCCTCTTCCGTCATATTATGGCATTTCAAACCCTAAATCTTATTTTGGGATTTATATCCTACGCAGGAAATGTATAAAAGCGACGAAGTTTGTTAGAAACTCTAATTTTCTCTATTACAAAATGGGGATTTATATATTAACGTTCATTTTCTAATTAACGGTTTAGACCGATTCTGGTCTGCAGCCGATAAACTAAATTAAGGAATTGTAGCAAGTTAGTAAATAAGTTGAAACATTCATCTATCGGTTGAGACGTCCAGGACCGATAGGATATGGGGACAACTTTCTTCTATCGGTCTGTGGTAGTGTATTGATAGAAGATACTGAGCTAATTCTAGAGGTATTAGTATTACTATCCTAACTGATATAATTATTTTTTGTTCTTCTAGTATCAGTTAGTACACTAGTATCGATATAAGAGCATCTGCATTCCTGAAACTATTAGAGTTTCTAATCTGACGTGGCAGTTGCTAAACCAGTTTCAGGGATGTAGATGGATTTCTTATTTAGCAACTTTTCTAAATAATTTCTTATTAAGAAATCGTTTATAAACACTGACGTGGCAAAACGATTGGCCTGTATTCGCTAAAATTAGTTTAATTTACTGCTGATGTGGTTTACTAGAAACTCTAAAATTAATTTCAGGAATGTGAACATTTAGAAACTCCAGAATCTATAATTTCTTAAAAAGCAGTTAATAGTTACTTAGAAACTCTAAGAGTTTCAAGAATGTAGATGCTCTAAGCAAAACAAATATGTTATGTTAGTTGTGTTTTCAACTGTTAGAATATAGGGATTTTAATTTCACGCCTATTTATTGGATCGAGGTCATTTAATTTTCAGATCGCTCACTGTCTAATGAAATGAACTCAAACAAGTTTGACTTGTTAGCTCTTCAACTAAATCCTTATCCTATGAGTAATCTGGTCCATTGTTAAGAGCTAAATTTTTCTTAAGCATTACATTTAATTGGAAAAAACTTAAAAAATAAAATATAAAAACTTAGCTAGTCAGCTAATTCTGCCCTCCATCTAATGTATAACCTAGCTAATTAATACATGACAAGTTGTTGATTAGTTTCTTGTTTTAATCAAAATGGAAGCAAACAAAGATATAAAATGTAGTGCGGCATGCATGTGCATCTTGTATGGGACATTCCAAAACAAATTAAATTCAAAACAAAATACAAACGAATAAATATAAAATAAAAGTCCGTCATCTTTTCTATCACTTCTATCAAAAATAAAAAGACACGAATTCGATTAATGATACTAAAATATGTGCTTCTCAGTTAGCTTAGAACCATGCCTAGATCCTTATAATTGATAAAAGATACCAACCTGGAAGAAGCCCCACTCTCCACATGCACAGCTGAGCTTTGCAATCTCTGCCTGTCTGAACTGAGTGTCCCGCAGCTTGGCAAGGTCGATGACAGGCAGCTCGAAAGACCGCAAGGGTACAAGTGCTTTTTGCCAACGGTATCTTCGTGGATACTCCTGTCGGTAATACCGATACACTTAGAAATGTCACTTTTCTATCTGTGTACTCTCGGAAATAGTCATTTTTTACTTTTGCGGATAGTGATCTATTTTTGTAGCTAGCCTTTTTCAATAACCGTATCAGCCTCAACCTCAGGTCATATGTACCGATCAGGTACCTCATAATACAAGGCCCCGAAGTTGGATGCTAGAGCTTGAACACTCTCAACTTGGACAAATTCAACACTGCAGGGGTTTTCTTTCAGATTAGAAGCCATTTTTCATTATTTTTTTTCTTGTATGACCTTTTAGGTTTGAATTACTATATAAAGCTTGATAGGGACTTAGATAGAATTAAAAGTCAACTGTTCTACACAACTTGTTGGAATAATTATGGTGTTACTTATTTTTCAAAACAATATAAAAAAAAAAAAAGAGAAAACTTATTGTGGCGTTAGAACTTCAATCCTTCACCTTTCCACCCTAGCTGTTAAATTTTTTAGCGAAAGAAAAAGGAGACAAGACCATTTTCAGGAAAAGAGAGAAATTTTATTGTACCCCAGAGTTCTTATAAAGCACAAACACAATCTAAAATGGAAGATACTGAATTTAAAAATATACAAAGATAGCCCTATGTGAATTACTAATTATAAAATAAGAAATAAAAACTGAGAAATCATTAATTAAGCATAGATAAACATAAACTGTGCTTATGCAGTTATAGCCAATTAATTAAGCGTCTAATTGTGGCCTCAATCTGCCACCGGAGCCAGCCTCCCGTTGGCAGTTGAAGTACGTGGCAGCAACAATATCGAGGTGGTTCTGCTGTGCAAATCTCCGGCAGCTGTAATTTTGGCGCATGTGAGGTGGGAATACCGATGCCCGACTGAGCTGACGGTACAGCACGAAAACCATACGATGGATTCCGGATCTTGGATCTGGCCTCTCATATAATATCACCTCTTGTCCTGCATTTTATAATTAGTAGTTACATTTAGTAAATAGAAGCACCCATAAGATCCTCTTGAAGATGTTACTTGGGCATTATGAAGTGTTATATGGGTGCAATAAAACATCTCATAATGAATGATCAACATGCCATTTTCTTTTTTGAGTGGTAGATTACTTTTGGAAGTTTAAATAGTATATATAAACCTCGGCGTCATCTTTGTTTTGTGGTCTTCTCTTCCTTCTTCACCATCAAAGAGATAGAGAAGAGAGATCAATAAGAAATTTGAAGACGATATCTCAAGAACAGTCTTGAAAGTTTGGGTTTCTTGTCATTAAAGACAAGTCTCATGCTCACGAAACCAGTTGGTGATCTCTTAAGGGATCGACTTATCCCATGGAAACTTTCATGAAATCAGGTAGAATTAACTTCAACATAGGATGGTCCTTAGAATTAAGATGAAAAGAACTGTTTCTTTTTCTGCGGAATTTAAGTGTTTGATCTCTACACGAGGTATAATTGTTTAACCTCCCAACATTTTGTGCTTCCTGGTTAACTAGTTAGGTTTCAAACCTATATTTTCACATGAAGAGCAATGCTTAATCAACTGTAATAGACGTGTTTCTCGTGCTTCTAAAAATATTAAAGCAAATCATAAAATAATAGAATTTTATAAATGCAAAATGATGAAAAAATAATTTGACATACCATAGGAGACATCTGTGCCTCCAGGGATGTCAGTCACCATCCTATAATAAAGATTAAAAAATTTGAAAATAATTATGTCCATGGTCTCTCTCTCTCTCCCCTTAATGTGTACACAAAGTAACCAAATTAAAACGAGCTAAATATTTTCCATTACATGTAAAAATATTGTTGTGTGCACTGTTCAACATCATTTATTTCACATTTGATATATTAATGTAAATATATAAAAGACCAATATTATATCAATCTCAGAAATTAATTCTATACATGATGCTATATAGCAATTAAGTACGCTAATATTTTTTTTTTAGAAACAATAAGGGTCTAGCCCTCATTTTCATTAACCAATAGTGGTTACATAGGATAGGATGAGTTTCTGAGTAGAAACTCTGTAAAGAGTACATAAGTACGCTAATATTGTTGTCAATGCCAGTAAATATTCAACAAATTAAAAGTAAGAAATGAGATTATATATTGAGCTCACCAATGGAAGTACTCCCTGAGATATGGGTTACTTGGGCTAGGTGCATCTGGATCCACCAATACCTTTAAAAAGTAAAAGACAAAAAGGGTAAGGAAAGTACCAACACACCGTGCACTTGTGGCTAGGTGAGCAAATTAGTACTGCACAAGATATTTTCAGACTATGTTTCGCAAAATCCAAACCGGAATCGAAATTGATTACTTGATTAAGGAATCATGAATAGGTTGGAATCGGATTAGAAAAAAACTCTGATTTTTTTTTTTTTTTTGCAGAAGCTTATTTTGTATTAAAAATATAGAAAAAAAATTGCCAAAAAATTATGTTAAGGCTGAAGATTACACTCAAATAACTCTTAAAAAAATAATACATGCATTACAACCAGGACACTATTTTACTGTCAAAAGCTATGTCGCGAGCTGGATGGATGAGCTCATCGTCCTTTGTATTAAAAAGTAGAAAAAAATAATTAGTCCAAAAGTAATATTAAAGTCACGTACATCTTAGAAAAAATTAATTCACTAATATAATAAATATAAACATATAATTAAAATCTGCCCATTAAAAAATCATGCAAAAGTCTTCATATATATTATTATTACTATTATTATTATTATTATTATTATTATTATTATTATTATTATTATTATTATTATTATTATTATTACTATTATTATTATTATTATTATTATTTTGCAATAAAAAAACTTGGTATAACAGTCGTATAGCAATAATGAAATATTAAAGGAATGTCTCTTTTATTTAGATAGACTTGAATATAGTTAATATATTGATATTGCAATTGTTTATATGTATACACTCACTTTAATATAATTAATTGTCTAATAAGTGTTTTCAAAATGTTAATTGGTATATTTGTGTTAGAAATAGCGATATTGTAAAATGGTGACGCCTTATACCCTGTACTGATGCACATATTAATTGGGGTGTAAACTGAGCGAATTCGGAGCGGAGATAATGTTGATATCAAATTTGTATTCGTATTCCAATAAGTGAATACGAGTACGAACATAGATAGTAAATAGATGCCAAAATTTATAACCGAATGCTCCTTAAACGGATATAGAGTGGATAATCCACAAATACGGAGCGGACAATTAAGTTATATGCAGTGGTTTTAAATATGGCCGCATGGACTGCATATACATATGTGGTGACCTTCCGTATACAAAATCTCATGCAGTTAAGCTTCTGCGGTTTTGATGAATATGCGACCTATGAGGATTTGAAAAAAACAATAAATTATTTTTCATTGAAGGAGATTAGAACCCATAACATTTAGAATATAGTAAAGAGCACAAACCACTAGGCTAGACAACTCTTGTGATGAAAATTTGTTTTGCTTTATCTATATTCTTTCATAATACTGAATATGTACTGTTGTATATCTATATATACAGTATGCAGTGGCTTTCCGCATATACAAACAAATTACATTTTAAAGCATTGGTCATATGTCTAATTCACTCAAATAATATAATACGAGTATTATAATTAAGTATTATAATTAAAACAGTTATTTTAGTAATGCAAAGAAAGGAAAAAAACACACACTTCACAAATAGTAGAAGAGTCAACTCATTCTCAATAAATATATGCATGTCCAGTACGGAGCAATGATTAGTCATATTAAAGTATTATTTTTTTTTTTGGAAGAACATGTCCTTAGGCTGAGATTAAAGTAAAATATTAAAGTATTGATTTTGATCTTTATATACTATGAAAAAATGGACACCGTCAAAGAGAACCCCACATTGAGTCATTCAAAGAAGTTCACGTGTGCCTATGGGTTTTTGCCTAAAAACAAAAAATTCACTAGATTCAAAAATGAAAACAGATTCGGCGGATTTGGGCACACCTTCATTTCCTAATCCGGATACCGGATATATGAAAAAAAAAATGGCTACAAATTTTTGGTGAGACCCACCAAGTAACTCGATCATAGCAGATATTCGGCTAGACATGATTCACTAGCTATGAACCAAGTCATATTCTCAACCCAAAACAGTATATACCATATCTAGTTAATATTTTATAATGCTTAAGTTTCTTCTTCTCTGAATCGCATTTATTTGCTCCCCAAATCCCTTCCACCAGTGATGGAAAAAAAAAAAAAAAAGACAAAAACTCGATTGAATCGGTCCGAGTCAACCTGATTCACCCGGTTTTTTGTTAAAATAATATCGCAGATCGTGTAACTCGCTCCAAAATCGCCTCGGTGTAGACCGATTACGGTCCGACTCGGCCGATCACTGAGTTCCTTTTTTAATATCAACAAGTTCTTATATAGTTAATAAGTAGTGTGGTTGTGTATACACACTAAGACACATTTATGTATTATACATATAAGATAACTCACAAGTGTGTAGAAAACTCGGAGGTCAGTACCACCGATGTCAATCCGTGGTCGGTTCACAACTGCCGACGGTCGTAGTTCAGTCCCGTTAAGCATCAACCTATTGGTATAGAACACTCGAAGGGAAATTGTTGGTCTGAAGGGGTCCAACACATCCCTAATTACATGTGCCAAAACCAAAGGGTCCGACATCTGAAACAACTAAGTTGAACTAGCTAGCTTTAGTTACTGGATTCAAACAATCTAGCTATCATGCAGGATTGCTTGAAGAAACAGTTCACTAGGAAAGTCTTCTTATAGGAAGAGGGGATGAGAGAGGTTGCTATCAGCCTTTGTGTATGCTAAATTAGGAAAGAAACAATGCTCTTGGCTAAGTTAGTGAATAGTGATCAGTGGGTTTATAGTTTCTGTCATGTTTCATGCAAAGCGTTCTAGCTAAGTATATATGCTAGCTTCTTCTTACGTGGTATAGCTATGGATGCAACATTACCTATAACATTACCTCTACCATGGTATAGCTAACTATATATGCTACCGTCTAGCTAACTATGGTTACATGGTATAGCTAACTTTACATGACACAGTGAATTTCTTACGTGGTATAGCTAACTATATATGCTAGCGTCTACTTGCATGGTATAGGTAATGTTTCATGGGTTTAAAGATCCTATTTCTAGTTGTTGGAAAAGCATCTTTCATGCAAAAGTTGAACAGGAGCAATTTAGCTTTAATCTAATCAGGTTGCCACGTACACCACTTGAAAAAAAAATCTAGAGATTCCAAAGTAGTCCATGAGACCTTGACATGAATATTCTTTTTCAAATTATTGAAGTACGGATTCTGACGTACACATTTCATTTCCAAATTACATCATCGATTAGAAAATATCTAGTTCAGATGCTCTGAATAATTGCCGTTGATTTCAAAAGAATAAAATAAATCACCTTAAGATTAATAATATGAATATCAAATAAATTCTTTTCACTACACCAAATTCAGTTTTTTGCAACAATACATTGCAACTAATAAACTAATTAGTTGCAATAAATTAATAATATTACTACTAAATTAATTAGTTGCAATAGAATATATTTATTGCAACAAAATAATTGTTGTTGCAACCAATTGTGATTGTTGCCCGAAAATAAATATTGCTACGAAATAAAAGTTATTGCAACCATCGTTTTTCGTCGCTAAATTTCTGTAGGTGACGTGTAACTGGATGGCGTTGTAAAATTGTAACTTAACGGGGGTGAAGATGCAAAAAAGCCTTATTTCCTCTGCCGCTCACCTCCATTTCTTGTTCCGCCCCCTTCTCCTGGACGATTCTTAAAACCTGATACTCTCCTCCTATGGCACCTTCTTCCCGACCCTTCCTATACCGCTCACCTCCCTTCTCCCCTTCTCCTCCTCCGCTCACCTCCTTCCCACCGTCCACACCGTCTCCTTCCCCTTCTTCTGCTCTGCTCAACTCCCTCCAAAAAAATAAATCTAAATCTACGGTTTCCCCAAATCCTTTCCAGTGCCCACTTGTAGCGAGATGCAAATCTAAGAGAGATGAGACTACAACACTGGCTATGGCTATTGTTTTGTGTTTGTCGCCATCTATGCAAATCTAAGAGCTGATGGTGATGGCGTTTCTCCTCAAGAAGCCAAGCAGCTTCGAGACGAGGTATTGGAACTCCAATTCATGGGATTCTTTAGTTCGTGTTAATTAATTTTTAATTATTCTTTCTTTCTGAGTAAAAAGGTGCGAGATATGTTTAATCACTTTTCGCTTTTATCAGATTAACTCCTTGGATACTCTCACCTTGCTAGGGGATCGAGACACATTTTCATCAGCTGTCCAGTGGGTCAGTACAAATGTTCAATTTAACATTGTAAGTCTTAACATTTCAGATCAAATTGGTCAACTTACTAGTAATAAGTTTATTAGCAACCTCTCCTCTGAAGCTCTTAAAGTGGGGTTGTTCCAGTATAGCCAAATTAATTATCACCAATTTGCAATTGACTGTGAGGCATTATCCTTTTCGCAAGTAATGAGAGGTATTAAGGTGGGAGTGTCTTACTTAGCACCCAATAAGCTCGATATGAGTTTCATTTTTGCTGAAAAGTGTAATATTGGTGCATAGTTCCTTTTGATTCACTTTAGGACTAGTCAAGTTGATATTCTGAATTTATTATATTTTAGAGATGATATTTACCCGGCCATCTTGATTTATTTTATAGAAGTATTGGTCTTTTATTTTTTTTTGGCATTTTGATTTTATTATCTAATCCAAGACTAATTTTGAAAAAAAGGTGGTTGGCTTGGCACCTTGCACAATTTGATAATGCATTGCTTGTGTAAATTTGGGCCTGATTTACTGAATTGGATGTAGGTCATAAGTGAAATTTTTGGGAAGCATGGTTAAATTCAAGAATAGGTACATGGTAATGGAGGTGATTTTGGACCCAAATCATGAAACAGGTACTTCCAAGCCAATAGAGCTTAACGAGTTTAATCTCAAAAATGCCATTAAAGATAGCATTCAATTAAGTTTCGGAGAGTGTGATTTAGCCTCTTCACTCTTGTCATTCCAAGGTATCCATTTTTTTCAGTGTTTTAAATAATATGGGTTGATCAAATATTATAATTTAGTTTTGCAATTTTTCCCAACTATTTTGGTCCATTTGGGTTATCAGATAATGAAACTTAATATTTGGTTTATTTAAGTTTTGAACCTGTTTGATACTGCTCTCTTATTAGTAATAAGAGAGCATCTGTATGCATCCTCATCCTTCGGCATATTGAACTGGTACCGGCCACGATAACACAAAAGAGGGTTTTGTGAAACTGGGGGCAGGGCTCAATAGCTCTAAATATCAACAATCCATGGTTAAGGTCTTATTTTTAGTTTTTTTTCTTTTTAATATTTTAGCTCATAGATCTTGTCAATTTCAGCAGCCACTGCTTGAAAATTGTGTCCTGTAAATTTCATCTTTTCTGCAGGTATGTATTTTAGTTTTTTTCATTATTTTCTGTAATTGTGTTGGATTATAATAGATATAAATGTAGATTGATAAAATATATTAATTAATACAAAATTAATTTCACCTATAATTCTTGTGCTGAATAATTTGATAAAAAAAAAATTAGTATTGGATATAGTACTGTTTTGGGTAGTTTTCTATTTTATTTTGTATATGGGTAATCTGGGTGGTTGAAAATTGATGTACAATGTGTAGCTTAAAATTGGTGTACATGTATGCAATTCATCATAGCAAATCAGGCGTCTATTGGTATTATTGCAGGTGACAAGAAAGAGGTATGGTGGACCGGCTTCCCTCGTACCAAATCTGAATATTTGCAGAGATTGCATGTGAGGTTTTATTTTCTCATATTTTTTGTCTTTTATTTTCTTTCACCTTCAATCAGCGTATTCAATTTGTGCAACAATTTTGCAACTGAAAAGAAAATCGATGCAATAAATTAACGATGTTGCCACGATTTTTAGTTGGTTGCGACAAATTTTAACTATTGCTACCGATTAATTCAATTTCAACGAAATTAATTGGTTGGCTGAAATTTTTTTTTTTGCTACGAAATTAATTTGTATTGCTGAGAAATACTCCAGAACTGCCTACATGGACTGGATGGCAATGGCAGTGGCCCCTGTGGAAGGGAAGGGAGGAGGAGAAGCAAATCGTTTGTTTAGAAAATCAGGATTGTTTAGAAAGCTGAAAAATAAAATCAGAAGGGAGGGAATGGAAGAGAGCGCGACTTCTTTACTTGGAAGTGTCACCTCAAAATTGGGGTGTAGCTGAGGGTAATAAGGGCCCACCGGTGGGTATACCAACCATACCCTTTTCTGTTCACGCCTCTTTAATTCTGTTATTTTGCTTTCCTCCCAAAAGCAGACGAGAAACATGGTGGATAATACTGATTCTTTATCTCTTTTTGTTTTTTCTCTTTGTATTGTAGAAAGCAAGTTCTTTTGCAAACTTGACTGCAAGAGATGGTGAAAAACCGAGAAGGAAGAGATTTGTGGCTCGTTGTCAGATGAGAAAAGAGATATGTCAATCTCTAGCCATGTGGTGATGTACTGGTCTCGAGAAAGCACAAACAGTTAGTTTTCTGAATTTGCAAACAACACTCCAATACTAGAACATGAAGTTGCATGAATACGTAAGTTGTACCTGGCTTCTGCATCTTGAACAAACCAAATCATATTCTAACCAATACATGCAAACTCAGAACCATATTGAAGTTCTCATTTCTTTTAATTTTTGCTGAGTTACGTTTTTGTTTTGGAGGGTGGGGATGGCTTATTACAACTATGGGCAAAATTGTCAATAGTTTGGTACTGATACTAACCTTGGTCTAATACAAAAAAATTAACCAGTAGAATAGAATTGGCAACCAACCATTTGTAGATACCAAAGTTGTCAAAATAGAAATTCACACCCATGGACCCATCCACATACATCTGTTGGAAGGAAGCGGGGGAGTTCCGATGACTATCGGACCAACATCTAGACCGTTCGATAGAGCTTAGAGATTTGTGCAACGAGACCTCAATCCCACTAACGGAGCGCTTCTGTTAACCGTACGTCACCCCTCTTTTCTTTTTATTTGGTTTTGAGAGATCAGTGTCCCTACGCCTGCTCTCCATATTTGAGATAAGTTAGACCAGTCACTGGATTTATAGCAACATAAGAAAAAAAAATTAATGAATTGATTGGATCGAAATTAAATTATCATGAACTATGATTTGCAGCCTTGAAGCTCTCAGTGATGCCTCAGCAATTAAAAGCCCCCCTGCACCAAAAATATAAGCAAATGTGAGCTGATATAGGGTCTAATGTGACAATTAAGATCTGTAAAAACTCCTTTTTACTGATATAAGGGAAAAAAGTCGGATTTTAATAAAATATAAGATAAAATCAAAACTTAACACAGGACCTTCATTACCTCTGTGTATATATCTGGAGCAAGTGAATGGGCTTAAATTCTCTCCTCCCTTATCCTCCTCTTCCCTCCCCTTTACAAAGTTCTGGAGCAGTCTTAATTAATGTGGCTGTATTCCCCTTATTTTTCTCTTTGATCTTCTGTCTTTTCTGACTGTTTTTTTTTCCTAGAAACTATCTAAACCCAAAAATTGACTACAGCTTATTTAACCTTTTTTGTTTTTTTTGACTTGAGTTCTTTATCTTCCATTTCAATTATTTTTATTTCAGACCTAGTATCAGAAGGTCTTCGTGGCAGTATAACAAGCCTTTGATGGTTTGATCGGTTTCAATTCATGGCATGCCCTTTTGAATTCATTAAGGTATTTTATTAACAATTGGTTTGGTATAAGTTGCGTGGCTTATTTTTTTTCATTTTTGCATGATTTAAAAATTGCAAGGAATGAGTAAACAAATATAATTTACTCTACTGCCAAAACTACAAAGCATGTGGCTGCTACAAATTGATTTTTGCCTTAGGTTACCACCTTTTTACAGCACAGCATATGCACACGACTGGTACAGCTTGGTACCAGTTCGAACTCGGGTATAAACACGATTAAAATTGTAATGCTTGTATTTCTTTATAGCTTGATCCTGAAGTTGTTCAGAGTGAGCTTTCAATCATCCTTGTATCAGAGGCATTTTTGTGGGGTCCATCTTGTCAGCATGGCATGAAGCACAAAACAACTTCAGATGGTTGTCGGGTCGAAGCCTGGGTTCAAATCTGAAATAGGAATAAACTTCAGATAATTGTATATATGAAATAAAAGGCCGTACGCTGACGAGTCCCCTAGCCATTTGTGTTGCCGATGTGGCAGACATTCCATGATTTGCTATAGCATACCACCTGCCTATTGGGTTATTGGATCAGATCCTACCTGGACCCGTTACTGTCTTAAAACGAGGTTTGTTGATTCTGTATTACAAATCATGATGGTTTCATTATTGTTGAAATTAAATAATTTCTTTTGTATAATATATATTTTCCAATCAAGTGTATCCTGAAAATTTCACTGTTATTTCTTTTTTTTTTATTATAGAATAATGATGGTTGTATTGTACTTCAATTACTTGCTTGTGGTGATATGCATATATAATGTAAAGATTATGTAAAAGGAAGCAGTGTACAGACTGTTATTAATCATTAATTGGCTTTCGGCATACCTTTACTCTTAGTCAAAGAAGAAGAAACAACAAGTACCAACAAGAGCAAGACATTAAACAATTAAAAAAAGAAAAAAACGGAAGCCGAATAACTTACATTTGGTGAAGCCCCATGGATCAGTGACCCCTGGGAGAAGGAAAAAAAAAGGAGAATTTATGGCGATAATGGGGGGTATATATATCAATAACATTTCTCATTTCCTTTTAAATATTCGTTACAGTTATTAGATTCCGCGCCAAATATTTTTTCTCTTTCGCGGGTTCTGTCATAACCGCTGAGAGAAGGAAAAGCCTCCAGCACCCTGCTCGTTTCATATTTTATGGTTTTGGATTTTTTTTTTCTTTCATTTTCTAGGAGCAGGACTGCTCTGGCGCGAAATTGGAAAGAGGTTTTCGCGCCCTGATTCGTTTTGTCAGAATGTTATTTAAAGAAGTATTAATTATATATTCAAGAATAATTATTTGTCAATTTTTATTTTCAAATTAATTATTAATGATATTCCAGAAATATTTGCAAATTATTAGAAATAAATAAAAGTGTCAATCATAATCAGATATGATAGACATTAAATTTGAGTCACTGAATTTAAATTTTAGCCGTAATTGATATTAGTTCAGAACTTATGTAACAAATGTATGAATGAAATATCCATCAACTGGTACCTGGTCCTCTACTTGGAAAAAAAAAATATGCAACAAATGTATTCTGAAATCTCTTGCGGTTATTATTTTCTATAGCTTCAACGAAAGGCCTACTATGTTTTATGCATCCTTCACAAATATTATGTGAATTTTATATAGGTTGGGAGGAATATTGGCAACATTATTTTTACCATGGTCTTTTTTACTTAAATAAAACAACAACTTCACATTTTACAACAGCATAAATAACTGGTACAGAGTCGATAAATGCTTGATTAGAAAAACAAAAGCATCAAGGCAGAAACTTAAAAATAAATAATTGCTTCAGTAAAAAAAAACAGTGTATGCTTCATTCGGAAATTATATATTAGAGAAAGTTCCAAATATGTTGAAAAAGAAAATTATATATTAGCCCTCTGCATTACACTTCTAAATCAGCTACAATACGCCTTGATTTCTTGTCCGCTGCAACAGTGAAATTATAAAATTAGCCACTAGTAGGTGATTGCTTCCCGGGTTGCTGGAATATATTATACCAACTAATGGTACAGTATTAATTGAGATAAAAGTCCGAAACTCTTATCCCTGTTAAATAAGAAAAATAAGATTTATTTACCTTTACTGGGACAGCACCATGTCAAATAAGAAAAACAAGGCTTCTTATGTTGCAAATGGTATTAGTCTGTAATTTCAAAAAATAAGAGTGTCAAATGGTATCGAAAGAAAATCACTTGTAAATTAAACATGATTAAAATAAATAAGAAAAATACCTGGTCTCGAGTCACCATCAGAACAAACAAGATCATCACTATCAGAATCAGTTTCACTATCACTAAAGCTCTCATTGGCATCATTTTGTTGGATGATATGAGCTACATCGTCCTCATTCACACTCACTCTTGCAATATCATTTCTAGACCAATTCATAAATTCTCCAGAATCGTCGTCTCCCCTCTCCTCAGTTTCTGTTACATTCATAGTAGGCATAGCATATAGATTTCTCGGTTTTGTTTTCACAACTGTACACCAATTGGGTCTTTTAGCATCTTCCACGTAATAAACTTGTTCTGCCTGATTGGCCAAGATGTAGGGTTCATTTTGGTAATAAAGTCGTGACACATCAATGTTTACATAACCATATTCATCTATTTTGTAACTTCTGCTCCTGCCTCTGCCTTGTGGTTGCTTCTCAAACCAGTCACACTTGAACATAACTACTTCTCTGTTCCCCGTGTACTCCAAAACAATGATTTCTTTAATTACACCATACCAATTAACGGAGCCAGAAGTTGCATCACTACTTGCAACGACACCGCTGTTTTGTGTAGCCAAATTTTTCTCGGCATCTTTTGTTCGAAATAAAAATCCATTGATGAAATACCGATTATAAAAACGAACTCGATGATCGGGGCCACGGGCTAATGAAATTATGTGATCAGTTGCTCGTTCATCACAGTTATCTTGCAAAAGTGAGACCTGTCACATTAAAACATATTAATCATTTATCTGTTAATAATTAAAATATCATCACATGTTTGAAAATTGGTTGAACAGATAAGCGTACTTGGTTCTGAAACCATTTACCAAAGCCTGCTTTATGTTGATTTTCTATATTGCCCGAGCTCACATTTTTAAGTTCTTGCTTGTGTTTGCTGAAAATAATAGAAAAAGAAATACAATTACATTATAAAGTAGTTTAGAAGCATAATAAGTGCTAGTGTATAAAATATCAAGATAAATAAATTGACGTACTCTATCCAAGAAAACATTCCTTCACAATTGGTCAACACATAATAATGAGTTTGATCTAGCTCCTCTTTGCTAAATGTAACCAGGTGAAAGCCTTCTTGGTTGCCTTCCATCGAGCCAAATAAGCCTAATTCGAATGGTGGCTCAGTTCGTGGTACATCCAAGTGACGTTGCGGACGATTCAGTTTAGTATCGACATCCTTCATAAAATGTGTACAAAATGTCATGCACTCCTCGATTATATAGCCTTCAGCTATAGATCCCTCCGGATGAGCTTTATTCTTCACATAACCTTTTAATGTTCGCAAGAATCTTTCAACTGGATACATCCATCGATACATCACAGGTCCAGCCAACTTAGCCTCATTTGCCAGATGAATTGGTAGGTGTACCATGATATCAAAAAACGCCGGCGGGAAAATCTGCTCAAATTTGCATAGAATAATTACTATTTCCTGGCTCAATTTATCCAATTCTTCAATTTGGAGCTCCTTTGAACACAATTTCACGAAAAAATTGCTTAGTTCGATTAAGGGTTGACATATTTCTTTAGGGAGTAGATCACGAATGGCGAGGGGTAGTAATTGTTGGAAAATGACATGGCAATCGTGTGTTTTAAGACCACTGATGTTGCACTCATTGACTTGTATACATCGCTTTATATTTGATGCATATCCGTCAGGCATTTTGACTCCTTTCAAGAACTTGCATAATGCCACTTTTTCCTCCTTGTTTAAGGTATAACGAGCTACAGAGTAAACATACTTGTTGCCTTCTTTGTGAGGATGGAGATCTTTTCGTATTCCCAACTCTTGCAAATCAAGGCGAGCATTTAGTGTATCCTTAGATTTTCCTTTGATATCAATCAAAGTACCTACCACAGCCTCACATATGTTCTTCTCTATGTGCATAACATCAAGGTTATGGCGCAACAACAAAGTTTTCCAATAAGGCAACTCAAAAAATATGCTCTTTTTCCTCCAATTATACAAGGTTTCATGTTGTTTTCCCTTCCTCCCTCCAGAAGTCTTACCAAATTTTACTTGTGCAAAAGAATTATATTGTTCAAGAATCTCATCTCCCGACAAAGGCTCATGAGGTGTTGTTAATACTCTGCGCTCGGTCTTGCCATCAAAAGCATCTTTGTTATTACGCCAAGGGTGGTAGCGACGTAAGAACCGGCGATGAGCCATGTAACATTCTTTATGTCCATGCTTTAACCTAAGAGAAGATGTGTTTTTGTTGCAAGGGGCGCAAGCCAATTTTCCTTTAGTGCTCCATCCAGACACCATAGCATATGCAGGGTAGTCATTAATAGTCCACAAAACGGCGGCATGCAATTTAAAATTCCTCTTTGTTACCACATCATATGTCACTGCACCATGTTCCCATAATTTTTTCAACTCATCTATTAGAGGTTGTAGATAAACATCAATGTCATTCCCTGGTGATTTTGGTCCAGGAATAATCATTGACAAAATCCAATTTGGTTGCTTCATGCATAACCACGGTGGCAAATTATAAGGAATAAGTAGTATTGGCCAATTACTATATTTCACATTAAATGCTCCAAAGGGATTGAATCCATCGGTAGCAAAGCCGAAGCGAACATTACGTGGATCTGAAGCAAATGAGGAATGAATCTCGTCAAATTTTTGCCATGCCATTGAATCAGCTGGATGTCTTAAAACTCCATCCTTTATGCGACCCTCGTGATGCCATCTCATGTTGGTGGAACTTTCCTCAGTCAGAAACAACCTTTTCAAGCGAGGAGTAAGTGGAAAATACCTAAGTACCTTTTGAGCAACATTCCCTTGTTTGCGGCTCGCATTTCCACCATCTTCACCATTGTCGTTGTCAGTACTAGTTTTCCACCTAGGTGCTGAGCAAATGGGGCACTTCTCTAAGGTTTCGTACTCATTTCGAAATAGTACACAATCATTGATACAAGCATCTATTTTTTCATATGCAAGACCTAAATCTCGAGTCATCTTTCGACACCTATACATTGACTCCGGAACAGAGTGACCATCCGGAAGTAAAAACCTAACCAACTCAAGCACCCCTTCACAAGCATTATCACTCAACCCATGCAAGCACTTTAACTGGAACAATCTAATGATGAACGACAATTTCGTAACCTTCTTACAATTTGGGTACAGTTCTTGTTGTGCATCATCTAACAACCTAAAGAACTTTTTTGCCTCTGGATTTGGTTGTTCATTACCATTAACATTTTCAGCATCGGGATTACCCCCCTCAAAATTGTAATTAACCCAGCTTTCACCTGCAATCATGCTTTGCACCATCTCATATATATTTGAATCATCCAAGTTTTCACGCTCTAGATCCACATCTGCATTTGAATCATCCAAATTTTCACGCTCTAGATCCACAGCTTCATTTGAATCATTCAAGTTTTCACGCTCTAGATCCACATCTGTATTTCTATCCTCCCCATGCAAAGTCCAGATTTTATAGCTCTCATCCATACCATTTTTAACCAAATGAAACTCTACCTGATCATGTGTCTTAAAGACTACATTTCTACACACACTACAAGGACAACGAATTGTGTTTGATTGAGATACTTTAGCGAAAGCCAATGCAACAAAATCCTTCATTCCCTTTAGATATCCAGCGCTTCTTCTATCAAGCTGTAACCAACTCTTATCCATCAGAATGTACTTCTTACTAACCTGCAACAAGGAATCTTTAGTAATTTACTGTTATTTCTTAGCTGCTCTAACTCAAATGGGGAGGTAGAAGATAACCTCCCAATTATTGTAATGTGCAATGCCACCAAATTTCTATATCAAGATCTAGTACGCAATGAAAATATGGTTCAAGCCTTTACCCAATTTCACTTATGGTTTATCTTTATTTTGAGCCCAAGAGCCCATTTCTTTAATTCTCAGCCGAACCTGACAAGGGATATTCAAATTTTACGGCAAGGTCCCTAATTTTACAAAGATTCTATAATTGGTCCCTGGTACCACAAAAACCAGTACCAGCAACCGAATCAATTCGAAACCCCACAAGGCACGATGGCCATAAGTCAATTAATTTGGCACGAAGGCCACAGTTCAGCATCAGCCGCAAGCCACAAGGCATCAGAAATTAATTAAACGAGTTTAGGGTTACCCGAGGAGTTTGAATCGCACAAATCGAAGGCAAGCAAGCACCAACTTTCGGGTTCGGGTAAAATCGCAGCACCAAGACAAACCACCGCACAACAGTGAAACTCGCAGCACACAACAAATCACAGCACAAGGCACCACACAATAGCACAGCCAACAGCAAACTCGCAGACAACACAAATCACAGCACACAGAACAAAATCGCAGTACCTCACTACCTTTTACCAGCAACCGAATAGAAGGAGAAAGAGAGATGGTAGAGAGCAAAGAGAGAGAGATTGAGAGAAGGAGGGAGGCAGTGGTGGTCGGAGCAATTATCACGGAGAGAGAGAGAGCTTTTTCGCTAGAAGAAGGAAGAGAGGGAGATGGAATAATCGGGAAGAAGAAGGGAGAAAGGGGGGGGGGGGGCTTTGAATCAGCGAAAAGAAACAAAATAGAGAGGTGAGGTGGCCTGTTGTCGCCAGAGGGAGAAGGCCGATTCATCCAAAATCCAAAAACTTTGATCTCTAAGATTTTAACATTCCAATTCACGTAGTCGTTCGTGTAACGAGTCGTTTGTTTAATTTATTCAAATTAATTTTCTATAATTTGATCAAAGTCATTATTACGATAAATAAGCGTCTACAATCGTTCAATTATTTAATTCGTCTAATTTATTTCAAGGAATAACTTAACAAGTCTAAAATTTTAAAACTGAAATTCTAATTATTTAATTTGAACTATATAATCAATAGGTAACAAAATTATCTACAAAATTAATCAACCTTTATTTAACCTAACTAGTTAATTTAAAATTTTAATTAGCTGAACTTTTAATTATTCGGTTAATTAAGTAATTAAATTATACGGGTTATAACAATTGCAATATATGTACAAAAAACTTTAGAGAGATGTTGATCGAAGGCGCAATAGATGGATGCACAAAATTAATTCACAAATAACCTACTATAATTGATAAGTTGAAATTAATATAAATTTAATTTAAATAAGCTTACTAATACAGAGGTACAACAGAGGGGATGTAGAGAGCACTTCGGCGGCAAATTACAATAGTTGGGTGCAGTATGTACAATAATTATTACGTATATAACTGCTGGGCCATCATGGTTCGTAAAATTGGAATGAAACCAAGTCGGTCTACTAAGTACTAAAATTGATAAAGTTGCTATGATTAGTTGTTCCTAAAATTAGTTTCCAGAACCGTGATGTGTACTAATTTGAAGGCATTTTCTATAGTTAAATATTTCTATAATGAGCAAAGCTAATTAAGACAGTTTGCATTAATTTTAAAACATAGTGGAGGTAGTGGAGGTCTAAAATAAGACTTTGTATTACCTATAATAATTATGTAAGTAGTAGATATATTAAAACGAAAGAAAGTGAATGAAAGATTGATTATTTATGTATCGAAAATATTGTAGTGCGATTATTTAACAAAAGTTGTCAAAATCATTAAATCTGATGTTTAAAAAAATTCAATTTATTATTGCTTAATAATTCAAATTAACAATCTAATATATAAAATCCAATCTAATATCCATACGAACGGGTTCGAATTCGAACCGAACCGAATCGAATTATCTGTTTGAAATTGGTTGTGATTCATGTGATTCATGTGATCCGAGCACTTCGGCGGCAAATCACTAATTTGGCTCAATGCCTGTAATACATGAGATTCTTATTAAACTTAAGAAATCACTAATTTTTGCGCCGAATAGTGATTTGACAGTAAGAATAGTGATTTCTTATTAAAAGAAAAATTTGAAAAATATAAACCTAACAATATAAATCTAATTTTTGCTCTGTTAGTTCATTAAACATGGCGACAAATCTAATTAGAAATTCAGACATTACTATTCATCAGACACAACAGTTCTCATCACGAAAAAAAGAAAAAAAAGATGAAATAACAGGTTACATGTCCGATTAAATCTAACATATCGTGTTTCTTCACATCATACAATTAGCTAAATATTTTACCTCACATTTTGTGTCCAAACGCAGCCATGATCTCCTGACGCACACGTTGACTAATACTTTCTTCCATTGACCTTACTTGTCTTTCCCGTGTGGCGCGTTCATCTGCAAGCTCAGCTCTGAGTTCGGCGTTACTCTCTTGAACCTCCTCCATTCTGGCGGTAAGGTTTGCATTGATCTCCAGACATTCCTTAAGTTGTTCATTCATGCCTTCATCTGAATTGGTCGATTTGGCCATGTAGCCACGACCACGCAAATAGCCTGACCCATCGCCGGCAACGTCCTGAAAAATTTGATTTTGTTCATCAGGAGACAAGAGTTCTCCTATCGCATCCTCTCTCTCTCCAATTTTCAACTGCACATTTTCCTAAATAATAGAAGTTGATGTACGTTTAGAAAAAGTATATATATAGCATACACTTTGAAAATTGAAATAATCAAGTTTAACAAAAAATTAAAACTAGAACTTACAATTTATGTACAACTTACAATTTTTGTACATATAATTCTTTCGATGCTGCATCTAGCCATTTGCCACCCTTACTGTGGGTTATTAACCATAAATTCAGGTCATTAGGCTCCTCCTGTGTATCTTTATCACGCTGTCATTGAAAAATTTTAAGATCAACCACAATTAGTGGCTATTCAAGGCACACAACAAGAAGAATAAATATTTAATTAGAGAATTGAAGAATAGTACATACATTTTCTAACTTATTTGTGAGAAGGACTTGCTCCCACAACCGTGATTGAACTTCCTTTTCCCCCGATTGGCTGAATTTGTTTCACTCTTCTTCTATAATATATAAATGGAAAAGTTAGCTTGCAAAACCGTAGTAAAATTGGGAAAAAAAATTTGAACAGATTAATGTATTCCAATTAGTTAAAAGTTAACATCTTAATATTTTGCAATATGTGCCTATATCTGATTATTCTAAAATAATAATTGTTTCAATCATACCTTAAATTTTTCTGTACCAAAATAGTAAATGAGGTGCTTCCAATCGTCCATACTGAGCTCTTCAGGCTTGTGTTTGAGACGTTCTTCATCAGTTGCATATGCTCGGTAAGTAGCTGCTAAGTTGGAGCGCCAAGTTTTGTACCTTTGACCGGCAATTTTTAATATCTTTTGTTTGGTACTTTCATCATCTTTCAAGTCCCAATGATCCTATAATTTGAAAAAAATAAATTCATACCATCACTAATGTATTTTCTGTACCAAAATACATAAGCAGATCAAAAGCACAAATGTGCTTATGTATAACTT
This sequence comes from Carex parvula, assembly GCA_025461045.1. NCBI lineage: Eukaryota > Viridiplantae > Streptophyta > Magnoliopsida > Poales > Cyperaceae > Carex > Carex parvula. The sequence continues at coordinate 62,534 of JAJGRW010001085.1, read as the reverse complement.
GCAAAAATAATAATTCTTACCAGCACTTTCTCTACAATAGTCTTCTTATTATTGTTCGAAACTTTGGACCATGTTTCGACTCCTATGAGTGGAGCATGTTGTCGCATTTGAATAACTATTTCATCAATAAACGATCTCCTGTGAACACCAATTGCGCCACCAAGTCTCATAGAGAACTGAATCGGGAGCTTACCCGGTTTACTTGCACGCCACTTTTTTGTTGCCTTGTGGCCCTTGACAACACCACGTACATTTCTTATATTTTCCGTCAAACCTGCGAACAAAAAACTCAAGATTGTATTAGACATATTTATTGATAAATTAATAACTACAAATGCATATAAAATAGAGAACATATACCATTCCCTTCATGTTCTCCAATTCTGGCACGACGTGCATGTGACGGCCAATTTTGTTGAGCAGCCATTTTTCGAAATCTGCAATCAATCGATATGATTGATGATAAAAACATTTCATAAAATTACATCTAACATACTATCAGAGAATATCACAGGATATGAGAAAACCCATTGTACAGGCACCACTGTACTATGATAGCACAAGCGCATATAGATATAAGGCCAAGTGATGTGTACTGTGACTGGTTATGAAATACAAAATCAATGTGTATTACACTTCCACTTTTCTCTTAATTGGCCAATTACACAGTTCAATCAACGAATAAAAGTTAGAATTAAAAGTTGAAATGATTCCAAACAAATTGTAATAAATCTTTATAAAAAATGAAAAAAGACCATTTGAATGCAGCAAACTCAACACATATATAGCCCAACGAAATGGTAAAAGAAAAATAAAGCATACGTTTAATTTAAACTCAACACATGGCCAAACGAAATTTTATTGCAAACAAATGCAAAGGAAGATTTTAGTTCAGTGGTACATAACCTTGAAGTCACTAGATGCAAAGGAAGGCCTCTTTATCTCTCTTGAGTGGCCTGCACATACAATTGAAAATTACTCTTCATAGAGAACCGTAATTGTGAGATGTTCACAGAGTATATATTTCAATTGGTGGGAATATGTAATAACTGCACACTAAATTCAAAAGAAAATAGAATAATATTGTAATTTGGCGCCGGACTAAAATTTAATTTAAAAGCAATAATTTAGGTGCAGTTATTACATTCGCGCCAAATCATATTAAGGAGTAATATTACCGACGGAGGAGCATAGAAGGAAAACCCGGCTGAGTCGGACCGGAATCGGACAAGACCGATCCGATTTTGGACCGATTTACTCGGAAAGCGAGTTTTAGAGAAAAAAACGGGTTGAACAGTGTTGAATCAGCAGAGGCGGCCGAGTCTGCGCCGATTCCAGACCGATTCTTGTACTGTGGACCGATTCTCATGATCTGAATGAGAATCATTATAGCTTGATTTGAGATTTAAGTTACATTTTGCATTTGCTTTTAAAAAAAACACCGAACTTCGAAATAGCTGGGTGGGGAGGAGTGGAGGATGAACCTCCAATTATTTATTTGTTTGAATAGACTTGGTACATATATTTTTTAACTATATAAAAATTGAAATTACTAATGGTTCATGGTGAACCTTGGCCATTTTATACCTGGACCAATGAACTATTATTTTTTTACTGAAGCAGGTCAAATGTTAAAAATTATTAAATTAATAAGTCATTTATTTGAGTTCATATTCACTGTGGCTTGCACGGACTGACTCAACATGCGTCCATATCTCGACAACAGAGCGTTATTCTCTTTGCTCTTATTTTACATGGGGTCCACTGTCAACACAAACTCAATTTATTATACGCCACACTGAACTTGGATGATTGAATCTATCTTCTTTCCTTTAGTTGATCTATTTATGTTTTGAATACACCTAGACATGCATCCAATAAATTAGAAAACACAAGGCCTTGTTCGTAAATAACAAAATACATAACATAAGATTAAGTCTAGAAAATACATAACAAAATACTTAACTATTTGTTTGACAAATTAATTTTTATCATTTTTTTTCTAATTTTTAGTATAAAATAAGCTTCTGTTCAAAAAACCCGAGTTTTCGATTCGATTCGATCGATTACCGATTTCACGATTCTGATTCTATGATTAAGTGACCGATTCCGATTCCGATGATTTTTAGAGGAGTATTTATTTCAATTCGCGCCAATTTTAGATGCAATAAATTAAATTGGTGCGTAAACGCCAAACCAGTAATTTATGTTTCTATTTTGAAGATACAATTTGAGCGTAAAATTGTTTGGTCAACAGGAGCGGTCGATATCGATCTACTTCAAACAATCTGAAGTATTTGTCTCAACAGGAGCGGTGGATATCAGATCGAAATTAGTCAGATCGATATATGTTTCAAACAGTCTGATTTGTTTCTAAGTGACAATATAGTCATAAAAGTAGAGGGCTTTGTTTCTAAGTGACAATTTAGTTTAAATATTAAATATAATATAATATTAGATTAAATGTTAAATGTAATATAATATATTTAAATATTACATTAGTATTAAATAAAATATTAAATTAAAAGTAATATAAATAGTTTAAATATTAAATGTAATATAATATTATTTTAAATATTAAATGTAATATAATATTATTTTAAATATTATATTAAATAAAATATTAGATTAAATGTAATATAATATTAGTTTAAATATTAAATGTAATATAATATTATTTTAAATATTAGATTGTATTAAATAAAATATTAGATTAAATGTAATATACTATTAGTTTAAATATAATGCAATATAATATTAATTTAATTGTTAAATATAATATAATATTATTTTAAATATTATATTAGTATTAAATAAAATATTAGATTAAATATAATATAATATAATTTAAAATATAATCTAATCTAATATTAGATTAGTATTAAATATTAGATTAAATATAATACAATATAATATTAATTTAAATATTAAATGTAATATAATATTATTTTAAATATTAGATTAGTATTAATATTGAAAGCAACAAATGCTATTCCATGTTTTTGCAACAATAGAGAATAGCCATATTCTCTCTATTCCGAATAGCTCTATTTCTCGTTTGGATTGTCTTTGTTCTGAATAGCAATGCTATTCTAAAAATAGTGCTATTGTTAGTGCATCCAAACATAGCCTAAGTTTTTTTTTTTTTAAATAAACCTAATATCATGATCATCATTGTATTATCAACAATAATGAAAATATCAAATTATTTGATAATTCATCGCCGGCAAGTTATGTATATGTGGAACAACATATACTATAGTTTTTAGTAATCAATTTTATTAAATTTAATTTAAAAAAATGTTGTTAAGATTTTAAAAAGTATATATTTTGACATATAATTTCACTTTTAACTTGAAAAAATGGACCAGATGAATAATTGTGATCGAGCTATTTTTCAACTTTTTAATACCATCGATTTAATTTTTCAATTTGTAATGTTATGAATAAAAAAAAGGAAAAAAGTTTCTATATATTTTTATGAAAATTTGACAAACAGAATACTTACATATTAATAAAATCAAAACTTTTTGCTTTGAATTGGCTGAGATTAATCAAAATATGAAAGCCATCGAAATTTTTGTCAAAGTTTTCAAAAATAGAAAGCATCGAAATTTGAAAAGTCAATATTTTAGTTCATATTGAACAAAATTTAGATGTATTCGGAACACGTACCGTGTTGTGTAAATACGTTGAGATTTTGAGACATGTTGTGTTGTGCTACACAATACTAAAGATGAAGACAACACATTTATTGACACGGCACAACTTGGTAAGATGTGTTTCTGTGGATCGTGTCGGTTTTAATCAAAACAGATGTTAAGAAATTCCTTTTAATTAGAACTGTCACACCCCAAACTGAGAAATTTGGATTATAGTGTGATCAGTCCTAGCCTCGTGTTTATTAATCAATAAACACGCAAGGCTAAATAAATACAATAATAAAACAAATGCGGAAGCATGACTAATATCAATAAATATTGTGTTCTAGCCTCGTGTTTGTTAATATTGTGTTCCATGCAGTGATTAAATATATTTTCAAAAATATTTTTCATGATCATTGTTGTAGTACTAACTATAACAAATAAATTTTGCAAATAATATTATTGACAATATTTCCACTTCCAATATAAAAGAAATATCAAATTTAATAATATTTATTACTGATTTTTTATTTATTTTACCAATTGACCTTGACATATTAAAAGTAAAAAAATTGGGATTATTAAGTTAATAGTTGTGTATGCTGAATAAGTTCACGAAATGTCATGCACATCATAAAAAATGTCTATTACAATTGTGTTCTAGTTAGTATATTGTGACAACTAATAATGTCACACACAAACAAAATTTACTACTATTAAAATTATGGTTATGCTCAAATTTTTACGGATTCAATCATATAGTTAACGTATACAAATATGATTTATGCGGATACAAATACGGTATTGAGATACGGTATTGGTTTCGGAAATGGATACTGATACGAATACACGTAATTATCCGTAACCGTAATTTTTTTGTTTTCCAATATTCATTTGTGTTGATTCAGCCTAAACACAATTAATTAACAAGTTGTAACCTGTTTTGAACCAACTTAAAACACGGTATTTTTTTATGTCGTTTTTAACTTTTTCTATGAACCAACATAAAATTTGAAAAAAATCAATTACGAATTCATATCACCTGAGAGACGGTTTTTATTTGTTATGTCGCTGTACTTGAGATACGGTTTCCTCTATCATATTATCTCCAAAATGAATTCATATCACCTGAGGTAACAAAATTTTTGGGTTTAGATGTTAACTGTCCGATCTGCTTTGACACGATTATTAAAGGAAACTCATGCATTCCACCTCAGACCGGATTAGCCCAAATTCTGATTGGACGGTCTGGACCTATACTCAAATATTATGTAACCTCAGAGGATGCGGACTCCCCCAAAATCCTCTATCCAATTAGGACGGTTAACCTGATCTATATCAGACTATTCCCAAGTCCTCTCAGATTATCTCTCATGTCCCTCATCTCGTCTCCTTTTTTTCTAAATCCTGCCTCTCAGATTTCCCATGCACCTCTCAGAATAGACAGTTTTTTCTTCAAGTCCCCCTCCCCCGCGCAGCCTCTCCTTCGCCGTCCCCCGCACCTTCACTTTCCCGTTCCCGTTCCCCTTCCCCTTCCCCTTTGCCTCCGCCGAGCCGTTCTCCCTCAATCAAGGCCGTGCATTAAGAGTACTTCTGCCGAGTCGTTCTCTTCCCGTTCACACCGCCTTATTCGCCATACACCGCTTTTTCCCCTTTTACCCTCGTCGTCGAAACCTAGCCCTAATTTCGCTTGATTTTGTTTTTTTTTCTTTCGATTTTTGCAAATTTTGTCAACTTTTCTCTGATTTTTGATCGGTTTTTTTGCAGTTTTGCAGTTCTCATCATGGGAAGACCGTCGGAGCTCTCAGACGAGATCCAGGTGCAAATCGATCCTATGCCTGCGAACTCAATTGTCAGATTTGTGGCCTCAGAGGCCAGCTCCGCAAACCAAAAGGCGTGAGTTTCCTCTCAATCGGGAGAAAAGTCGATTTGAATTCCCACTGCTCTTATGAGGGCCTAGCAATTTCTCTTGAGCTCATGTTTTGGGGCACAACCACCTCCTCTACTAGTAAGTTAATTTAACTCTTCTAATGTGATATTACCTATTCATAAACATGTAGTTTTGTCAAGCATTTGTACCACACATGTACCAACCAGTTTGTCCTGACTTACTAATGTCATCAGCCTTATTGGTTTGGTCTGGTGCTGGTGTATTTTAATTTTAAGATGCCTACTGGTATGTTACTGAAATCCTTAATGCAATAAACTGTGTTAAATATTGGACATTTGCTCCAATACACCATTTTTTAATGAAGAAAATTTTAAAATTGATTTTTTGACCATCCGATAAACCAAGGATAATGTTGAAATACTAAATATACTCGGTTACACTATTTTGATAATAAAACTTATGGTGGATGTATAATTACAATAATATCCTTGTCACAGAACTTTATTATCAAGTACAACTTCTCATCAAATCAATAATAACCATCCATATTTGTTTAGTGTACTGGAGACTCACCCTAAATATTGTGCAAAAGTTGTACAAGTAGCAAAAATATGAAACTATAATTGGAAATGAAGTTAAGTTATAGCTGAAATGAACTTCCATTTTAATTTTTTGATGAAATTGACAAAGTACCTAACAATGTAGGTTATATGAAGAGCTCACGGTTATTAGATAGTTCTTCTGAGTTAGTACTAACATACAAGGACAAAGATGGTGATTGGTTGCTTGTTGGAGATGTCCCCTGGAGGTAACTTCTTTTATTTTGAGTTCTTTCATTTTTATTTTAGTTTTTGGAAACTAGCTGCTCATATTTTGAGTAAGTTGAACTCAATTTTTTTTTTTTTTTTTTTTCTATTTAGCCTGTTTTTGGACACAGCAAAGTGGTTGAGAATCATGAGAAACTTTGATGCTAACATGCTTTGTAAGTACTTGTTCCATCTTTATGCAGCTAGTTAATTTGGTCTAAAATAAAATTGTAAAGAGATGAGACATTTTTTTTAAACGCATCCAATCCATAATAAAATAAAAGGGGGAATTAAATATATTTTCTTCATTATTAAATATGTGAAATTGAGAACATTGATGATTTTCAGTTTACAACGCTTGCACAGTTGATTTACAACTATTAATATCTTATCAATCTTTTTGTGAAAGATGCTAAAAGTCTAATATATGTGATTTCATTATGGTAAGTATGCAAACCCGTCTAGGTCAGACCCCTTTCTCCTTAATTATTTGTCTCTGGTTGTTTGTTCTACATTTTTTCCAGGTGTTATTGTTTCATTTGGTCATTTGTAGAGTGAAAATTTGCTATTTGCTAGAACACTCTTTTGTAAAGAATTTTCACATGTTCTATTATCTTGTCAGGCACTTATTCTTTTATGTATTATTATAAGACGGTAGTTTTTTTCAATCAACCTGTGCATTTAAAATAGTTGATGAATTAATTCTCTCCTTAAAATTAAAATGAACAAAAGGGAGATTAATGGTAGGATTTACATTCTAATACTCTAAAACCTTGTCTTAGAAGATAACAACCTCACTTACTTTTTGGACAAGTTAATGTATTCTTAGAAGATAACAACATAGCTCACTTTGATGAAGCTAGATTGCCTTTCGGGACCCTCAAACATTTTCTTCGAAGTTAGGTATTAATAAGAGAGAGTATCCAATAAGCCCAAAATATGTTCTTGGAAAAAATATCTGTGTTTAACATCAGAAAATAGGCTTTAATACACCGAGTTTTTGTTGGATGTATGGTTAAATTAATATTTAGCTTTGTCATTGAGGTTTCTTAAAATCAAGCGGAGAAGGATATAAAAGTAATATGACTATAATCCATATTTATTAGTGAATATGTTCATACTAAAATTAGGAATAGTTTTAAAAACAATGCAAACATTTCTTACTTATCCTTGTTTGATCAGATAATCAGAATTAATTACTAATTTTTCTCTCAAAAAGTCTAGATTACTGGATCATTGCTCTTTAAATTTTTTTTTTTTATTTTAGTAACCAGGCAGTGGTAGGATGGCCAATCAGAAAGGCCGTAGCATTGGCTTTTCAAATGGTCAGTCTTGCCAAGGGCCAGGAGAAGAGCTGCCTCAGTAGTGGCTGTCTTTTTGTCAAAGTCAATATGGATGGGGATCCGATCAGGATAAAAGTCGATTTGAATTCCCACTGCTCTTATGAGGGCCTAGCAATTTCTCTTGAGCTCATGTTTTTGGGCACAACCACCTCGTCTACTAGTAAGTTAATTTAACTCTTCTAATGTCCTTGAAGAGTGCAATTCCAACCTTGAGCATTTTTTGAGAAAATGCAAACAGAGCTTTTGGCTGTGGCACCTATTTCAAGATGATCCTCATAAAGTAGCATAAATTAAACTTAACAGTTTAGATTTGAAATAGATTGTGCAAGTTCTTTTTTTTTTAACAATAGATTGTAAGAGTTTGCAATGGCAATTCTCTGCATCCCTGTACAGGCTTGAAATATCTAAGCTAGATCTGCAAAACAAAATAAAGGAAATATTTCTTCCAGGTGCCTTTTCTACCTGCATTCGTGTGTTCTGTCCTTTTTGTTATCATACGATATCTGGTACCTTTTGTGGTTGAAGGGATATAAAGATATTCAGGATGTTATCTTGTTATTTTTGTTTTAAGTTTTTCAGTCTGTTGTTTAACCTTCTCCAATTGGATGATGTATTACAGGTCTCAGAATAAATTCTTTCAGATATTAACCGTTTGGAGAGCAGTAGCCAGCAAATAATGTCTTAATTCATTCTTTCTCACATCGTGTTTTTTTTTTTTTTTTGTTATTATCAATGTAAATTTTAATGATTTATATTAATGTATTATGAATGTGTTTTTTTTATTAATTATTGTCTTCATTTTATATTATAGTTTATATTATAAATTCAAGAGTATTTATTCAAAATAGAATTAATAGAAAGTGACTAATTACAATAAATATTAGAATTACGTCTGCGTACAAATTTCGTTGCCATTAAAATATTTACGGTTGCATTAGATTTATTAATTGCAACCAAAATTTGGTTGCATTTAGATTCACATCTGCATACTAATTTCGTTGCATTAAAATATTAATGGTTGTATTAGATTTAATAATTGCAACTAAAATTCGGTTGCATTTGATTTATATGTTACAACTAGAGTTTTGTTGCGATATATTATAATATTACTACCATTTTTTACTAGCGTTAAATGTATAGTAGCAATTATTTATTTGGTTGCAATAGATTATTGCCACGCAATTTATGCAACAAAAATTTGGTTGCACAAATTGCAATGAACGATTCGTTGCAATATACTATCTTATTGCTACCATTTTTTGGTTGCGCTAAATGTGCAATTTATTACTATGCATTTCATGCAACTAAAATTTAGTTGTAAGAAATGCACAAGTTGCAACTATGGATTTCGTTGCGATATACTTTCCTATTGCAACCATTTTTCGGTTGCAATAAATGCGCAATAGCAACCATTTATTTGGTTGTAATAGATTATTGCTACGTATTTCATGCAACTAACATTTTGTTGCAATAATTGCACAAGTTGCAACCATAAATTTCGTTGCGATATAATATCTTATTACTACCATTTTTTCGGTTGCGAAAAATGCGCAATAACAACTATTTATTTGGTTGCAATAGATTATTGCTACTAATTCCTGCAACTAAAATTTAGTTGCAAAAGTTGCATAATTGCAACCATGAATTTCGTTGCGATATACTATTTTATTGCGACCATATTTGGTTGCGAATACTTTCTTATTGCTACCATTTTTTGTTGCGATAAATGCGCAATAGCAACCTTTTATTTGGTTGCAATACCTTATTGCTACGTCGGTCTAGCAACCAAATTATGGTTGCAATAAACAATTTTTATTGCAACCAAAGAGTTGGTTGTAAATTTATTGCTACCAAACCTATTGCAACCACCGGTAACCAATTTTTTTGGTTGCAAACGCAATCTATTGCAACCAATTTATACCTATTGCAACCAATATTTTGGTTGCCCGAAATGGATTTTGGTGTAGTGTTTTGATATATAAAAACTTGTATCACATTTCCATAATTAGGTTTAAATTTTTAAATTTTTCACTCTTCTCCTACTTAAAAAAAAAAGTAAAAAAGATTTATATTCTAATATTTGCAAGCAATAGCTAGGGGTGTTCATTGGGTCCGGTTTAGTCGGTTTTGAACCAAACCGAATTAGTTTGAACCAAACGGTTCGGTTTTTTCGTTTTAATGGTTAGGTTCGGTTTGCTTTTTAAAACCGAATTATAATTTCGGTTCGGTTCGGTTTGGAAAATTTTCAAAACCGAAATAACCAAACCGACCGAACTTTTAGATATTATGAATTTGGTCCGGACCGCCCCGGTTTATTTCTTAATACCCCATTTATTTCTTAATCAATTGCTTTAAATATTTCGGTTTATTTCTTAATATTCCGGTTTATTTCTTAATATTTTGGTTTATTTCTTAATACCACGGTTTATATATTTCTTAATATACTTCGGTTTATTATAAATCAATTGCTTTAAATAAAAAAATTCATATATTTTGGTTTGAACCGAACAAACCGAATAAAACTTTGGTTCGGTTCGGTTCGGTTGCAATGCTAAATCGGTTCGGTTCGGTTCTATTTTAGAAACCAAATTATAACTTTGGTTTGCCTAGTTCGATTCGGTTTCAACCGAACTGAACCGGTGAACACCCCTAGCAATAGCAACTACTTTCTTTTTTTGCTAGTAACACATGGCTGTGTTAACGTGTTTCCAAGGAGCAAAAAATTCCAAATTTCCTTTGGACTTTTTCTTACCTGGCTGACTAGTTCATCTCCAAATTTTTTTAACTTTTATTATATGCATATATGGTGTACACGTGTCATTTTTTTCCATCGTCTATATATAACACTATACTAACAATAACTGACGAAATAATATTTTTTCGAATATATTTTTAGTAATTAGATATATGCTAAAACATAATATATTTTTCAAATATTAAGTATTTGTTTCGACAAAATTAATTCACTTAATCTGTCTGGAAAAAAAATATAGGAGTGATATTAAGAGTTATAGGATTCTCTCTTCAACGCAAATGTATGAATTAAGTGCAGAATGTTATTTCTTTTTGCACCGTACGTTCAAGATTTGTAACTGTAAGTATATTAATTTTTGTATGTGGAAGAAAAATTATCAATTTTAAGTACTCTTACAGTCATCTTACAAACAAAATTATAAACACAAGTAGAAGATGTAAAACATACAAATACAACACCTAATATATACATCCCAATTGTTAAAGTCTATAAAGAGGCACATCCAATTAAACTATCTATCCTTCCTTGAATCAAAAAGCAAAATAACAACAAACATCCAAAATGACACCAAAATGTCGACAGCTGGACTAGGGTTCATTTCCTACTCTGTAGTGGAGCAGTAGAATAAAGTTAACAACATTTTTTCATTTCCGTACCAATCCCAAGGGATTGGGGTGGGGTTAGCAATAAGGGAGGAGCGCCACCTAACCATTTGTACATAAGGACAAAACTGTGCTTTCAAATTTTATTAGTATTAATCTTTATTTTAAATTAATTATATTAAGAAATGGGTATATTGATAATATATGTGAGTTTAGATTAGGAAATAGCTAATTTTGAAATTTTGATGGGAAAAAATCAAAATTAGCAAGTTATGGTGGGCATATATCTAATTTCTCTTTAAAAGAATAACAAAATGATCCTAAAAGAATATAAAATTTTATTTTCAAGTACATTTTCATATGGAGATCATGTTGAGTGGTTCATGGTGAGAAATGATTTGCTGATAGTCAACGCGCCACTCATAGGAGAGTCGCTATAGAGAGTCGCGCGGCAAATACGCACGGCATGGTGGGGGTAGCTCTTAGACTGTTTCACAAAAAAAAATTCAAAAAAAGGGAGGAAGCACTAGTGGAGCATCAGCAATCAGTATCGGTCAAAAACAGACATCAGGATCGGACCTGCGTGAGATCCTGACCCAAGCGTTACTGATAGTACCACTAATCAGGATCGGACGAACAACCGACAAATTATCATACGCCGAAAAATCATTAATGGTGCAGAATATCATAGCCCATAAAGTGAAATTCTCTTTGCTATATGCATCGAACAACTGCACTCCTTTACACCACAATTTTTTTAAGTCCTCGATCAATGGTGCTAAATATACATCTATGTCGTTTCCGGGTTGTTTGGGTCATGATATCAGTAAGGTCATCATGATGTACTTGCGTTTCATACATAACCAAGGCAGAAAATTATAAATGCACAGTAGAACTGGCCAAGTACTATGCCGACTACTCATGTTACAGTGCGGATTAATTCCATCTGTACTCAACCCAAGCTTTAAGTTTCTTAATTCACTACAAAAATCAGGAAACTCTCTGTCGATATTTCTCCACTAAGGAGAATCAGCGGGGTGCCATAATTTCTGTCTTTTTTTCGGTCTTCGGCATGCCAAAGCAATAATTTTGCATTTTTAGTATTTGCAAACAAACGTTTGAATCTCAGTATCATAGGGAGGTACCACAATACTTTTGTTGGAGGTCCTTTTTTCAATTTAGAATAATCATTGTTATTGTTGGTTACCTCATTTCTCCTGTAACATGATGCACCACATTTTGGACACTCGTGGAAATCTGCATACTCATGTCGGTATAATATACAATCATTTGGACACGTATGTATTCTTTGAACTTCCAAATTCAATGGACACAACATTTCCATCCTGAAGCATTTCTCTTAATATTTCTACTAACGCAGTAAAATTTTTATTACTCCAACCATTAGATGCTTTTAGGTTATACAATTTTAATACACCTTGCAATTTTGTAAATTTTGTACAATCAGGATACAAATCATTTTTAGAATCTTCATACAAATTCTCAAATACACAATATTGCTTGTCATTACCAAAATTATCTTCTAAACCACGTAGCATTTGATCAAAATTAACACATTTATCTATCACCATATCATTATTTTCATAGCCTTTCACATCACTTCTGTCATTGTACTAGTACCTATATATGCCACTTTCCAAACTCTCGCCATACAATATCCAATGCGTATATTGTTACTTGAATCCTCGACAGATTAAATGATTCCTCACTTGGACGGAGTTAGAAAATTTCTTGATATTGTTACCAGTGTTGTAAAAAACGGTCTAGTCGGCCGATTAAACGGCCGATTAATCGGAAACGGCGGCCTAACCGTCACGAACACTCTTAACGGAGGCATGTTAGCGGATGAAAACGATTAATCGGCTGTTTTTCCGATTAATCGGCCGTTTTTTCTGATTAATCGGCCGTTTATTCCCGTTTATTCCCGTTTATTCCCGTTTATTCCCGTTTATTCCCGTTTATTCCCGTTTTATTCCCGTTTATTCCCGTTTATTCCAGTGAATATTTATTTTCACATTTTTTTTCTGTGATAGTGTGTGATAATAAGATTTATAAATCTTATATTATAGTTTTATTTATGCTTGGATATACATTCAATATTTTTTATATATATTTTTTCTTCTTACTTACTTTGAAATTGATTAATTCTTCTATTATTTATATACCATATATTTTTCTTACTTACTGATGTAATTTTTTCGATTAGTACGACGTGTTCATTTATGTAATTAAGTTGTTATCATAAACTAATTTTAATGATTTTATGTTGGAATGTTTAATTTCTTTCAAATAATATGTTATTAGTATTTGAAAATGCTTAATTCTCAATTTTATTTTTTCATTAAATAAATGTGTTACTTAACATGTAAAATGCTTATGTGTTAAGAATAAATAAGCGTAGTGTCATGTTATAATAATAAAACAAAGTTAAATTAAGTTTATTTGATAAGTTTAATGAGTTAAATAAATTATTTTTAATAAATTATGATATATATACATAAATTTAATAAAAACGTTAAATTGTCCGCATAATTCCGATTAGTCGGCCGCATACCGATTAATCACTTATCGGTACCCTATCCGTCCGACGACCGAATACCGTTATTTACAACACTGATTGTTACAATCACGAGAAGGACACAACATCACCGCATTCTCATTGTTTTCCATATCTTCTGCAGCAACTTTCGTAAATTCATCAATACATGTCAAATATTCATCTGAAACACATGATGTTCCATACATCTAACTACCATCCATCTGCAATTATAAGAAAACACAATTAATTACACGTGAGGGTCAAATGTTAAAATTAGGGCTTATACGGGGCCGGTTTACAATCCTATCCAACTCTTTGAATACTGTCTCCGTAGTGAACACATATTACTCGTGTTTTAGTATTTAAGAAAATTTCGGCAGCTTTTCTCCTTAGTTCCCCAAGTATTTGGAGAACTAATAATAGAAAATGCTGTTAAAATTTTCTTAAATACTAAAACGCGACTAACATGTGGCCACATCCTAATTAAAACAAAATATTCAAATAGCAATCACAAAATGGGACTATTCAAAATTAACTCCTATTGGATTAATTTTGAACGGGTATCATAACCTAAAGGCATTAATAATTGGGTTATGGCTCATAAGACAATACTCTAGCTAGATACCTACCAACTATTGATACATCTAATTAACTACATACATTTATCATAATACACGTCTATACACAAAATTAGATATGAGTTTTATATTGGGTAAATTTCGCTGGAGGTCACTAAACTTTGTCCTTCGTCACAAATTGGTCACTCAACTTTGATTTGTCCCTCCATAGCCACTGAACTTTTATTTTGTCCCAATCAAGTCACTCTATAACTTTTCCATCCAAAATATTAACGGAATATAACTTTTCCGTTAGTATTTTGGACGGAATGAGCATATTCCGTTAAATTTTTGGACGGAATAAGCATATTCCGTTATAATTTGGATGAAAAAGTTATAGGGTGACTTAATTGGAACAAAATAAAAGTTCAGTGGCTATGGAGGGACAAATCAAAGTTGAGTGACCAATTCGTGACAAAGAACAAAGTTTAGTGACCTCCAGCGAAATTTACCCGTTTTATATTATACTTATAATTTTTTTGGATGCCGGATCTAGTGACATGAATAGATGGTTGCACCAAATCCCTCAACCTCCACCTCATGCACAAAATATGATTTCTTCTATCTACATCCATAATCCCTCAACCTCCACCTCATGCACAAAATCTGATTTCTTCTATCTATATCCTGTAATTAAAATTTTGCAATTTATTGTTAGTAAAACAAACCGTACATATATGTAAGTCAAGTGCAAATCAAGTGTACATGATTAAGAAATGCGGTATCTTCATTTACTAAATTGCATGCCCATCTATTTGCATTCAATTAATGTAGCATTGGACCTAGCTAGCTACATCCTTGTCTTCATTGCCTTGATTCTGACACATCATATTCATTTGTCAGTTTATTAATGTCACACCCCCGGACAACCCGCCGCTCATTCAAACGCAAGGCGTTAAGCACATCACATACATTATCAATAATACAACCAACAAGCCACTATATTAAACATAAAAGGAGTTCACAAACAAATAGAAAGGGAAAAATATGTCAGACATGGCGAGTCAAACAGTTACCGCCATGTCCACACCATATATAGTTCATACAAACATAAATCTAAAACAAATAGTGGCTACTTTAAGAAACTTCCGCTAATTCCTCACTCACGGCCTTCCTCCATGCGTTCTTCTCCATTTCCTGGAACTCACATAAAAGGTGGTACGGTGAGAGATCGAACTATCTCTCAGTGCGGGATTTAGTTCCAGCCCGGTGTTTTTACAAATCAATGCATTTAATATCCCAAATAACAATAAAGTAAAATTTTTAAAATTTCCCCCAAATTTCCTATCAGTTCGGATATGCAATCATTTCAAAACAATTTTCATTCCCGCCTCTTTTAAATTCACATTTAAGGTTTTCAAATTCCACACTCTGGAAATCCATGCCCGTACATAGAAATCCGGCGAATCGCCACACAAGGACGACCCGTTCAATCACACTCTAGATGGGCCATTGCGGGGACCCATCCGGCGAACCGCCACACAAGGACGACCGTTCTGTTCACAATCACACTCTGAGATCTGCCACACACAGACAGTCTGATTTTCAAAACACATGCTGAGCCGTCTCGTACGGACGGCCCTAATTTAAAGAAAACAATTCATTTACAATCCCCATTCCCAATTCACATTCACAATTCCTATCAGTTCAATTCCATGCATCCAGAACTCCTATCATGCAATTCTAAACAAAATCAAACGAATGTTCGATATCCACAACATGCAGTTTATCTACCAGATTTGAAAAAGGATTTCTTACCTCAATCCATGCATTTGTATTTTATTTGTAAAAAGACCAGGAACCCGCACCTGTACTCTCAGTGAATTCGTTAGAGCGTGTGTCGGGATCTCGCGTATTCTCAGCGTCTCCTAGAATCTCGCGGTTTGCTCCTTGATTATTGTACTGATTAGATCGATTTTAAGAGTGAAGAGGTTCGGTTTGGGTATTGGGTTATTGGGTTTAGGTTTTGGTTCATAGGATTTCGGGTCTAGGGTTAATGGTTAATGGGTTTCGGGTTAGGGTAAATGGATAAAGGGGTTTCGGGTTAGGGTTAGGGTTAATGGGTAAATGGGTTAATGGGTTTCGGGTTAGGGTTAGGGTTAGGGTTAATGGGTTAATGGGTTTCGGCCAAGGGAAGGGAGAGGGAGAGGGCGGAATAGAGAGAGAGGTCAGGGGGTTCGGCTGGGGTTCTTCGGGTCAGCGGCGCTGGGTTTCTTCGGGTCAGCAGCGGCGGCCAAGGGAGAGGGCGGGGTATAGAGTAAAGAGAGAGATTGAGAGAAGGAGGGGAAGGATCGGAGAAAGGGAAGAAGAGAGGTAGAGGTATCGGAGCAGTAGCACAGAGAGAGAGAGAGCTCGGGTTAGGTTTCGCCAGAAATGGGAGGCTTCGGTTCTTCTCCAGTGAGAGCAAGGAGAGAAGAGAGAGAGAGAGGTTGTTGGCTGTCGCCAGAAGAAAGAGGGAGAGGGGATGTTCGGGTCTGGGTCGCCAGGAGAAAGGAGAAAGGAAGAGAGGCATCGGGAAGAAGGAGGAGAAAGGAGAGTTCGGGAAGAAAAGATTTTTCGCCAGAAGAAGAAGAGAAGGGGGGGTATGTTTTGAGATCCGTGCAGAACATACTTGAATGGTTGAGATGCTTCCAAAGTCAAATGAGATAAACCTCTTAAGAATTAAATATGGTGAGGTGCGGATCCGAACCAAATTAACTCAATTTTGGGCCTTTGGCTAAGGCCGAAGTTTGCTCCCATCTTTAACAGGGAAATTAAGTGGCTTTGAGATTCGTGCAGAATAAAAATAGTGAATGGTTGATATATCTTAGAAGTTAGAGGTGTTAAGCTATCTAAAGTATGCTATGGTTAAATTAATTTAGCGAATTGCGTTTAATATCTAGTACGAATTTAATATATATAACCCATATATGTATCGTACATTAATTTAGTATTTCAAATACATGACGTTATATAATCAGTTATATTGTTCTTAAAATGAAATTTAACAATTAGACCGCACCTCAAAATACATGGCATTACAATTAATAGGTGATGAAAGTATATATACAGCATTGACAGATGCTAACTTGGGTCAAATTAAATTAGAGGTATTACTTCATCCAACTACAACAATTGAGTTTAACCAAGCTATATGGCTTATAAGACCCCAATTGTTGCTACTACCTGACTGGCTATCACTACAAACCGTGATATGTAAATTTCATCAGCATTTCCAATAAAACTAAGTTCACAAAAATTTCATCAGCATTTCCATCTAATTTTTTAAAACTAAGTACACGTAAATGTAAGTTCTCATAAATCTAAGTTCTCATCAAACTAAGTTCACATATTTCTGTTCAATAATCAGAAAAGCACACAATGTAAATACATTTATCACAAAAAAAATAAAGCAATAGGAGTTATATACTAAAAAATGAAGAAATAGGAGTTATATTACCTCAATCAACCATCAACCGAGATAATTCAACAAATGAAGAAAAAATGCGAAAGAGAAAACAGCTGTTTCGCGTAGAAAGAGATCAGAGGATTTAGTTTGCGCAGCTGTCAAAAAGCATAGGTTATAAACTAAAAAATCGCGCACTGGAAGGGGAAGGAAGTTATTCAGGTATCATGATCGGATATATAATAACCGTTCTTTATATAACCCTATCAGGATTGATTATTAGTGAGTAGCCGTTCCTAATAAGTCACAATCAAGATCGGACATTCCTAAACGATTGATCCTGATATTTCGGGACTATCAAGATCGGCTCTTTGTAGACGTTCGATCCTGATACCTATTTTCAAGGTCGGCCATTGAATTTACCCGATCCAGAAATGTATCAGTATCACTTTTATGCTATGTCGACCCTGATGGGCCGATACTAAATATACATTTTCCACTAGTGAAAGGAACAGAGTGACAGGTTGTCTAAACAAATTCACTTATTTTAGTAATTAAAATTTTCGAGAGGATTCAACAAGAGGAAATATCATTATTAAATCTAGTTCAATCTTTATCTCTGATTTGAAACTTAACTCCATTTCTTACTCTTTACATACCCTTCCTTTTTCTCTTCATTTTCTAGAGCATAATAGTCTAATTAAGCCACTAATTAACATCAAAAAGGAGATAGAAGACGATTTTCTACGGAAGGGAAATTACAAATCCTAATTACTCATGAGGTTTCTAACAAACTATAATAAAAAGTAAAAGCAGAAAATGCAAAACATATAAATTGATATAACGAGTGATGCTACTATTAATCACATATATTGCCCCTTGAAATTAAACAAAAAAAAGTACCAAAAGATTTTGTTAGATTACTTAATGGTGGAAGATTTTAACACGTCACATGTATCTTCTAAAATTCAAATTTATTTAGAGGCCAGGCCAGCCTTCTCTACTCAAAACCATTACATCGAATTAAGATTTGCGCACAATTAAAAATCAAACGGTTCATATATTTCCTGCTTTTATACGAAATTTAATTTGCACGTCCTGAACTACGGATCTTGATGTGAAACAATTGACTCTCAAATGCCAACGGATCGGATACTATTTGTTCAGATTCGGATCCGTATTTAAATTTTTGCAGATTCAGATGTTTGAATACCGATATAATCCATACGAATACACATATAATCCATGCGAATATGGATATGGATACGGTTTCAATTTCGAAACAAAAAACGAATATGATTCGGTTAATTATTTGTATTTATATATTTTAATTTTTCGGATATCCAATAATACTCTCCCACCTCTTCGACTTCTTTCTCTAGATCCCAATTTTCAATTTTCCACCACTTCGCAGAGCGATTTCTTCGTTTTTCCACCAAAATTTCTTTTCACTTCTTCTGTTAGTAACTGTGTTACTTTAATTTTAACTATAACAAATTAAAATTTTGCTCTTATTCTTGGTAATGCTTCATGTTTCTAGAGCAACCAAGTACGGTACTATTTAACAATTGTTAGTTAACATAACATTCATTTATGATTTATTCTTAGAATTTTGGGTAAGAATTTTGTGTTATGATCCATACTTATGATATTTTCTTGTAGAGAATAACTGAGATCAATTTTCCAAATTTGTATAATAACTAACAAATAAGGCAGGCTGGTGCGATATATTCATATTTGAATGTATGTACGGTTTCAGGTAATAATAAACAAATTATGAATATATAGTTTGTGTGAATTAGGAATCCGAATTATATTCGTATTTGTATTTGTATCCGATTAATATCCGACTTGTATATATCTGTATCTGATTTATATTATTCGTATCGGATCCAATTAATATCCGATTCGTATCCATATCCAAAAAAAATATACAAATACAGATATCGGTTTTGTCAGTACGTATCCGATCCGTTTGCACCCCAACGAGTAATACACCACATAGAATATATGTGTGTGTGTGTGTGTGTGTGTGTGTATAGTGAGTGGCTACTCTACTTACATAAGCATATGAGAGCATATGCTTATAAGTCATTTTTGCGTTCTCAATGTCTAAATGGTCGATCTGAAGCGCTCAACATGTTCTCCATATTAATATGTATTTGGAACGAAATTTTATATTTTTTGGAATTTTATTACTATTTGTTTAGAATTTTTCAAAATAGCATTTTTCAGATTTTTTTTTATTATTTTTTTTACCATATTAAACCACTATTTTGAAAAAATTCTAGAAAAATAGTAAACAAATTTCAAAAAATGTGAAATTTCGTTTCCAAACACTTATTAATATGGAGAACATGTTGAGCGCTTGAGATCGACCATTTGGATATTAAAAATGCAAAAATGACTTATAAGCATATGTCCTCATATGCTTATGTAAGTAGAGTAGCCAATCTCTATATATATATATATATGAGGAGGGATCAAGTTACAACAAATTTGAGTTACAACAAAGTTACAACAACCATTTTTTTCATTTTCAAAGTCCAAATTGTCGATCCAAACCGTACAACATGATCTCCACAATAAAATGTGTTTGCAAATCAAATTTTATATTTTTTTGAATTTTTTTACTATTTATTAACTATTTTATAAAAAATAGTCATATTCAGACCATTGAATTTTGTACCCATCTTAATAAATAGTAAAAAAATTCAAAAAAATATAAAATTTGATCTGCAAGCACATTTTATTTAGATAATCATGTTGAACGGTTTGGATCGATGATTTGGACTTTGAAAATGAAAAAAATGGTTGTTATGCTCACCAAGCCTCTTTGTGAGCTTAACTCAAAAACTCATCGGATTGGTTTCAAGCAACGCATTCAAACCGTTGAAACCGATCTACTTCATGAGTGATGAGTTTACATGTCAAGTTTTTAAATTTTCGAACTAATTTAATATAAAGTCAAGTGGTCAAAAAATGATGAAAAATGAACACATTAAAATTAACTTATAAACCATTTTTTTTTAGCTCTTGACTTTATACTAAATTAGTTCAAAATTTTATAAATTTGACATGTAAACGCATCACTCATGAAGTAGATCGGTTTCAACGGTTTGGATGCATCGTTTGAAGTCAATTCAATAGGTTTTTTAATTAAGCTCACAAAGGGACTTGATGAGCTTAAGAACACTCTAGTTCTACTCTATATATATACACACAAATTTGTTGTTTCAGTCTCACGTTTCTTCAGTCTGTTCAATTTGTTGTTTTATGGTCATGAAAATTATAGTTTGAACCGAAAATTTTGCGGAAGAAAGATTTAGCACAGAGAAATCAAACATTTTGAAAAACATCTAGAAAAAAATAGAACTTGAATTAATATTTCTAGCTTGCAAAAGGTTATTAAATTGTTATACTTAATAAATTTCTCCAATCAAAGATATAAAACATGTGGTTAGAAGAGAACTAGCCTTTGGTCTAGTGGCAAAGGCAATGTTCATGTGTGAGAGATTGCAGGTTCGAAACTCGGAAGAACTAATCACTTATGGATATTAAATAGTTGAGTAGCTTGACCTCCAACCTTTACTAAAAAATATGTGGTTGGAAGTTCAAATTAAAGTTAATTAAATGAATTATATATATATATATATATTGTCTTATTTATCTTTACTAAAAAACATGTGATTAGAAGTTAAATTAAAGTTAAATGAATTATATTGTCTTATTTATCTATACCAGTATAGTAAAGTATGTTTGTAAGGAAGTCCAAACTAAACATCAAAATAAATGGAGAAGCATAACCATGAAAAAACATATGAATCAAAACATTACTTAGAAAAGGTGATCACTGACATTCGTAAATCTTTCGCCATCTCACCTCCAACTATCAAATTCTTTCGCCATCTCACCTCCAACTATCAAATTCTTTCTCCATTTCATTTCCCACTAATTAAGTCCGGCCAACCTTTTTAAACTTTGCCTATGGGCTCCACCTCTTTAAAAAATTACTCATTCCATTATGAAGGTGCTAACTTACCCTTGATAGTTCACAAAACTTTCAAGTAGTGTTAACATCATCATTCTCCATAATTGCATAATCTGAATTGGAGCCCCTCGTGTTCTAAGACTTAATCAAAGGTGACTAAGCCACTTCTATGATTTTAAAATTCTAATTATGTATATTGAAATTTAATTAATTTTATTTTGTTTAAATTTTCTATATAGTTTAGCCTCCACATAAAATGATCCGAAATTTTTAAATATACCACTATTCAAAAAGAGATAAACCAAAAAACCACTGAATCCTAGAAATTCCAGATTTGACACAACCGCAACCTCAAATGGCAGACACCTAAGGGGTGTTCACAATCTCAGATGGCGGAAAAAAAATGGTGTCCGCAACCTGAGGTTGCGGACAATTATTTTTTTATTTGACATCATGGCTAGAGCTGAAGTTTTTTAATTCATTATTAATTTTCAAAAGTAGAAGGAGCAACATATAATTTGAATATGTTAGAAGGAACATCAAACAAAATAGATAAAGTATCTTATAATTTAGATGTATTAAAAGTACTACGAAATAATTTTTAGGCAGAATTTTTTGTGACCGTAAAAAAAATTAAAATATTTTCTTGGTGTGTTTCTGGAAAAAATAAAAATATTTTGGATCTGAGTTATTAATTATGGTGCTAAAATGACTTCTGAGTGCATTCAAACTCTAAGTTATACCATGGATTGCTGCCCATATTATTGTGGTCCTTCTAGTATATTTAAATTCTAAGTTACTCCATATATTTTAATATATTCCTCAAATCCTTTCTAGAGAAATAGTAGGAGTACCTTAGAATTTGAATGTACTAGAAGGACCACGATGATTTTTTTAATACCCAGAAGTGACAAATTATTTTTATTTTTTCCAGTAACACACCAAGTAATAGTTTAATTTTTTTACAACCGGGAAAAATCATACCTGAAAAATGTTTCGTAATGCTTCTAGTATATCTAAATTATAAGATATACTTTATATATTTTGTTTGATGTTCCTTCTAACATATCAAATTATAAGTTGTTCTTTCTATTTTTGAAAATTAACAAATGGAATTAACTTTTCGGCTCCAGCCTGGATGTCAAATCAAAAAACAAAAAAAAAAAAAAATAAACCGTCCGCAACCTTAGGTTGCGGACACCATTTTTTGTCCGCCATCTGAGATTGCGGACACTCCTTTGGTGTCCGCATTTGAGGTTGCGGACATGTTAAATTTGAAATTTCCAGGATTAAGTGGTTTTTTTATTTATCTTTTTCTGGACAGTGGTATATTTAAAATTTTTGGTATAATGACAAATATATACTTGTAGCCTAGTGGTTAGAGTTCTACTTGATGTTTGTAAATCTTGAGTTCATTTTCTAATGACCAGTTCATGTATGTTCGTCAGACAATTATTAATTTCCTACCAAAAGAATGGGAATTGAAATCTGCTGAAATCCATCATTCGTGAACAGTGTTCCTGAAATTCCGAATCCAGCCGTCCAACTTTTTCTAGGCACGCATTTCGAAACAGTTGATTTTTCTGTGCACGCATCTAAAGCCAGCTTGACGGCTGGATTCAGAAAAGCAGAGATTTCATGAACACCGTTGACGAATGAGAATTTCAGCAGATTTGTTTCCGAAGAATGGGGGGCGGTCCGATGTCAGGTCAGAACAATGCAATCTGCATCATAATTTGTACACACTTAATCCATTCAAATTTTAGTGAGAATCGAATGGCTCCAACTTGACATCAGACCGCCTCCGATTGAACCTATCTTTAGGCCCAATATTCGGCAGAATTTGACGACCTATTATAACCAATTTTTTTTGCCCATTGTGGGACCATTAAAAAGCAAATTTTTTTTTTTTTTAGACTTTCTGAAACCTTGTGTCTTAGGACCATATTTTTCTTGCATTTCGAATGGAACTTGTCAATTTATGGATTTAACATAGGAGATATTTTTCACAGCCTTTGCTCGTCGACTTCATTAATTCATGCTATCAGAGAGCCGGAAAATGCCTTTGCAACACCAACACGCACACATAATGAGTACTAAAATCATAAACAATTTTGGTCACATTAATCGACAGAAAATATTAACATAACATAAAACTTGATTTGAGATATCAATTTAATAAGAAAAAGTTTCATATTTACATGGGCCTTGAAATCCCATCATATATAATAAACTAAAAAGGCCCATATGGTCAGGCCCGTAATTTGATCCAATGAGCACATGCTACTTCAGTTCATAAGTGGGCTAATGTCTGAGGTGGTGTTTGGTTGGGGATTAAACTACATTTGTACACAATTAATTGTGTTTGGTTGAGCTAACTTGCGAGAGCCAATGCAACAAAATCCTCCATGCCCTTTACATAACCAGCGTTGCTTACAACCTATGTTGCATGGATACGGTGATATAGAAATTTTCAAAAAATTCGGATACGATATGTCTATTATATATATATTATTTTAATTATATTATTTATTGAACATCTGTATATAAATACAAAATTGAGTTTGTATAGTGGTAAGGGCCTATGTCCCTGATGGTACTAGCTTGGGTTCGATTCTTGTCTTGTGCAAAAAAAAACATTTTAGCTTTGGGTCCATGCACGGTTCATGGAGCAGGGGTTGGTGCGCTGGTCCATGCGCGGTCCATGGATCCAAAGCTGGTTCGCGGGGTTGTATTGGTGCGTGTCCAGGCGTATCGGCCTGTTTCAATGCTTATCAGTGACCGTATCAGTGAGTTAAGGATACGCCACGTAACCTGACGCCAGCTGGCGTATCCGATACGTATCGGGTCCGTATCCGTATCCGATACGCACCCGATATGAGTACGGGACCTTAGGAGGAGAATCCGTGCAACATAGCTTGCAACCAACTCTTATGCATCGGAATATATATAATAACCTGCAACAAGGAATCAATAATTAATAATCCATTGTTATTTCTGAGCTACTATGATGTTATGTAACATGTAGATTAATGGTTCAGTTTTTGAAACGTCGATGGTTAATACACATCGTAAAAACTAATTGAAAGTAAAACAATTTAAATTACAAATAACCTACTATAATTATTTCAACCGAATTAATATAAATTTAATTTAAATAAGTTTACTGATCTCAGGCGCAGTTGAGGGGAGGCAATAGAGAGGATGTGCAGAATGGTAGCGGGAAGGCCAACTGGTGTGGAGTATGGTGTGGAGTTAACAAAAAAAAAAAAAAAAAAATTTAACCGTATGATCCAAACCATATTTTTTATTTTTTATTAAACCTAACCATATTATTTCCGTCCAAATTATAACCCACCAATTATGACCGTAATAATACCAAATAGGAGAGTAAGTTGAGTAAAATATTCTGCCTTTTAATTGTCGTATCCAAGTGATAGTATTTTTTTCTCTCAAATTATGACCAATTTGTGTATCAAATCAAG
>JAJGRW010001085.1:0-32621 GCA_025461045.1 Carex parvula | reverse complement strand
AAAAAATTTCATACGCGAACCTCAACAAAGATCATCGGTTGAGATTGAAATAACTGGTTCCTGTTATTCCTTTGGAGTAACAGCAGATTTATTTCCGCTAGTGGTGTATTAGGCAGCAGGGCAGATTGACAGAATGCTATTGTGGATGAAAACTATTTTTTTTCTCCAAGAAAGAAGTTGGAGATGGAAAAAGGTGTCAAGTTCTGTATGGCTTTTCTTTTTTACTTTTATGTTTGGGTTTTGCTTTTTTTACTTCTTTTCTCCTTATGCTTGTTCACTTTAACTTTCAAGTTAACAAACCTCTTCTTACACAAATCCTCTCGAAAATAAGTTGTGGACATGTATGGTATATGTATGTTTAATTATGGATATATATATATATATATATATATATATATATATATATAGTAGAACTAGGGTGCTCCTAAGCTCACCAAGCCCTTCCGTGAGCGCGACTCTAAAACCTATCAACTTGACTTCAAACGACATTTCCAAACCGTTAGATGTTCAATCTATATTAAAATGTGCTTGGAGACCAATTTTACATTTTTTGGAATTTTTTTACTATTTATTAAGATGGTTTGAAAATCGCTGTTTTTATTAAAATTCTACACCATTGGAAAACAGCGATTTTCAAACCATCTTAATAAATAGTAAAAAAATTCCAAAAAATGTAAAATTTGGTCTCCAAGCACATTTTAATATAGATTGAACATCTACGGTTTGGAAATGTCGTTTGAAGTCAATTCGATAGGTTGTAGAGTCGCGCTCACGAAGGGCTTGGTGAGCTTAGGAGCACCCTAGTTCTACTCTATATATATATATATATATATAGAGCTGGGCTATGGTGAGTTGTGAAGTAAGAGGTTTATTTTACTTCACGCTCATATTTTTATTTTGAAAATCCAAACAACCGATCCGAACCGCTCAACATGTTCTCTATATTGAAATGTGCTTGGAGACTAAATTTTACATTTTTGGAATTTTTTTACTATTTATTAAGCTACATTGAAAATCGCTGATCCGGTGGTCCAGAAATTTTTACTGTTTTTTACTGTTCACAGTAGATCAGCGATTTCAAAGTGGCTTGATAAATAGTAAAAAAATTCCAAAAAATGTAAAATTTAGTCTCCAAGCACATTTCAATACAGAGAACATGTTGAGCGGTTCGGATCGGTTGTTTGGATTTTACTTCACAACTCACCATAGTCTATCTATATATATATATGTGTGTGTGTGTGTGTGTGTGTGTGTGTGTTGAATGTTGAAATATTATTTTATGTGTGTTGAATTGTTCAATATTCAATTAATAATGTTTGTTGTATGTTGTAAATTTCAATATTTTTAATTATGGATGTGTAATATTGTATGTTTAATGGCTAGAAAATATGTATGTTAGCTAATTATAAATGGAATATTAAAAAAAACTACCGTAACATACACAGTTTGTACTTAATAGCCGTGTATAGTACCCAAACTCATAGGAAACAGTGTATATAATCATTGTTATTATACATCACTATGACCGTGTATAAATCACCTGTTTTGTGCCTTTTTTTTTAGATCTGAGACGATTCTCTTTCAGAAACCGTGTATGTTTAATAGTAATCAGTAACCGTGTACAATGTTTCGACTTTTTCATACATGATCCGCGCGGATATTGTTGCGGAACCATTTGTCATAGTGTATCCAATAATTTTTTATGTTAGCTGTTAATATGTTGGCCTATATATATGCAACTATTTTTTTATTGATCCTATGCGATCCTAGCAGCATATAATCTCTATTGTTTTAAATGTTTGGTGCAACTGAACGCCAAGTCAACAGTTGAATTTGTGCACCCATGTTCGATCTTGATCTGCTTCATCATCAATTTAATTAATTAATTCCATTAACTTTTAGAAGTTGTTATCATGCATGTCTCATGCATGTTGCAACTATAAATGGATGTAAACAACACCCGTTTAATTAGCTTCAGAAGCACCGTGCAATTAATTAAGCAAGAGAGAACAAGATGACTATGAACTACTATTGCCTCATCTTTGCTATTCTTCTTTCATTCCCTTCTGCTTATGGTGCCCTCACGACCAAATATTACGAAGCCAAATGTCCCGGGGTAGAAGATGCCATAGCAAATGCAGTTGCCACAGCAGAAAATAACAACCCAGGGATTTGTGCTGGTGTTATTAGATTGCACTTCCATGATTGCTTCGTTAACGTACGTAATTTTTCTTCTTTTTTCTCTATAATTTTTATTGTTTTGCATTAACTCCAACTTAGTGTGTGTATATATATATATATATAGATAGGGTAGAACTAGGGTGCTCTTGAGTTCACCAAGTCCTTGATGAACTCAAGTCTAAAACCCATCGCATCGGCTTCAAACGACGAATCTGAACCGTTGAAACCCATCTACCTTACGAGTGATGCGTCTACATACAAAAATTTTAAATTTTGAAATTAATTTTGCATAGAGTCAAGTAGTCAAAAAACGTCAAAAAATGAATGCATTAAAATTAATTTACTAACCTTCTAATTTTGACCGCTTGACTTTATCCTAAATTAATTTGAAAGTATAAAATTTTTACATGTATACGCATCACTCATAAGATAGGCGGGTTTAACTGTTCGGATTCGTCGTTTGAAGCCGATCCGATGGGTTTTAGACTTGAGTTCACCAAGCCCCGGCTTGGTGAACTTAAGAACATCCAAGTTCTACCCATATATATATATATATATATATATATATATATTATAGAGAGAGAGTGAGAGTAGGGTTAAAATGTCCCATTAGTTTTGTGCCCTTTCATGCCCCAACATCATTATCTCTTCAAAGTCTTAAGTAATTGATCCAAACCATTCAACATAATCTTCATAGCAAAAAAAAATTAAAAATATAAAATTTTGTATCCAAGCACATTTTAATATGAAAATCATATTGAGTGGTTCGGATCGACGCTTAAACTTTGAAAATAGAGATAAAAATGTTGAGGCATGATGGGGCACAAAACCAATGAGGCATTTTAACCCTACTTTTATATATATATAGCCCCACACACACACACACACACACACAGATAGAGAGAGATATTGGCTAATATCAAAACGTTTGTTCCGGAGCTCCTATGCAACTCATTGGTTTTCCAATTATCAAAGTCCAAACAGTCGATCCAAACCATTAGATGTGATTTGTATATTAAAATGTGTTTGGAGCCCAAATTTTACATTTTTTTTGAATTTTTTTACTATTTATTAAATCAGTTTTAAAATTATTGATTTTATAAACAGTGAAAAAAAATTGGATCATTGTAAACAGTGATTTTAAAATTAGC
This sequence comes from Carex parvula, assembly GCA_025461045.1. Classification (NCBI taxonomy): domain Eukaryota; kingdom Viridiplantae; phylum Streptophyta; class Magnoliopsida; order Poales; family Cyperaceae; genus Carex; species Carex parvula. Next base: position 29,289 of record JAJGRW010001085.1, on the reverse strand, counting down.
TTAATAAATAGTAATAAATTACAAAGACATGTAAAATTTGGTCTCCAATTACATTTTAATATAGATTGAATGTTAAACGGTTTAGACTTTGAAAATATGAAAATTGAAATGTTTGTTCTAAGATCGAGGAACAAACGTTTTGATATTAGCCACTCTCTTTCTCTCTCCATGACTCCATGTGTATATATATATATGGGATGGAAACTTTAACTTGATAATAATTGTTTGAATTCAGTTCCAATGCAATAACTGATTGTACATGTAGAATTAATTACTAAGATTTGAGTCGTTTGTTTTAACCTGGCACGAATCACAAAACGGATCGACCTCCCCTATATTCTAAACAGGCTCCGAAATGAATTTGGCTAGGCTGTGAGTATCCTATTCCCTGCGGTACCGCAGATGATACTAATCACTCTATTTGGTTCTGAGTTAAAATACTCAACTCCAATTAGGTTTCGTTCAGGAGAGCATGTTAATTAGTTGCTAGATGTAAGAAAACACAATTTAATGGTTTCATATTAGCAATAAAAATGGGCTAATCACAGAACCTCTTGCATTTACTAAGACAAGTCTTAGCCGGACACCTTGTTAGATATGATGATTACGCTGCGAGAGCGGGTAGTTGCTAAATTAAATTAGAAATAAACCTTCAAACAATATCTGAAAATTTAGTCTTTCTCAAAAATAAATGTCTGTGCCTAGGCGATGTTGCTCGCTCCGTACAATTGCGCATGGCAACAATATCTTGAGAGGCATTGTTATAGGGAATTCAACAACATGCATGTCACTGTTACATACAGGAGGTGATCTAGATCCAGGAGAAACAATATTTTTTGAAATAAGAGTCATATATACATGTAATTAATGTGTTGTTATTAATTTTAGGGCTGTGATGGGTCTGTCCTCCTCGACAATCCGAACTCAGAGAAGACTTCCGGTGCCAACCTCGGTCTTCGCGGCTTTAACGTAATTCAAGCTGCCAAGGATGCTGCGGAGGAAAGCTGCGGCAAACCTTCTCCTTCTCTCGTCTCATGTGCTGATGTCCTTGCCTATGCAGCTCGTGACTGCGTAAATATCCTTGGAGGTTTCACTTATGAAGTCGTTGCCGGAAGGCTTGACAGTAGAGTTTCCAAAGCAGAAGATACCATAGGTAACCTCCCTGGAGCAAATTTCAACGTTAATGAGCTTAAAGACAACTTTGCGAAAAAAGGTTTGTCAGCGCAGGATCTCGTCGCCCTAACTGGTGCCCACTCTATTGGTATGGCCCACTGCTTGTCGTTCAAAAAGCGGTTCACCAATGTCAACACGAGTGAAATAGATCAGACTTATGCCGATTCTCTTAGAGAAAAGTGTAAAAATGGTGACTTCGTTACTGTATCACAGGACCAGGTGACGTCGAATAGATTGGACGTCCAGTGGTATAAAAACGAGAATCAGAACCAAGTGCTGTTTTTCTCCGACTGGGTCTTGCGCACCGACAGTGCTTCACAGAGTCTTATGAACAACTTCGCAGGCTCAAATCTTAATCTTCCGCCTCTATTTATTAAATGGGAGCCGGCGTTCATTGATGCCATGAAGAAGATGGGCAACATCCCCGGAGGTCCGGGTGAGATTCGGAAGGTCTGTAATGCCGTTAACTAATACAAACTAATTAGTTATACACAATCCTTAATTCCCCAATCAATTATTTAATTTCTGTTTGTATTGGTTTTTCAAGTATTTCTATTTTCTTTGCCAATGTCATGCACGCATGCATGTATATGAGTTTATTGGTATTGCTTATATGCAATCATGTAATTGTTCTTTTATTTGGTATGTGAAATAAGAAACTGATCATTTTTTTTTTTTTTTTGCTATTTATAATATATTAATGCAGCCAAGAACAGAACTGGTTAAAATTAATGTTTGAACAAATATGATCTAATTAAAGTGGATTACCCAAAATATCTTTATCAATATCTATTAAATCCCAAAAGAAAAAAAAACGCGCTGCGATCCCTTTAATATCCGGACCCATTCATAATCGGGATCAATCCGGTCCAAGTTAGAATTTACATATTCCTTTAACATTCGTGCAAATTCTAATCAGAAAATCAAAGTTTTGAGTTAATTTAGAGGACCTGAATTCCCTCCTCCTCCTCCCCCTCTCTTCCTCTAGCATCACTACTACAGAAAACGCGACTATACAATTATGTCCAATCAGGTCCTATTTAGCCCATTTGTCAGTGATATAGTTAATTTGGTCCATTTTGGGCTTAAGGGAGCATATAATTGGGCCTATTGGCCCAAAAGAATGTTTAGTGAAAGGGAAAGAATTTATTTTGTTTTTATAAGAGCATAATTATTAATTACATAAAACACTTGGTAGTTATCAATAAATCTTCCAGTCCTATTTACTGATTCTAGACCATTGCAAAGTACTGAATTTCTCCTATCTAAAAAGGAAAAAAAAATTACATGTAAAATTTAGTTTGCAAGTACATTTTGTGGATATCATGTTGAACAATTCAAATTGACAGTTTGAACTATTAATTAATAGTATGAACCATTCTGCAGTATGCTTATAGGACATTTTAATATAAGATTTATAACTTGATTTCAAACCTTAATTTAATACGAAACATTACATGGGCCTTGAATCGCATCATAATAACTAAATAGGCCCATACGGTATACGGTATATATATACGTCCTGTTCTTTCAGCTTGTTGTATATTTTATTGCTATTTTATCTTAACTCCGATCCATTGTCATCTAATCATCTACTCTTAAGTCTCTAACTAATTGTTTGGGAATTAAAAATAATTTTTGCTCCTCTATCATTAATAATGTTGCCACCTGCCCAAAAAAAAAATACTAATGAAAGAGTCCTAGCTGGTTACCAACTTTCCAATTTTAAGTAACACTAATATTTTATAGGTATAGATAAAAAACTACTCCTTACCGTATTGAATACCCCAGCTACTATATATAAATTCATCTAAACAAAATAGAATTGAGCACTTTGTTTTCTCTTCCTTGGTTTAAATGGATTCCTCCTCTTCTTCAAATCTTCCTCACATAGCAATCTTCCCTTTCATGTCAAACGGCCACACCATCGCTGCCTCGTCTCTCATAATCACTTTCTTCACCAACTCGCTCAATGCACCGTTCATCCGTTCCACTCTATCTTCCACCGCTGCTCGAAACACAAGCATCATCACTCTCCCCTTCCCCGACAACCTCCCAAACGGTATACACCCCAACATGGAATCCACGGATCAGCTCCCGTCAATTGATCTATTTATCCCGTTTGTAACCATCATACCTCGTTTACGGCCTGCCTTCTCTAATGCAATCAGCCGCTTGTCGCCACGTCCTTCTCTCCTCATCTCTGATGCATTCCTTAGCTGGACACAATGTGGCAGCCAAGCTCGGTATACCACATCTCGTTTTGCTCATATTGTATCTGCTGTAGTGATGATACACAAACCACATGCAGAGGTCTCCTCTGCAGATGAACCCTTTGTGGTCCCGCGATTGACACACCTTTCACTCACAAAAGCTGATCTCAAGCCACCTTTTGACGACCCTGACCCGAAAGGACCATACTGGGACTTCGTCCGGGAACAAATTGCGGCCTCCAAGGTAGTCTTGGATGTGTCGTGAACAGCTTTTACAAACTTGAATCGCCTTATTTTGATTACATCGATAGCATGATGGGTGGTAACAATTACCGAGTCGGGCCACTTTGTCTTGCCCGGCTCGAGAGGGATGCGAAAAAAACAGCTGCAGACATCCCCTCTTTTAATTTGCATTGGCTGGATTCAAGGCTCAGCATGAACCGACCAGTATTGTATGTCGCGTTTGGTACACAAATAAAGCTCTCTCTGATCCAGATGAAGGAGCTCGTGACCGGGTTGGAACGGTCCGAGCTCGATTTTATATGGTTGATGCGGGTTGGATGACGGTTTTGAGGAAAGAGTTGGAGATCGGTGTATGTTAGTACATGAATGGATCGATCAGACAGAGATACTGACGCATAATGCCGTGCACAGGTTCATGTCTGAATGTGGATGGAACTCAGTCATGGAGAGCTTATGTGCGGGCATGCCGGTGTTTGCATGGCCGATGAAGGAAGAGCAGAGACTGAATGCAAAGTTTGCGGTGGAGGAATTGAGAATGGGGTTGAGGATACGTGCGAGTGACAGGATGAAGTACGGTTTGGTCAAGGCTGAGCAAATAGAGAGGTTGATGAAAGAATTGCTGGTCAGGGAGGAGGGAAAGGTGGCAAAGAAGAAAGCCGAGGAGCTCGCAATGGCTGCGAGACAAGCGATCGACAAAGGAGGCTCGTCGTATGTAGCACTGGAGAAGATGATTAGAGATGTTTGTACATTAAAATGAAAAATAATGCTAATATGTTGTACAAGAATTAAGCATATGTTTGTGCATTGTACTATATATTTTTATTTATTGTTGAGACTTCTGTAATGATAATCTATTTTCCTCCGAATTTTTAGTTTCCACAATTAATAATAATATTCTAAAATGTCTAAAATGAAGGTATAATGGAGACACAAAGTGGAGGCATTTGTTATGTATTTCCTCACAATATTTTCTTTTGCTAAAATGTTGTCTTAATTTACATATCTATCATTTATCATTTGCACGAGGTTCACATATATATTACTTGTCAATTGGAATATATGATGCTTAATTAATAATTAATAATATTGCCACCTGCAAATAGAAAAATCTACTAATAATGCCAGTAGTGCTGGTTCAGAATTGAATTGTATGGTTAGTCTCAAACTCATTATATAGAAAAATGTAACATCCTGTAATTTTTTTTTTTTAATTATTTTGTGTTATGAATAAATTAAGTTATGGATATTTATTTTGTAACTCTACCATATTAAAATTCCATTAATTATTTCAAAATTTCTCTTTAAAAAAGTATGTTTCACCTCTATGAATAGAATTAATTTATAGTCCGCTCAGCTCCTCTCCATTTCAATTGCATCCTCCTCTTCCGTCATATTATGGCATTTCAAACCCTAAATCTTATTTTGGGATTTATATCCTACGCAGGAAATGTATAAAAGCGACGAAGTTTGTTAGAAACTCTAATTTTCTCTATTACAAAATGGGGATTTATATATTAACGTTCATTTTCTAATTAACGGTTTAGACCGATTCTGGTCTGCAGCCGATAAACTAAATTAAGGAATTGTGGCAAGTTAGTAAATAAGTTGAAACATTCATCTATCGGTTGAGACGTCCAGGACCGATAGGATATGGGGACAACTTTCTTCTATCGGTCTGTGGTAGTGTATTGATAGAAGATACTGAGCTAATTCTAGAGGTATTATATAATTATTTTTTGTTCTTCTGGTATCGGTTAGTACACTAGTACCGATATAAGCAAAACAAATATGTTATGTTAGTTGTGTTTTCAACTGTTAGAATATAGGAATTTTAATTTGACGCCTATTATATTTATTGGATCGAGGTCATTAATTTTCACACCGCTCACTGTCTAATGAAATGAATTCAACTAAATCCTTATCCTATGAGTAATCTGGTCCATTGTTAAGAGCTATTTTTTTCTTAAGCATTACATTTAATTGAGAAAAAACTTAAAAAATAAATGTATAACCTAGCTAATTAATACATGACAAGTTGTTGATTAGTTTCTTGTTTCAATCAAAATGGAAGCAAACAAAGATATATAAGATCGAGATCAATTTGCGTGTTTGGCTTGCGTAACCACATGCATGTTGTTACCAATATTTTGGGGCTTCTCTTAATAAAATGTAGTGCGGCATGTGCATCTTGTATGGGACTTTCCAAAACAAATTAAATTCAAAACAAAATACAAAGAATAAATATAAAATAAAAGTCCGTCATCTTTTCTATCACTTTTATCAAAAAGAAAAAGAAACGAATTCGATTCATGATACTAAAAATATATGTGCTTCTCAGCTAGCTTAGAACCATGCCTAGATCCTTACAATTGATAAAAGATACCAACCTGGAAGAAGCCCCACTCTCCACATGCACAGCTGAGCTTTGCAATCTCTGCCTGTCTGAACTGAGTGTCCCGCAGCTTGGCAAGGTCGATGACAGGCAGCTCGAAAGACCGCAAGGGTACAAGTGCTTTTTGCCAACGGTATCTTCGTGGATACTCCTGTCGGTAATACCGATACACTTAGAAATGTCACTTTTCTATCTGTGTACTCTCGGAAATAGTCATTTTTTACTTTTGCGGATAGTGATCTATTTTTGTAGCTAGCCTTTTTCAATAACCGTATCAGCCTCAACCTCAGGTCATATGTACCGATCAGGTACCTCATAATACAAGGCCCCGAAGTTGGATGCTAGAGCTTGAACACTCTCAACTTGGACAAATTCAACACTGCAGGGGTTTTCTTTCAGATTAGAAGCCATTTTTCATTATTTTTTTTCTTGTATGACCTTTTAGGTTTGAATTACTATATAAAGCTTGATAGGGACTTAGATAGAATTAAAAGTCAACTGTTCTACACAACTTGTTGGAATAATTATGGTGTTACTTATTTTTCAAAACAATATAAAAAAAAAAAAGAGAAAACTTATTGTGGCGTTAGAACTTCAATCCTTCACCTTTCCACCCTAGCTGTTAAATTTTTTAGCGAAAGAAAAAGGAGACAAGACCATTTTCAGGAAAAGAGAGAAATTTTATTGTACCCCAGAGTTCTTATAAAGCACAAACACAATCTAAAATGGAAGATACTGAATTTAAAAATATACAAAGATAGCCCTATGTGAATTACTAATTATAAAATAAGAAATAAAAACTGAGAAATCATTAATTAAGCATAGATAAACATAAACTGTGCTTATGCAGTTATAGCCAATTAATTAAGCGTCTAATTGTGGCCTCAATCTGCCACCGGAGCCAGCCTCCCGTTGGCAGTTGAAGTACGTGGCAGCAACAATATCGAGGTGGTTCTGCTGTGCAAATCTCCGGCAGCTGTAATTTTGGCGCATGTGAGGTGGGAATACCGATGCCCGACTGAGCTGACGGTACAGCACGAAAACCATACGATGGATTCCGGATCTTGGATCTGGCCTCTCATATAATATCACCTCTTGTCCTGCATTTTATAATTAGTAGTTACATTTAGTAAATAGAAGCACCCATAAGATCCTCTTGAAGATGTTACTTGGGCATTATGAAGTGTTATATGGGTGCAATAAAACATCTCATAATGAATGATCAACATGCCATTTTCTTTTTTGAGTGGTAGATTACTTTTGGAAGTTTAAATAGTATATATAAACCTCAGGCGTCATCTTTGTTTTGTGGTCTTCTCTTCCTTCTTCACCATCAAAGAGATAGAGAAGAGAGATCAATAAGAAATTTGAAGACGATATCTCAAGGACAGTCTTGAAAGTTTGGGTTTCTTGTCATTAAAGACAAGTCTCATGCTCACGAAACCAGTTGGTGATCTCTTAAGGGATCGACTTATCCCATGGAAACTTTCATGAAATCAGGTAGAATTAACTTCAACATAGGATGGTCCTTAGAATTAAGATGAAAAGAACTGTTTCTTTTTCTGCGGAATTTAAGTGTTTGATCTCTACACGAGGTATAATTGTTTAACCTCCCAACATTTTGTGCTTCCTGGTTAACTAGTTAGGTTTCAAACCTATATTTTCACATGAAGAGCAATGCTTAATCAACTGTAATAGACGTGTTTCTCGTGCTTCTAAAAATATTAAAGCAAATCATAAAATAATAGAATTTTATAAATGCAAAATGATGAAAAAATAATTTGACATACCATAGGAGACATCTGTGCCTCCAGGGATGTCAGTCACCATCCTATAATAAAGATTAAAAAATTTGAAAATAATTATGTCCATGGTCTCTCTCTCTCTCCCCTTAATGTGTACACAAAGTAACCAAATTAAAGCGAGCTAAATATTTTCCATTACATGTAAAAATATTGTTGTGTGCACTGTTCAACATCATTTATTTCACATTTGATATATTAATGTAAATATATAAAAGACCAATATTATATCAATCTCAGAAATTAATTCTATACATGATGCTATATAGCAATTAAGTACGCTAATATTTTTTTTTTTAGAAACAATAAGGATCTAGCCCTCATTTTCATTAACCAATAGTGGTTACATAGGATAGGATGAGTTTCTGAGTAGAAACTCTGTAAAGAGTACATAAGTACGCTAATATTGTTGTCAATGCCAGTAAATATTCAACAAATTAAAAGTAAGAAATGAGATTATATATTGAGCTCACCAATGGAAGTACTCCCTGAGATATGGGTTACTTGGGCTAGGTGCATCTGGATCCACCAATACCTTTAAAAAGTAAAAGACAAAAAGGGTAAGGAAAGTACCAACACACCGTGCACTTGTGGCTAGGTGAGCAAATTAGTACTGCACAAGATATTTTCAGACTATGTTTCGCAAAATCCAAACCGGAATCGAAATTGATTACTTGATTAAGGAATCATGAATAGGTTGGAATCGGATTAGAAAGAAACTCTGATTTTTTTTTTTTTTTTTTGCAGAAGCTTATTTTGTATTAAAAATATAGAAAAAAAATTGCCAAAAAATTATGTTAAGGCTGAAGATTACACTCAAATAACTCTTAAAAAAATAATACATGCATTACAACCAGGACACTATTTTACTGTCAAAAGCTATGTCGCGAGCTGGATGGATGAGCTCATCGTCCTTTGTATTAAAAAGTAGAAAAAAATAATTAGTCCAAAAGTAATATTAAAGTCACGTACATCTTAGAAAAAATTAATTCACTAATATAATAAATATAAACATATAATTAAAATCTGCCCATTAAAAAATCATGCAAAAGTCTTCATATATATTATTATTACTATTATTATTATTATTATTATTATTATTATTATTATTATTATTATTACTATTATTACTATTATTATTATTATTATTATTTTGCAATAAAAAAACTTGGTATAACAGGTCGTATAGCAATAATGAAATATTAAAGGAATGTCTCTTTTATTTAGATAGACTTGAATATAGTTAATATATTGATATTGTAATTGTTTATATGTATACACTCACTTTAATATAATTAATTGTCTAATAAGTGTTTTCAAAATGTTAATTGGTATATTTGTGTTAGAAATAGTGATATTGTAAAATGGTGACGCCTTATACCCTGTACTGATGCACATATTAATAGGGGTGTAAACTGAGCGAATTCGGAGCGGATAATGTTGATATCAAATTTGTATTTGTATTTCAATAAGTGAATACGAGTACGAACATAGATAGTAAATAGATGCCAAAATTTAAAACTGAATGCTCCTTAAACGGATACAGAGTGGATAATCCACGAATATGGAGCGGACAATTGAGTTATATGCAGTGGTTTTAAATATGGCCGCATGGACTGCATATGCATATGTGGTGACCTTCCGTATACAAAATCTCATGCTTTCTGCGGTTTTGATGAATATGCGACCTATGAGGATTTGAAAAAAACAATAAATTATTTTTCATTGAAGGAGATTAGAACCCATAACATTTAGAATATAGTAAAGAGCACAAACCACTATGCTAGACAACTCTTGTGATGAAAATTTGTTTTGCTTTATCTATATTCTTTCATAATACCGAATATGTACTGTTGTATATATACAGTATGCAGTGGCTTTCCGCATATATAAACAAATTATATTTTAAAGCATTGGTCATATGTCTAATTCACTCAAATAATATAATACGAGTATTATAATTAAGTATTATAATTAAAACAGTTATTTTAGTAATGCAAAGAAAGGAAAAAAAACACACACTTCACAAATAGTAGAAGAGTCAACTCATTCTCAATAAATATATGCATGTCCAGTACGGAGCAATGATTAGTCATATTAAAGTATTATTTTTTTTTTTTTGGAAGAACATGTCCTTAGGCTGAGATTAAAGTAAAATATTAAAGTATTGATTTTGATCTTTATATACTATGAAAAAATGGACACCGTCAAAGAGAACCCCACATTGAGTCATTCAAAGAAGTTCACGTGTGCCTATGGGTTTTTGCCTAAAAACAAAAAATTCACTAGATTCAAAAATGAAAACAGATTCGGCGGATTTGGGCACACCTTCATTTCCTAATCCGGATACCGGATATATGAAAAAAAAAAATGGCTACAAATTTTTGGTGAGACCCACCAAGTAACTCGATCATAGCAGATATTCGGCTAGACATGATTCACTAGCTATGAACCAAGTCATATTCTCAACCCAAAACAGTATATACCATATCTAGTTAATATTTTATAATGCTTAAGTTTCTTCTTCTCTGAGTCGCATTTATTTGCTCCCCAAATCCCTTCCACCAGTGATGGAAAAAAAAAAAAAAAGACAAAAACTCGGTTGAATCGGTCCGAGTCAACCTGATTCACCCGGTTTTTTGTTAAAATAATATCGCAGATCGTGTAACTCGCTCCAAAATCGGCTCGGTGTAGACCGATTACGGTCCGACTCGGCCGATCACTGAGTTCCTTTTTTAATATCAACAAGTTCTTATATAGTTAATAAGTAGTGTGGTTGTGTATACACACTAAGACACATTTATGTATTATACATATAAGATAACTCACAAGTGTGTAGAAAACTCGGAGGTCAGTACCACCGATGTCAATCCGTGGTCGGTTCACAACTGCCGACGGTCGTAGTTCAGTCCCGTTAAGCATCAACCTATTGGTATAGAACACTCGAAGGGAAATTGTTGGTCTGAAGGGGTCCAACACATCCCTAATTACATGTGCCAAAACCAAAGGGTCCGACATCTGAAACAACTAAGTTGAACTAGCTAGCTTTAGTTACTGGATTCAAACAATCTAGCTATCATGCAGGATTGCTTGAAGAAACAGTTCACTAGGAAAGTCTTCTTATAGGAAGAGGGGATGAGAGAGGTTGCTATCAGCCTTTGTGTATGCTAAATTAGGAAAGAAACAATGCTCTTGGCTAAGTTAGTGAATAGTGATCAGTGGGTTTATAGTTTCTGTCATGTTTCATGCAAAGCGTTCTAGCTAAGTATATATGCTAGCTTCTTCTTACGTGGTATAGCTATGGATGCAACATTACCTATAACATTACCTCTACCATGGTATAGCTAACTATATATGCTACCGTCTAGCTAACTATGGTTACATGGTATAGCTAACTTTACATGACACAGTGAATTTCTTACGTGGTATAGCTAACTATATATGCTAGCGTCTACTTGCATGGTATAGGTAATGTTTCATGGGTTTAAAGATCCTATTTCTAGTTGTTGGAAAAGCATCTTTCATGCAAAAGTTGAACAGGAGCAATTTAGCTTTAATCTAATCAGGTTGCCACGTACACCACTTGAAAAAAAAATCTAGAGATTCCAAAGTAGTCCATGAGACCTTGCTACCATGAATATTCTTTTCCAAATTATTAAAGTACGGATTTTGACGTACACATTTCATTTCCAAATGACATCATCTCAATTAGAAAATATCTAGTTCAGATTCTCTGAATAATTGCCGTTGATTTCAAAAGAATAAAATAAATCACCTTAAGATTAATAATATGAATATCAAATAAATTATTTTTGATATATAAAAACTTGTATCACATTTCCATAATTAGGTTTAAATTTTTAAATTTTTCACTCTTCTCCTACTTAAAAAAAAAAGTAAAAAATATTTATATTCTAATATTTGCAAGCAATAGCTAGGGGTGTTCATTGGGTCCGGTTTAGTCGGTTTTGAACCGAACCGAATTAGTTTGGACCAAACGGTTCAGTTTTTCAGTTTAATGGTTAGGTTTGGTTTGCTTTTTAAAACCGAATTATAATTTCGGTTCGGTTCGGTTTGGAAATTTTCAAAACCGAAATAACCGAACCGACCGAACTTTTAGATATTATGAATTTGGTCCGGACCACCCCGGTTTATTTCTTAATACCCCGTTTATTTCTTAATCAATTGCTTTAAATACTTCGGTTTATTTCTTAATATTCCTGTTTATTTCTTAATACCACGGTTTATATATTTCTTAATATACTTCGGTTTATTATAAATCAATTGCTTTAAATAAAAAAATTTATATATTTTGGTTTGAACCGAACAAACCGAAATAAAACTTCGGTTCGGTTCGGTTCGGTTGCAATGCTAAATCGGTTCGGTTCGGTTCTATTTTAGAAACCAAATTATAACTTTGGTTTGCCTAGTTCGGTTCGGTTTCAACCGAACTGAACCGATATAACAACCCCTAGCAATAGCAACTACTTTCTTTTTTTTTGCTAGTAACACATGGCTGTGTTAACGTGTTTCCAAGGAGCAAAAAATTCCAAATTTCCTTTGGACTTTTTTCTTACCTGGCTGACTAGTTCATCTCCAAATTTTTTTAACTTTTATTATATGCATATATGGTGTACACGTGTCATTTTTTTCCATCGTCTATATATAACACTAATCTAACAATAAACTGACGAAATAATTTTTTCGAATATTATTTTTAGTAATTAGATATATGCTAAAACATAATATATTTTTCAAATATTAAGTATTTGTTTCGACAAAATTAATTCACTTAATCTGTCTGGAAAAAAAAATATAGGAGTGATATTAAGAGTTTATATATAGGATTCTCTCTTCAACGCAAATGTATGAATTAAGTGCAGAATGTTATTTCTTTTTGCACCGTATGTTCAAGATTTGTAACTGTGAGTATATTAATTTTTGTATGTGGAAGAAAAATTATCAATTTTAAGTACTCTTACAATCATCTTACAAACAAAATTATAAACACAAGTACGTAGAAGATGTTTAACATACAAATACAACACCTAATATACATCCCAATTGTTAAAGACTATATTTGAGTGAGAACGGGGATATGAATCAACTGTGGTTGTAGGGTTCTATATCTAGTGGTGTTTTACATGTTAGATTAGGGCAACTTAATTGGGTTTTTGTTTTCCGGAGGGTGATGTTGTAAATATTTTTGTACTTCAATTTTTTATGTTAATGAAATAGTCGGTAAGCGGTTTGCTAACTGATCTTCAAAAAAAAATTGTAAAAGACTATGAAGAGGCACATCCAATTAAACTATCTATTTCCTTGAATCAAAAAACAAAATAACAACAAACATCCAAAATGACACCAAAATGTCGACAGCTGGACTAGGGTTCATTTCCTACTCTGTAGTGGAGCAGTAGAATAAAGTTGACAACATTTTCATTTCCGTACCAATTCCAAGGGATTGGGGTGGGGTTAGCAATAAGGGAGGAGCGCCACCTAACCATTTGTACATAAGGACAAAACTGTGCTTTCAAATTTTATTAGTATTAATCTTTATTTTAAATTAATTATATTAAGAAATGGGTATTGATAATATAAGTGAGTTTAGATTAGGAAATAGCTAATTTTGAAATTTTGATGGGAAAATATCAAAATTAGCAAGTTATGATGGGCATATACCTAAATTTCTCTTTAAAAAAATAACAAAAATGATCCTAAAAGAATATAAAATTTATTTCTAAGTTCATTTTATGGTGAGAAATGATGTGCTGATAGTCGACGCGCACTCATAGGAGGGTCGCTATAGAGAGTTTGCGCGGCAAATATGCACGGCATGGTGGGGGGTAGCTCTTAGACTATTTCACAAAAAAAAAATCAAAAAAAGGGAGGAAACACTAGTGGAGAATAAACAATCAGTATCGGTCAAAAACAGACATCAGGATCGGACCTGCGTGAGATCCTGACGCAAACGTTACTGATAGTACCACTAATCAGGATCGGACGAACAGCCGACAAATTACCATACGTCGGAAAATCATTAATGGTGCAAAATATCATAGCCCGTAAAGTGAAATTCTCCTTGCTATATACATCGAACAACTGCACTCCTTTACACCACATTTTTTTAAGTCCTCGATCAATGGTGCTAGATACACATCTATGTCATTTCCGGATTGTTTGGGTCCTGATATCAGTAAGGTCATCATGATGTACTAGCATTTCATACATAACCAAGGCGGAAGATTATAAATGCACAATAGAACTGGCCAAGTACTATGCGGACTGCTTATGTTACCGTGCGAATTCATTCCATCTGTACTCAACCCAACCTTTAGGTTTCTTAATTCACTACCAAAATCAGGAAACTTTCTGTCGATATTTCTCCACTAAGGAGAATCAACGGGGTGCCGTAATTTCTGTCTGTTTCTGATCTTCGGCATGCCAACGCAATAATTTCACATTTTTAGTATTTGCAAACAAACGTTTGAATCTCGGTATCATAGGGAGGTACCACAATACTTTTGCTGGATGTCTTTTTTTCAATTTAGAATAATCATTGTTATCGTTGGTTATCTCCTTTCTCCTGTAATGTGATGCACCACATTTTGGACACTCGTGGAAATCTGCATACTCATGTCCGTATAATATAAAATTATTTGGACACGTATGTATTCTTTGAACTTTCAAATTCACTGGACACAACATTTCCATCCGGAAGCATTATCTTAATATTTCTACTAACGTAGTAAAACTTTTATTACTCCAACCATTAGATGCTTTTAGGTTATACAATTTTAATACACTTTGCAATTTTGTAAATTTTGTACAATCAGGATACAAATCCTTTTTAGAATCTTCATACAAATTCTCAAATACACAATACTGCTTATCATTACCAAAATCTTCTTCTAAATCACGTAGCATTTGATCAAAATTAACACATTTATCTACCACTATATCATTATTTTCATCGCCTTGCACATCTCTTCTGTCATTGTAATTATGGTCTTCCTGATGCCCAGTACTAGTACATATGCCGATTTCCAAACTCTCGCCATGCAATATCCAATGTGTATATTGTTGCTTGAACCCATGACGGATTAAATGATTCCTCACTTGGACGGGGTTAGATAATTTCTTGATATTGTTACAATCACGAGAAGGACACGACATCACCGCATTCCCATTGTTTTCCATATCTTCCACAACAACTTCCGTAAATTCATCAACACCTGTCAAATATTCATCTGAAACACGTTATGTTCCATACATCCAACTGCAGTCCATCTGCAATTATAAGAAAACACAATTAAGTACACGTGAGGGTCAAATGTTAAAATTAGGGCTTATACGGGGCTGGTTTACAATTCTATCCAACTCTTTGAATACTTTGTCTCCGTAGTGAACACATATTAATCGTGTTTTAGTATTTAAGAAAATTTCGGCAGCATTTTTCCTTAGTTCCCCAAGTATTTGGGGAACTAATAATAGAAAATGCTGCTGAAATTTTTTTAAATACTAAAACGCGACTAACATGTGGCCACATCCTAATTGAAATAAAATATTCAAAGACCAGTCCCAAAATGACTATTCAAAATTAACCCCTATTAGATTAATTTTGAACAGGTATCATAATCTAAAGGCATTAATAATTCGGTTATGGCTCATAAGACAATACTCTAGCTAGATACCTACCAACTATAGATACATTTAATTAACTACATATATTTATCATAATACACATCCATGCACAAAATTAGAATGTTATATTATGCTTATAATTTTTTTTTATGCCGGATCAAGTGACATGAAGAAATGGTTGCACCAAATCCCTCAACCTCCACCTCATGCACAAAATCTGATTTCTTCTATCTATATCCTGTAATTAAAATTTTGCAATTTGTTGTTAGTAAAACAAACAGTACATATATGTAAGTCAAGTGCAAATCAAGTGTACATGATCAAGGAATGCGATATCTTCATTTACTGGATTGCATGTCCATCTATTTGCATTCAATTAATGTAGCATTGGACCTAGCTAGCTACATCCTTGTCTTCATTGCCTTGATTCTGACACATCATATTCATTTGTCAGTTTATTAATTGGTGATGAAAGTATATATACAGCCTTGACATATGCTAACTTGGGTCAAATTAAATTTAGAGGTATTACTTCATCCAACTACAACAATTGTGTTTAACCAAGCTATATGGCTTATAAGACCCCAATTGCTGCTACTACCTAACTGGCTATCACTACAAACCGTGATATGTAAATTTCATCAGCATTTCCAATAAAACTAAGCTTACAAAAATTTCATCAGCATTTCCATCTATTTTTTTAAAACTAAGTACACATAAATCTAAGTTCTCATAAATCTAAATTCTCATCAAACTAAGTTCACATATTTCTGTTCAATAATCAGAAAAGCACACAATGTAAATACATTTATCACAAAAAAAATAAAGCAATAGGAGTTATATACTAAAAAATGAAGAAATAGGAGTTATATTACCTCAATCAACCATCAACCGAGATAATTCAACAAATGAAGAAAATGCGAAAGAAAAAACAGTTGTTTCTCGTAGAAAGAGATCAGAGGATTTAGTTTGCGCAGCCGTCAAAAAACATAGGTTATAAACTAAAAAATCGCGCACTGGAAGGGGAAGGAAGTTATTCAGGTATCATGATCGAATATATAATAACCGTTCTTTATATAACCCTATCAGGATCGGTTATTAGTGAGCTACTGTTCCTAATAAGTCACAATCAAGATCGGACATTTCTAAACGATTGATCCTGATATGCTTGGGACTATCAAGATCGGCTCTTTATAGACGTTCGATCCTGATACCTATTTTCAAGGTTGGCCATTGAATTTGCCCAATCAAAAAATGTATCAATATCACTTTTATGCTATGTCCGACCTTGATGGGCCAATACTAAATATGTGAAAGGAGCAGAGTGACGGGTTGTCTAAACAAATTCACTTATTTTAGTAATTAAAATTTTCGAGAGGATTCAACAAGAGGAAATATCATTATTAATTCTAGTTCAATCTTTATCTCTGATTTGAAACTTAACTCCATTTCTTACTCTTTACATACCCTTCCTTGTTCTCTTCATTTTCTAGAGCATAATAGTCTAATTAAGCCACTAATTAACATCAAAAAGGAGATAGAAGACGATTTTCTACGGAAGGGAAATTACAAATCTTAATTACTCATGAGGTTTCTAACAAACTATATAATAAAAAGTAAAAGCAGAAAATGCAAAACATATAAATTTATATAACGAGTGATGCTACTATTTATCACATATATTGCCCCTTTGAAATTAAACAAAAAAAAGTACCAAAAGATTTTGTTAGATTACTTAATGGTGGAAGATTTTAACACGTCACATGTATCTTCTAAAATTCAAATTTATTTAGAGGCCAGGCCAGCCTTCTCTACTCAAAACCATTACATCGAATTAAAATTTGCGCACAATTAAAAATCAAACGGTTCATATATTTCCTGTTTTTATACGAAATTTAATTTGCACGTCCTGAACTACGGATCTTGATGTGAAACAATTGACTCTCAAATGCCAACGGATCGGATACTATTTGTTCAGATTCGGATCCGTATTTAAATTTTTGCAGATTCAGATGTTTGAATACCGATATAATCCATACGGATACACATATAATCCATGCGAATATGGATATGGATACGGTTTCAATTTCGAAACAAAAAACGAATATGATTCGGTTAATTATTTGTATTTATATATTTTAATTTTTCGGATATCCAATAATACTCTCCCACCTCTTCGACTTCTTTCTCTAGATCCCAATTTTCAATTTTCCACCACTTCGCAGAGCGATTTCTTCGTTTTTCCACCAAAATTTCTTTTCACTTCTTCTGTTAGCAACTGTGTTACTTTAATTTTAACTATAACAAATTAAAATTTTGCTCTTATTCTTGGTAATGCTTCATGTTTCTAGAGCAACCAAGTACGGTACTATTTAACAATTGTTAGTTAACATAACATTCATTTATGATTTATTCTTAGAATTTTGGGTAAGAATTTTGTGTTATGATCCATACTTATGATATTTTCTTGTAGAGAATAACTGAGATCAATTTTCCAAATTTGTATAATAACTAACAAATAAGGCAGGCTGGTGCGATATATTCATATTTGAATGTATGTACGGTTTCAGGTAATAATAAACAAATTATGAATATATAGTTTGTGTGAATTAGGAATCCGAATTATATTCGTATTTGTATTTGTATCCGATTAATATCCGACTTGTATATATCTGTATCTGATTTATATTATTCGTATCGGATCCAATTAATATCCGATTCGTATCCATATCCAAAAAAAAAATACAAATACAGATATCGGTTTTGTCAGTACGTATCCGATCCGTTTGCACCCCAACGAGTAATACACCACATAGAATATGTGTGTGTGTGTGTGTGTGTGTGTGTGTGTGTGTGTGTATAGTGAGTGGCTACTCTACTTACATAAGCATATGAGAGCATATGTTTATAAGTCATTTTTGCGTTTTCAATGTCTAAATGGTCGATTTGAAACACTCAACATGTTCTTCATATTAATATGTGTTTGGAAACGAAATTTTATATTTTTTGGAATTTTATTACTATTTATTTAGAATTTTTCAAAATAGCATTTTTCAGATTTTTTTTTATTATTTTTTTTTACCATATTAAACCACTGTTTTGAAAAATTCTAGAAAAATAGTAAAAAAATTCCAAAAATATAAAATTTCGTTTCCAAACACTTATTAATATGGAGAACATGTTGAGCGCTTTAGATTTACCATTTGGACATTAAAAATGCAAAAATGACTTATAAGCATATGTCCTCATATGCTTATGTAAGTAGAGTAGCCAATCTATATATCGAATTGTCCTCATATGCTTACTATTTATTAAGATGGTTTGAAAATCGCTGTTCCCAATGGTGCAGAATTTTAATAAAAACAGCGATTTTCAAACCATCTTAATAAATAGTAAAAAAATTCCAAAAATTGTAAAATTTGGTCTCCAAGCACATTTTAATATAGATTGAACATCTAACGGTTTGAAAATATCGTTTGAAGTCAATTCGATAGGTTTTAGAGTCGCGCTCACGGAAGGGCTTGGTGAGCTTAGGAGCACCCTAGTTCTACTCAAGAAGAGTAGAACTAGGGTGCTCCTAAGCTCACCAAGTCCTTCGTGAGCGCAACTCTAAAACCTATCACATTGACTTCAAACGACATTTCCAAACCGTTAGATGTTCAATCTATATTAAAATGTGCTTGGAGACCAAATTTTACATTTTTTGGAATTTTTTTACTATTTATTAAGATGGTTTGAAAATCGCTGTTTTCCAATGGTGCAGAATTTTAATAAAAACAGCGATTTTCAAACCATCTTAATAAATAGTAAAAAAATTCCAAAAAATGTAAAATTTGGTCTCCAAGCACATTTTAATATAGATTGAACATCTAACGGTTTGGAAATGTCGTTTGAAGTCAATTCGATAGGTTTTAGAGTCACGCTCACGAAGGGCTTGGTGAGCTTAGGAGCACCCTAGTTCTACTCTCTATATATATATATATATGAGGAGGGATCAAGTTACAACAAATTTGAGTTACAACAAAGTTACAACAACCATTTTTTTCATTTTCAAAGTCCAAATTGTCGATCCAAACTGTGCAACATGATCTCCACAATAAAATGTGTTTGCAAATCAAATTTTATATTTTTTTGAACTTTTTTACTATTTATTAACTATTTTATAAAAAATAGTCATATTCAGACCATTGAATTTTGTACCTATCTTAATAAATAGTAAAAAAATTCAAAAAAATATAAAATTTGATCTGCAAGCACATTTTATTTAGATAATCATGTTGAACGGTTTGGATCGATGATTTGGACTTTGAAAATGAAAAAAATAGTTGTTATGCTCACCAAGCCTCTTTGTGAGCTTAACTCAAAAACTCATCGGATTGGTTTCAAGCCAAGCATCTAAACCGTTGAAACCGATCTACTTCATGCGTGATGAGTTTATATGTCAAGTTTTTAAATTTTTGAACTAATTTAATATAAAGTCAAGCAGTCAAAAAACGATGAAAAATGAACACATTAAAATTAACTTATAAACTATCTTTTTTTTACCGCTTGATTTTATACTATATTAGTTTGAAAATTTATAAATTTGACATGTAAACGCATCACTCGTGAAGTAGATCGGTTTCAACGGTTTGGATGCATATATTGTTTGAAGCCAATTCAATAGGTTTTTGAATTAAGCTCACAAAGGGACTTGGTGTGCTTAAGAACACTCTAGTTCTACTCTATATATATACACACAAATTTGTTGTTTCAATCTCACGTCTCTTCAGTCTGTTCAATTTGTTGTTTTATGGTCATGAAAATTGTAGTTTGAACCGAAAATTTTGCGGAAGAAAGATTTAGCACAGAGAAATCAAACATTTTGAAAAACATCTAGAAAAAAAATAGAACTTGAATTAATATTTCTTGAAAAAGGTTATTACATTGTTATACTTAACAAATTTCTCTAATCAAATATTTAAAACATGTGGTTAGAAGAGAACCAGCCTTTGGTCTAGTGGCAAAAGCAATGTTCTATGTGTGAGAGATCGCAGGTTTGAAACCTGGAAGAACCAATCATTTATGGATATTAAATAATTGAGTGGCTTGACCTCCAATCTTTACTAAAAAAATATGTGGTTGGAAGTTCAAATTAAAGTTAATTAAATGAATTATATATATATATATATATTGTCTTATTTATCTTTACTAAAAAACATGTGATTAGAAGTTAAATTAAAGTTAAATGAATTATATTGTCTTATTTATCTATACCAGTATAGTAAAGTATGTTTGTAAGGAAGTCCAAACTAAACATCAAAATAAATGGAGAAGCATAACCATGAAAAAAACATATGAATCAAAACATTACTTAGAAAAGGTGATCACTGACATTCATATATAAATCTTTCGCCATCTCACCTCCAACTATCAAATTCTTTCTCCATTTCATTTCCCACTAATTAAGTCCGGCCAACCTTTTTAAACTTTGCCTATGGGCTCCACCTCTTTAAAAAATTACTCATTCCATTATGAAGGTGCTAACTTACCCTTGATAGTTCACAAACTTTCAAGTAGTGTTAACATCATCATTCTCCATAATTGCATAATCTGAATTGGAGCCCCTCGTGTTCTAAGACTTAATCAAAGGTGACTAAACCACTTTTATGATTTTAAAATTTTAATTATGTATATTGAAATTTAATTAATTTTATTTTATTTAAATTTTTTATATAGTTTAGCCTCCACATAAAATGATCCGAAATTTTTAAATATACCACTCTTCAAAAAGAGATAAACCAAAAAACCACTGAATCCTAGAAATTCCAGATTTGACACAACCGCAACCTCAAATGGCGGACACCTAAGGGGTGTTCGCAATCTCAGATGGCGGAAAAAAAATGGTGTCCGCAACCTGAGGTTACGGACAATTATTTTTTTATTTGACATCATGGCTAGAGCTGAAGTTTTTTAATTCATTATGAATTTTCAAAAGTAGAAGGAGCAACATATAATTTGAATATGTTAGAAGGAACATCAAACAAAATAGATAAAGTATCTTATAATTTAGATGTATTAAAAGTACTACGAAATAATTTTTAGGCAGAATTTTTTGTGACCGTAAAAAAAATTAAAATATTTTCTTGGTGTGTTTCTGGAAAAAATAAAAATATTTTGGATCTGAGTTATTAATTATGGTGCTAAAACGACTTCTGAGTGCATTCAAACTCTAAGTTATACCATGCATTGCTGCCCATATTATTGTGGTCCTTCTAGTATATTTAAATTCTAAGTTACTCCATATATTTTAATATATTCCTCAAATCCTTTCTAGAGAAATAGTAGGAGTACCTTAGAATTTGAATGTACTAGAAGGACCACGATGATTTTTTTAATACCCAGAAGTGACAAATTATTTTTATTTTTTCCAGTAACACACCAAGTAATAGTTTAATTTTTTTACAACCGGGAAAAATCATACCTGAAAAATGTTTCATAATGCTTATAAGATATACTTTATATATTTTGTTTGATGTTCCTTCTAACATATCAAATTATAAGTTGTTCTTTCTATTTTTGAAAATTAACAAATGGAATTAACTTTTCGGCTCCAGCCAGGATGTCAAATCAAAAAACAAAACAAAAAAAATTGTCCGCAACCTTAGGTTGCGGACACCATTTCTTGTCTACCATCTGAGATTGCGGACACTCCTTTGGTGTCCGCCATTTGAAGTTAATTGCATACGTGTCAAATTTGAAATTTCCAGGATCGATTAAGTGGTTTTTTGGTTTATCTTTTTTTTTGGACAGTGATATATTTAAAAATTTTGGTAAAATGACAAATTTATACTTGTAGCTAGTGGTTAGAGTTCTACTTGATGTTTGTAAGTCTAATGACCAGTTCATGTATGTTCGTCAGACAATTATTAATTTCCTACGAAAAGAATGGGAATTGAAATCTGCTGAAATCCATCATTCGTGAACAGTGTTCCTGAAATTCCGAATCCAGCCGTCCAACTTTTTCTAGGCACGCATTTCGAAACAGTTGATTTTTCTGTGCACGCATCTAAAGCCAGCTTGACGGCTGGATTCAGAAAAGCAGAGATTTCATGAACACTGTTGACGAATGAGAATTTCAGCAGATTTGTTTCCGAAGAATGGGGGGCGGTCCGATGTCAGGTCAGAACAATGCAATCTGCATCATAATTTGTACACACTTAATCCATTCAAATTTTAGTGAGAATCGAATGGCTCCAACTTGACATCAGACCGCCTCCGATTGAACCTATCTTTAGGCCCAATATTCGGCAGAATTTGACGACCTATTATAACCAAATTTTTTTGCCCATTGTGGGACCAATAAAGCAAATAACTCGGCTTTATCGGCTGCAAAAGATAAATTTTTTTTTTTTTAGACTTCTGAAACCTTGTGTCTTAGGACCATATTTTTCTGTTGCATTTTGAATGGAACTTGTCAATTTATGGATTTAACATAGGAGATATTTTTCACAGCCTTTGCTCGTCGACTTCATTAATTCATGCTATCAGAGAGCCGGAAAATGCCTTTGCAACACCAACATGCACACAAAATGAATACTAAAATCATGAACAATTGGTTCCTGCTCGTTTTCCGCAGAAAATTAATTTTGGTCAAATTAATCGACAGAAAATATTAACATAACATAAAACTTGATTTGAGACATCAATTTAATAAGAAAAAGTTTCATATTTACATGGGCCTTGAAATCCCATCATATATAATAAACTAAAAAGGCCCATATGGTCAGGCCCGTAATTTGATCCGATGAGCACATGCTACTTCAGTTCATAAGTGGGCTAATGCCGGAGGTAGTGTTTGGTGGATCCATATATCCTCCCCGGTACCTAAAAGATTCCCTTCACTTTACGGTTTGAGATTAACTCCCAGCCGGTTTGAGATTCGGGCGGACGGAGGGGGCAGTATTATTGGGCTTTGAGATTCGTGCCAAGTTAAAAAGAACAGTCCAGATCAAGTAATTGTAAAAGATTCCCTATTACGGTACCGGGGGTGATGTGAATTCGTGTTTGGTTGGGGACTAAACTACATTTGTACACAGTTAATTGTGTTTGGTTGAGCTAACTTGCGAGAGCCAATGCAACAAAATCCTCCATACCGTTTGCATAACCAGCGTTGCTTGCAACCAACTCTTATGCATCGGAATATATATATATATATATATATATATATGAGGAGGGTTCCAATGCCTCCATTTTTCATGCCTCCACCATGCCTCCATTTTTAAAACTTTAATAACTCAAAATTTAAAACTTAAAAGTTAAAATAAAACCATTAGATATGATCTATATCATTTTATCTATGTGCTCATAAAAAATTATTACATTTTGATTTGGTTTTTATGTGAATCAATAAGTTGAAAAATCAATGTCTAGAAATTATCCACATTAGTACGTTTTTTACAAGCTCTTGATGACAACCAAAACAAAATTGAAATGTCATAATTTTTTACACGTGTATAGATATAATGATGTAGATCATATCCAATGGTTTTATTTTGACTTTTAAGTTTTAAATTTTGAGTTATTAAAGTTTTAAAAATGGAGGCATGGTGGAGGCATGAAAAAATGGAGGCATTGGAACCCTCCTCTATATATATATATATATATAGAGAGAGAGAGAGAGAGAGAGAGAGAGAGAGAGAGAGAGTAGAACTAGGGTGCTCTCGTGGTTTAGGCATACCGGACTTGGAATTGCGAAATAAGGCTCTATTGTTAAGGTGGTGGTGGCGATTGCATGCTGAACCGGATTCTCTCTGGTCGATGGTCATTTACAGATTGAGGAAAAAACGAACATATGAGAATGGTCCTTTGCTTTGGATGGTAAGCGGATCATTCTTCTGGAGGCAGCTGGTAAGGATACACCCCACATTTACTTGGTCCACTCAATGGAATATAGGTGACGGCATGGGAATATCATTCTGGTTCGATGCATGGGGGGGCCTACCCTTGGCTGCGTTTGGCACAGCACAAACGGGACTGAGACAGCCGCTAGTTTCATTGGGTGATGCATACCAGATTGCTCACCAAATTGCACCCGAAAATGAAGAACTACAGAATCTGCTCTTGACTCAAAATGAGGATCAGATTCTTTGGAAATGGAACACAAAGGCGGAATACACAGCTGGTTCGGCATACAAGGTCTTAATCACTGCTGGAAAAATTAAATGGCCGTTCATGGAAGTGTGGAGCTCCAAGGCACCCCCCACGGTTAAGGTTTTCGGGATCATGCTTCTTAGAGATAAATTGCTATCACACGAGGTAATGGAAAGGCGGCACATGCATTGTGACGCTAAATGTGTTGTATGCGGGGATTGCCCTTTTGAAACATCCCTACATCTCTTGTTCCTATGTCCTTATGCTACGCACATATGGTTCCTTGTATCGGCTGCTTTGGGCTATCGACTAATGCACCAACGAATGACGGTTGAAGA
Source organism: Carex parvula (assembly GCA_025461045.1). Classification (NCBI taxonomy): domain Eukaryota; kingdom Viridiplantae; phylum Streptophyta; class Magnoliopsida; order Poales; family Cyperaceae; genus Carex; species Carex parvula. Next base: position 4,352 of record JAJGRW010001085.1, on the reverse strand, counting down.
GATATGGCATGCTTCAGAATCGGCAAGGGGAGGGAAGAAGAAATATGAGTGGGCTACTCACTTCCTATGCACTTTATGGGCGTTATGGAAACACAGGAATAGTATCATATTCGGAGGTCCGAAACTGGAGCCGCGATTTCTTGCTGAGCGCATAGCCCTGAAAAAAAAAACAAATATTTGGGCTATGCGCTCAGCAAGAAATCGCGGCTCTAGTTTCGGACCTCCGAATATGATACTTTGTGTTTCCATAACGCCCATAAAGTGCATAGGAAGTGAGTAGCCCACTCATATTTCTCTTCCCTCCCCTTGCCGATTCTGAAGCATGCCATATCTCTTCAACCGTCATTCGTTGGTGCATTAGTCGATAGCCCAAAGCAGCCGATACAAGGAACCATATGTCGTAGCATAAGGACATAGGAACAAGAGATGTAGGGATGTTTCAAAAGGGCAATCCCCGCATACAACACATTTAGCGTCACAATGCATTGCCGCCTTTCCATTACCTCGTGTGATAGCAATTTATCTCTAAGAAGCATGATCCCGAAAACCTTAACCGTGGGGGGTGCCTTGGAGCTCCACACTTCCATGAACGGCCATTTAATTTTTCCAGCAGTGATTAAGACCTTGTATGCCGAACCAGCTGTGTATTCCGCCTTTGTGTTCCATTTCCAAAGAATCTGATCCTCATTTTGAGTCAAGAGCAGATTCTGTAGTTCTTCATTTTCGGGTGCAATTTGGTGAGCAATCTGGTATGCATCACCCAATGAAACTAGCGGCTGTCAGTCCCGTTTGTGCTGTGCCAAACGCAGCCAAGGGTAGGCCCCCCCATGCATCGAACCAGAATGATATTCCCATGCCGTCACCTATATTCCATTGAGTGGACCAAGTAATGTGGGGTGTATCCTTACCAGCTGCCTCCAGAAGAATGATCCGCTTACCATCCAAAGCAAAGGACCATTCTCATATGTTCGTTTTTTCCTCAATCTGTAAATGACCATCGACCAGAGAGAATCCGGTTCAGCATGCAATCGCCACCACCACCTTAACAATAGAGCCTTATTTCGCAATTCCAAGTCCGGTATGCCTAAACCACGAGAGCACCCTAGTTCTACCTCTCTCTCTCTCTCTCTCTCTCTCTCTCTCTCTATATATATATATATATAGATAGAGGAGGGTTCCAATGCCTCCATTTTTCATGCCTCCACCATGCCTCCATTTTTTAAACTTTAATAACTCAAAATTTAAAACTTAAAAGTCAAAATAAAACCATTGGATATGATCTACATCATTATATCTATACACGTGTAAAAAATTATGACATTTCAATTTTGTTTTGGTTGTCATCAAGAGCTTGTAAAAAACGTACTAATGTGGATAATTTCTAGACATTTATTTTTCAACTTATTGATTCACATAAAAACCAAATCAAAATGTAATAATTTTTTATGAGCACATAGATAAATGATATAGATCATATCTAATGGTTTTATTTTAACTTTTAAGTTTTAAATTTGAGTTATTAAAGTTTTAAAAATGGAGCATGGTGGAGGCATGAAAAATGGAGGCATTGGAACCCTCCTCATATATATATATATATATATATATATTCCGATGCATAAGAGTTGGTTGCAAGCAACGCTGGTTATGCAAACGGTATGGAGGATTTTGCTGCATTGGCTCTCGCAAGTTAGCTCAACCAAACAAATTAACTGTGTACAAATGTAGTTTAGTCCCCAATCAAACACGAATTCACATCATCCCCGGTACCGTAATAGGGAATCTTTTACAATTACTTGATCTGGACCGTTCTTTTTAACTTGGCACGAATCTCAAAGCCCAATAATACTGCCTCCTCCGTCTGCCCGAATCTCAAACCAGCTGGGAGTTAATCTCAAACCGTAAAGTGAAGGGAATCTTTTAGGTACCGGGGAGGATATATGGATCCACCAAACCTACCTCCGGCATTAGCCCACTTATGAACTGAAGTAGCATGTGCTCATCGGATCAAATTACGGGCCTGACCATATGGCCTTTTTAGTTTATTATGATGGGATTTCAAGGCCCATATAAATATGAAACTTTTTCTTATTAAATTGATATCTCAAATCAAGTTTATGTTATGTTATATTTTCTGTCGATTAATGTGACCAAAATTAATTTTCTGTGGAAAACGAGCAGGAACCAATTGTTCATGATTTTAGTATTCATTTTGTGCATGTTGGTGTTGCAAAGGCATTTTCCGGCTCTCTGATAGCATGAATTAATGAAGTCGACGAGCAAAGGCTGTGAAAATATCTCTATGTTAAATCCATAAATTGACAAGTTCCATTCAAAATGCAACAGAAAAATATGGTCCTAAGACACAAGGTTTCAGAAAGTCTAAAAAAAAAAAAAAATTATCTTTTGCAGCCGATAAAGCCGAGTTATTTGCTTTATTGGTCCCACAATGGGCAAAAAAATTTGGTTATAATAGGTCGTCAAATTCTGCCGTATTTGGGCCTAAAGATAGGTTCAATCGGAGGCGGTCTGAGTCAAGTTGGAGCCATTCGATTCTCACTAAAATTTGAATGGATTAAGTGTGTACAAATTATGATGCAGATTGCATTGTTCTGACCTGACATCGGACCGCCCCCCATTCTTCGGAAACAATCTGCTGAAATTCTCATTCGTCAACAGTGTTCATGAAATCTCTGCTTTTCTGAATCCAGCCGTCAAGCTGGCTTTAGATGCTGCACAGAAAAATCAACTGTTTCGAAATGCGTGCCTAGAAAAGTTGGACGGCTGGATTCGAAATTTCAGGAACACGTTCACGAATGATGGATTTCAGCAGATTTCAATTCCCATTCTTTTGGTAGGAAATTAATAATTGTCTGACGAACATACAGAACTGACTGTCATTAGACTTACAAACATCAAGTAGAACTCTAACCACTAGCTACAAGTATAAATTTGTCATTTTAAACCAAATTTTTAAATATATCACTGTCCAAAAAAAAAGATAAACCAAAAAACCACTTAATCGATCCTGGAAATTTCAAATTTGAACGTCTGCAATTAACTTCAAATGGCGGACACCAAAGGAGTGTCCGCAATCTCAGATGGCGGACAAAAAATGGTGTCCGCAACCTAAGGTTGCGGACGGTTTATTTTTTTGTTTTTTTTGTTTTTTGATTTGACATCCAGGCTGGAGCTGAAAAGTTAATTCCATTTGTTAATTTTCAAAAATAGAAAGAACAACTTATAATTTGATATGTTAGAAGGAACATCAAACAAAATATTAAGTATATCTTATAAGCATTATGAAACATTTTTCAGGTATGATTTTTCCCGTTGTAAAAAAAAACTATTACTTGGTGTGTTACTGGAAAAAATAAAAATAATTTGTCACTTCTGGGTATTAAAAAAATCATCGTGGTCCTTCTAGTACATTCAAATTCTAAGGTACTCCTACTATTTCTCTAGAAAGGATTTGAGGAATATTAAATATATGGAGTAACTTAGAATTTAAATATACTAGAAGGACCACATAATATGGGCAGCAATGCATGGTATAACTTAGAGTTTGAATGCACTCAGAAGTCGTTTTAGCACCATAATAAAACTCAGATCCAAAATATTTTTATTTTTTCCAGAAACACACCAAGAAAATATTTTAATTTTTTTTACGGTCACAAAAAATTCTGCCTAAAATTATTTCGTAGTACTTTTAATACATCTAAATTATATACTTTATCTATTTTGTTTAATGTTTCTTCTAACATATTGAAATTATAAGTTGTTCCTTCTATTTTTGAAAATTAACAAATGGAAAACACTTCAGCTCCAGTCATGATGTCAAATAAAAATAAAAAACCATCCGCAACCTTAGATTGCGGATACCAATTTTTGTCCGCCATCTGAGATTGTAGACACCTCTTTAGTGTCCGCCATTTGAGGTTGCGGTTGTGTCAAATCTGGAATTTCAGGATTCAGTGTTTTTTGGTTTATCTCTTTTTGAAGAGTGGTATATTTAAAAATTTCGGATCATTTTATTGGAGGCTAAACTATATAAAAAATTTAAATAAAATAATTAATTAAATTTCAATATACATAATTAAAATTTAAAATCATAGAAGTGGCTTAGTCACCTTTGATAAGTCTTAGAAACACGAGGGGCTCCAATTCAGATTATGCAATTATGGAGAATGATGATGTGAACACTACTTAAGTTTGTGAACTATCAAGGGTAAGTTAGCACCTTCATAATGGAATGAGTAATTTTTTAAAGAGGTGGAGCCCATAGGCAAAGTTTAAAAAAGGTTGGCCGGACTTAATTAGTGGGAAATGAAATGGAGAAAGATTTGATAGTTGGA
>JAJGRW010001084.1:276939-439951 GCA_025461045.1 Carex parvula | reverse complement strand
GAGAGTTGAGAGGCTGAGAGCTGAGAAGAGGAGAGACTCAGAGGAGTATGTGTCTGTGTGTTTTCACGAGTGCAAACCCTACTACAACTACAACTACAAGGGAAGGGATTTCAAAGCCTGGTGGATAGATCTAGATCTGCTCAAATAAGGACACTTCCCACTCTCTGCACCTGAAACTTTGCCTCCCTCTTTTATTTTTTTCAAAAAATAAATTATTGCTTCTTGTGGGCCTAAACTAAATTTGGGAACTGTTCAGTTTTTTCATTTTTGTAATCAAATTTTAAAATCCAGAATTTAGGTTTTTATTTCTTTTTCCTTTTCGAGAACAGAAGAACCATGGAAACAAGGACCCATCTCTCATCTCTGGCCTCTTTTTGTCTTTCTTTTATTGCTCCTTTCTGGTGTTGTTGTTGCTGCCCTTTCAGTTTCACGGAGATTTTAAATGCATATTTCCTTGGGGCAAGATAAAAGTATATTATCTATTAAGTTTTTTTATTGCAGCTGTTACACACACTACAAATGACATGTTTAATAGTTTATGGGGGTGTTTTGTATATGGAGTGTATTTCTGAAAAGATGGTCAGACGCTGACAGACAGCGAAACAGATTAGCGCTTTGATTAATTGATTCGAATCAGGTTGCCAATCATTTTTAGTTCAAATATTTAGGGCCTATAGGCGGGAACGGAACGGGAATGGATCGAACTCTAATTTGAACTAATGTTTATTGTCCGCGTAGAACAGAAAATATAAAATTGAACTGAATTTTTTTTTTCACACGCGCACAATAACAAAGCCGAACAAGTCCTTAAGTCGCAATACACCTAGCTAGCTTCTCTGTGGCTTCCGATCATATCCGCACAACATCTGGTCTCCTTCAATTCAATTTGCTATTTGGCTGTTTACAAGGATTGGCAAGACATTTAAATCATTTCATAATGATCCGGGTCTTCTGTGACTTGGTCCAAGTAATTGATAAATGTTCATAACGAGCCTTGAGAGTTGCCATATCATATTCATATCTAGCATGCAATAGCATGCAAAAGCTATAATAAATCTTGCATGCCATAATGGCAGGAGATTCGGTTCCGGTAAGAAAATGGCTTTATAACCATGTCCATAGAAAATAATTTCAATTAACTATCCTAAATTAGTGATAAAATATAATACTTAACTATGATATCGTTACTAATAAAATTATAATGTCATTAATCTGATGTAGGTACTTGCAACTTTTATAATATTTATATAATAAAATAGTATTATCCTCAAATTTATCTTGGTTCCAAATTTTATATCAACATATAATATATATATATATATATAGAGAGAGAGAGAGAGAGGGTCCGGCTAATTTGCTGCTGGCAGCATTTCGGCCAGCTGCTGCCGGCAGCAAATCTGCCATACGGATGTTCAAATAACCGATCCGAACCGTTCAACATGTTCTAAATATTGAAATGTGCTTGGAGACCAAATTTTACATTTTTTGGAATTTTTTTACTATTTATTAAGCTACTTTGAAAATTTCAGATCCGGGTGAACAGTAAAAACAGTGCAACAAAATTCTGGACCATATGATCTGAAATTTTCAAAGTGGCTTAATAAATAGTAAAAAAATTCCAAAAAATGTAAAATTTGGTCTCCAAGCACATTTCAATATTTAGAACATGTTGAACGGTTCGGATCGGTTATTTGAACATCCGTATGGCAGATTTGCTGCCGGCAGCAGCTGGCCGAAATGCTGCCAGCAGCAAATTAGCCGGACCCTATATATATATATATATAGAGAGAGAGAGAGAGAGAGAGAGAAGGGTTAATATACAAACATTTGTTCCTGGACTTAGGAACAAACGGTTTGGTTCTCTGATTTTTAAAGTCCAAACAGTTGATCCAAACCGTTAGATATTTAATTTATACTAAAATATACTTGGAGACCAAATTTTACATTTTTTAGAATTTTTTTACTATTTATTAAGCTGGTTTGAAAACCGCTGTTTTTCAATAGTGCATAAGTTTAATGAAATCAGTGGTTTTCAATCCAGCTTAATAAATAGTAAACAAATTCTAAAAAATGTAAAATTTGGTCTTCAAGTACATTTTAATATAGATTGAATATCTAACTGTTTGGATCGACTGTTTGGACTTTGAAAATCAGAGAACCAAACTGTTTGTTCCTGAGTCCACGAACAAACGTTTGTAATTAGCGATTCTCTCTCTATATATATAGAGAGAGAGTGACTAATATCAAAACGTTTGCACCAAAGCCCTCGTGCAACCAAGTTGTTTTTGAATTTTCAAAGTCCAAACGGTCGATCTAAACCGTTAGATGTGATCTCTATATTAAAATCTGCTGGAGACCAAATTTTACATTTTTTGAAATTTTTTTACTATTTATTAAGCCACTTTGAAAATTTCAAAATTTGGTTGCACTGTTTTTACTGTTCACCCGGATCAGTAATTTTCAAAGTGACTTAATAAATAGTAAAAAAATTCCAAAAAATATAAAATTTGGTCTCCAAGCAGATTTTAATATAGATTGAACATCTAAAAGTTTGGATCGACTGTTTGGACTTTAAAAATCCGAAAACAACTTGATTGCACGAGAACCTTGGTGCAAATGTTTTGATATTAGCCTCTCTCTCTATATATATATATAGAGTCGTAAGTCAATAACTTTATTGCGAGAACTACTACGTGACTGAGATTATAACACAGTTATTATAACAAATTCTCATTAATTTGTGTTCTTTATCGTTGGAACTTTACAACACCATCGTATATTTAAATTTAGAAAATAGAATATTGTTGTTTCATGGAATATTTTACAAGTACAACCAAACTCTTTAATATTTGGTTTTATAGAATTTTTTTTTAACAAATCCACTTATAAAGAAATAAACAAAAATTTACATAAAATGTCTACGAGCACACAATACAATGGCTTGGTATATGATAAAACTTAAAACGCGAATATTTATTGAAAATTAAATTGTTTTATAAGTAGCAAGATTATATGGTGATCTTAATTAGTTTGTAATTTATTTACTCTAGGAAGGTCTTCTTCTCGTGTCATAAATCGGTCACCAAATATTCATACTGAAAGCTATATATTGTCCTTTTAATTTGTTCTAATGTGATAACTTCACATTCAAATTTTACTGATTTCTCGATGTCAACATTTTTGTTGACATGTCAGTCTTTTTGCTAAAATGGACCATTGTTTGCTAAAATATTTGATTTGATATACTTTGTTACAACACATGCAACATTATATTATAACGCTAAAGTTTTGCAGCGTAAATAAACATAAACGTTATAACACAAGTTGAGGTGCATTATAACGCAATTAGGTACTAGCTAGGAGCATTCTTTCTTATGTTCTCCCTACTATTTAATTGCATGGTCTCGCTTAAGTATCTCATCAGAAAATATATTATCGGAAATATTATTGTGTGAGTCTAAAATGATAAATAAAGAGAAAACATTGCAATTAAGGATCCTAATTCTTCAATTAGTTAGTATCTCAGGCGATCTTCGCATGAAACGCTCGAGATCGTAGCACTAAATGACCCGTGAAGCAATAGGATAGGAGCTGATCATTCTAAACGTGATGTATTTCCATGAATAAAAAAAATTGATAACTTAATTATCGGGAAAAAAAAAAACTTTATCCAGAATTAAAACTTATCAAATTTGTAAGAGGAATGAAAGATTAAAAAAGTGCTTCCCTGCGTTAATTCTCTTATCTCCTTTTTTTTTTTTTTTGGCAATATCCAATGAAACCATTCCGATATATATATGATGCAGCTGTTGTTATGTACTTGTGTCCAAAAGAATTTTTCCTATAGGCCTATATAGTGACTGATCAGAACTCTCGGTCATACAAAATCCTAGGACCTACGCACGGAGAAAGCTAAGGCACATAAAAATCCGTCTCCGATAGTCCGATCTCTCTCTCTCTTTCTCCAAGAAAATAATACACAGTGGATACATAAATGACAAGGGATAATTTCAATTCAAGAGCACCATCATAAGTGGATTTTTTTTAAAAACCATAATTAAAATAATTAAATTTAAATAAACAACATGATTGCACCCAGATTTACAAAAACCATCAATACCGAAATGCCAATTCGGTCCGATCGCATTTTTTTCCTCCGGACCGAATTGGCATTTCGGTCCCCCTCATTTTCACAACAAATCACGGCAAAGCCGTGTGGCCGACCGTGTGGTCCCTCTGGATTATTTTCACAACAAATCACAACAAATCACACTTAAATTTATTTACACTAAATTTATTTACAATTTATTTACACTAACTTACTCTAATTACTCTAATTACTTTAACTATTTATACAATTTATTTATACTACAATACACTAAAATACACTACAATCACTAAATAAATAACACTAAAATAAACTAATTTACACTACAATACACTATAATACACTAAATTTACACTACAATACACTAAAAAAAACTAATTTACCCTACATACAAACTAAACTAAATAATTCTACAAAAAAAAATTAAAATTCGAATTTTTTTTTCAAATTAAAAATTCACACTACAATACATGAAATTACACTACAATACACTACAAAAAACTAATTTACTCTATAACTAAACTAAATAATTCTAGAAAAAAATTATAAAATTCGGATATTTTTTTCAAATAAAAAATTTAACCACATACCCAATGAAACTTGTAGATCTGAAGCTTTTCTTGTTCTTCTCTCAAAACTATACGCAAATTTGTCATTACACAAAAAATGACGAAGATTTGAGGGGGTTAATTAAATTCATGCATTTACAATAGGCATTTACACTAAATATTAATTGCATTTACAATAGGCATTAATTGAATTTGACTATGCCATATGCGACTATGCCATATTAACACTAAATATTAATATGGGACCGAGTTGCCATCTCGGTCCGGCCAAAATTACAATAGGCATTAATTACGTTAATTCATGCATTTACAATAGGCATTAATTGAATTCGACTATGCCATATGCGACTATGCCATATTAACACTAAATATTAATATGGGACCGAGTTGCCATCTCGGTCCGGCCAAAATTTTCCTCCGGACCGAAATGCCAATTCGGTCCGGACTCTTCGTGGGATTTTCTGTGGCGTTGGCTGCGCAACAGGTGAAAATGAGGGGGGACCGAAATGCCAATTCGGTCCGGAGGAAAAAAAATGCGATCGGACCGAATTGGCATTTCGGTATTGATGGTTTTTGTAAATCTGGGCGCAATCATGTTGTTTATTTAAATTTAATTATTTTAATTATGGTTTTTAAAAAAAATCCATCATAAGTCCATGCAGGCTTTGGTGTACTGCTTTCAAAGTTAAAGTTAGGTTTCCCTTTTGTGGACCCTCAACAAAATCTCAGCTAATCTCGAAAATGCATGCATATTCTCTTCCTTATGTCATCAAGTTAATAATGACATAATTTTGTTTTGTTTTGTTTTGTTTTCTTTGCCCCCTCACTAAACTAATGATTTGCTTTAATCAACTTAATTACCATCCCTCGCTCTTTCCGTTTCAAAAATTAACATAATGATTTTCATATGTTTTTCATGCATGCTGTCGATTTCAGCCGACATTTTTATTAATATTCAAAGTTAATTACAAATTAATAAATATACCCAGAATGTCCGACTTTTTTCAAAAAATATCCAAACCAGCTATAAAATGGCTGGTTTCCTGATTGTTTTTTTTTTTAGAGACACTATGAAGAGCAAGATCATGAAATCTAACATTGAAAATTTGAATTTTTTATTTAAATTATTTGTTATATTATTACTTCTTTTGATTTATAATTAGCATATTATACTAAAATACACTATATTACTTGAAATTATATTGAATTACACTATATTACATTAAATTACGCTAAAATTATGTTAAATTACTCTAAAATACGGTAAATTTCAGTAAATCACTGTGTGTCTTCATAGTGGTGTATAATTAGAAACTATTTTTTGTTTCTCTTTTATCTTCATAGTGATTTATAATTAGAAACTATATTTTTTTTAAGAGACACTATGAAGAGCAAGATAATGAAATCTAACACTGAAAATTCGAATTTTTTGTTTAAATTATTTGTTAGATTACTTCTTTTGATGTATAATTAGCATATTTATACTAAAATAAGCTAAATTACTTGAAATTATGTTGAATTACACTATATTACATTAAATTACGATAAAATCAGTAAATTCCGATAAATTACATATGAATATGGATGATATCTTTACTGAGAAGGCGAAAAACAACGACGAAACTTCAAATGGCCATAAAACAGCTCTTGAGTGTCCGATTTAAGCAAATGACCACTTTTCGGAAAGCTTGTAAAAATACGCATGCGTGAATGATGGTTATGCCATTTTTTAAAATTCAAAATTGCCAAAAAAACAAAGGGAAGAGCCTCAAAACTTGAGTTGAAGTTTCCGATTAAGATTTTCATTTCTATTATTCAATCTAAGTAGCTCAGTAAATTAGTTATATAATGAACTTGTAGAATACTAATTTTTACTATTTTTGGAATTTTTTTACTATTTTTTATGATTTATGAAAGATGACATAAAATCAGTCTAATTTTGCATAATTTTGCGTAGTTTAGCGTAATTTACAGCATAATAATTAGCAAAATTAGTGTAATTTAGCGTAATTCAACATAATTTAACATAATTTAGCTTAATTTAATGTAATATAGTGTAATTCAACATAATTTCAAGTAATATAGTGTATTTTAGTATAAATATGCTAATTATAAATCAAAAGAAGTAATCTAACAAATAATTTAAACAAAAAATTCAAAAGTTTCAATGTTAGATTTCATTATGTTGTTCTTCATAGTGTCTCTATAAAAAAAATCAGAAACTAGCCATTTTATGACCGGTTTGGATATTTTTGAAAAAAATCAGACATTTTGGATATATTTATTAATTTGTAATTAACTTTGGATATTAATAAAAGTGTCGGCGTTTTCAGTGACGATATATGGTGAGAGTAAAAAGCGATCATTTTTTTTCTATAAATTAAAAACTTATAATTTTGGTCGATATAATTTTTGCTTATGTCCAAACTTTTCGACCTCTCTTATAAAATGAAATTAAATTACATTAGAAGTAACTCCTTCACTTTTTGAGCAAAAAAAATAACAATTTTTTTAACCTATCTCATACATCATCAAAATACTACTTTTTACCTATCAATTTACAAGAATTTGTGAATATCAGTAAAAGTAAAAAGATTTAATAGTGTCGATATTCTCGTAAATATTTCCGTCATCAATAACGATACTTTCGGAAATAACAATTTATGTCATTTTATATCCTCAGAAATACTTACATATTCTTGAATCAATTAAAATTATGTCTGTATTATATAAATAGGTTATTCGTATGACAAAAATATTCACGCTAATACTCTGTAAACACGTACATATTATTAGCTTGTGTTAATAATAAGTGTATATTATTTTATTTTTTGAACATGCAATTTATTTTTATTAGCTTGTCTGTATGCTTAGCATATATGTATTGATCATGCATTTTATTTCTAGAAAAATAAATTAATTGTTTAATAAAAGTCATAATTTGAGTTATTTACTTAACTATTGTATTGTACGTATATCATATATAGTTTTGCGACGTTTGTGCGATTACCCACCACATGACACATGTAATATATATATTTGCAAAAGTAGAATTCTTTTTTTCATCTTTATTACTTTCAGTTTCATGACTTTCATCCCATCTTTTATTCTTTTGGCTCGGCTTTTGTTGAATCTTTTGAACATCCTTTTGTAGGTTTGTCAAGAGGCTAATCATGCACTTCTTACACACTGTGCATGCACAAGGTCACTCGCCTCACCTACCTAATTACTCATTTACTCGTTTGCAAAAAATAAAAATAAATAAAACAAGTCACTAGCTTTTTACTGCATGCATGTGTAATTGTGTATATACTTCTACTGGTAAGAGTGAAAGGAGAAAGAAAAAGAGAAATGGGTTTGGTTGGTTTGGTTTGGCAGCTTGAGATGGGCTCGTGGGGCAGTGTACTAGATAATAAAGAGAGAAGGAGACGAGACGAAATTAAAGGCATGAGAAAAGGTACTAACTGGTTTCAGAGGCGCACATGCAATTATGCAAATGCAAGGAGGGTTTCGTCTCTTATTGATTTTATGTATTTGCTGAGTGTACTCTTCTATGCAGTCAAGTTCAAACAGAATTTCCCATTTACAGAATTATTTTCACTCCCAATACCATTTCATCTATAAATGTATTTTATATTTTACTAAGCATGCGATGTCCATCAGACTTGAGTTGGATGGATTTTTTACTGTCGTTTAAGATCTATGTGCACTAGATCTCTACAAATTTTGAAGCAAACGCATACGGATATTGAAGTGACATGCACGATTCTTAAATCTGATAGGAAATTTTTATCAAGAAAAAATAATTTGCGTCACTATTTTAACTAGTTTAAGTTATTTTTAATTTGACTACCTAATAATTCTATCATAATAACAAGATGATCTTTGACAATTTACGTGAGAGTAATATTTAAAATTTCAACATTTGTATGCAGAGGCGGATCCACTCCAAATAAATGGAGATCATCAATTTATTTTCAAAATTCATATACTTACATATAATTTTGTATATAATTTAATTAAAACGTATTATGAGTACTATAAATTTAACACTCATATTCAATATAAAATTTTTATATAATTGACTCTTATTATGTATTTGATAATATATTTTAAATGTCGGACTTAGGGCTGGGCAAAATTGCTCGAACTCGCAACTCGCTCGTAACTCGCTCATTTACAGCTCGCTCTAACTCGCTCATTTACAACTCGAGTTAGTTCCAACTCGAGTTGGCTGACTCGTTTAATAAATGAGCTGAGTTTGAGCTGACCCCAACTCGCTCATTTATAACTCGAGTTACATAAAGTTACACAGTTTGGACACAAAAAATCCCAGAATAACCATAACCAAACTCAAACTCAGCTCAAACTCAACTCAAACTCGTTTATAACTTGTGTTGTATTGATTTAACTGGTTAAACGAGTTTATAAACGAGTTGTGAGCCAACTCGAGTTGATAACGAGCTGAGTTCGAGTTGGCTCTACAGCTCGTTATTACCATCTCAACTCGAGTTGACTCGCTCATTTATTAAATGAGCTGAGTTCGAGTTGGGGGTAACTCGCTCAAACTCGGCTCATTTACAGCCCTAGTCGGACTCGGCTCATGTATTCCGTTGACATATAAACTCATTGAAGTACAAACCTTAAGGATATTTTTGGTTCCTTAAACATACAACAGATAAGGACATGTGTGCATATATATGTGAAGTAAAATGGAATCTTTATCTTTTGCATTTTGTAATCTCGGGAGTGCTTTTGCATTGTATTGTATTAATTGTGTGTTTGCTCTATTTAATGCAATGTGGCGGATGAGAGATTTGTGTTGCCAATTGCAAAATCTGATAATATTGTAGATTTGTAAAAGTATGCTGCTAAGCTAACTACGGGGCATGCGATATTCGGAAATTGGAAGGTAGCGAGAACAAAAAGAAATGCCACGTCTTTTCCTGTTGACTCACACGTGGCGGTCCCACTCATGACTAGATAACTAGCTAGAGATTATAATTATATAAGCCGATTGATTCGTTGATTGAACGGCTTACATAAATGCTGTTTCTAATTATCTAAGCCTTTTGATTGTTGATTGATCGGATTACCTAAATGCTGTTTCTAAGGCTTTCTGCTTAGATTCTCGTGCAACCAACTTACTCGACGGAAACGGATCGGATACGAATTCGTATCGTCTGCCTTAACTTAGAATAGAATTTGAGTTAATGCAGTATGAATATTAAAAGGATCTCGTGCATTCTATTTTAAACCGAATTGATTTGGATCTTAATCGGATGACCGAGATGTATTAACTCAAATTATGAGTTAATGCAGAAGATACGTGTTCATCGGATACAAAAGGATAGTAATCAAACCGTATTCCTATGTGTTATAATTTCAAATACATATTTTTTTTTTAATAATCTCGGATATAAATATAGATCTACTGTTAAACAGATACTAATATGAATCGAATAATTAAAAGTAAAATACTGATTTTTTTATTATGGAAAAGAACAACATCTAAATATAATTTTTTGAGTGAGGCTACGGTGCTATGCATAGCACGGATTGGGTCCGTGCTACGGCTCAAAATTTGACTTTTCAAAATTCTAACGGTCGATCCGAACCGTTCAACATGATTATAAAATGAATATTTACTTGCAAACCAAATTTTACATTTTTTTGAATTTTTTTACTATTTTTTTAGATAGGCTGTTTTTGGATGGTCCAGAATGCTTAGATCAAGTGATTTTCGAAAAAATAGTAAAAAAATTCGAAAAAATGTAAAATTTGGTTTGCAAGTACATATTCATTTTATAATCATGTTGAACGGTTCGGATCGACCGTTAGGATTGAAAAGTCAAATTTTAAGCCGTAGTACAGACCGTAGCCTCACTCTAATTTTTTTATTCATAAATTAGAGCATTGTTTATGTACTTATCACCGTTGGTTGGCAGAATGTTTTAAATAAAGCAAAAAGAAAAATAAAAGAGAAAAAAAACTCCGGATATTTTGATCTAGTCCCACAAGGCCACAAGAGAACCGTAAATAAAAAAAAGACATTTATATACTTGAAAGAAAAAAGATATTATTATCCGAATCCAGTAATATCCGCACGAATTCATCATATTTCAGACTCGTATTCTAAACACTACTACAAAAAACATATTCACTATCGCCCCTTTACCATCAAGTAAGGGTAGATTTAGGATTTCATCAGGGAAGTAAAAAAAGAACGAATCGAGTTTAAATAGTTAATCGGATTAAAATATATTACCTTATCGGATATTAGATAAAAAAAGATACTTTAACTTATAATTTTCAATACTCTTGACTTCTAATTTTCAATGCTTTAACTTATAATTTTTACCAATCATAATTTAAAAAATTTAATCTAATTTTAACTCTAAATTTAATTTGAATTACAAATCAGAATTTGAGAGGAGGCAAAAAAAGTTCTAGGAATGAGGAGGGAAAAGTTGGTTCGGACCTATCGATCTCCATACAATTTCAAAATTCAGGAAGACTCTTACTGAGTTCGCCCCTGACAAATTGATTAATTAAGTCCCTAAGCTCTATCCTTACGTGAGAAAAAAAAAAAAATTGGTCTAAATAATGTTAAATTGTGGCATTCATGAGAGCTTTTCGGAAATGGGCGATTTTTTTTTTGCTTTTTTGGTGCTCACGGGGGGGTGGGGAGAGGATTTGAACATGACATTATGGTAAGAAGGGTAATACAATGTGATATGATATGAGGTTTACTATGCAATGTTTGTTCTTTAGAAGACGCTTAATTCACACCTTTTGTTCACTTGCTCTTATGCTATCGGTGTGTGGGCTGAACTATCATCGCTGCTAATAGGTGTTGATGTAGACCTATCACTATCAGAGCTTCAATTTTGTTTAACACTTTTCCAAACATCAATCATGGGAATAATTGTCCGTAATTGCTTGATTAGAGATGAGTTTTTATTAGTTGGTACTTGGTACTTGGTAGTATCCTTATCAAGATATATATATACGCGCTTATCTAATCAAGGCAAAAAGAGATGCTAGGACCACTAACGCACAAAATTGTGGCATCACTTGTTCAAATCTTGTAAGCATCATTGAAAGGGATGTTCAAGTAGTAGTAATGATTGTAAGCATCAGTGCGAGAGCTTCACTAAATAAACTCTCAAGTCATATTTGGTCACTACTTAATTAAACTCAACTCAAGAAAAACATAGACACAAACTTGAAAGTAGGAAGCTATTATGCATGGTAGGCATTAATTATTATACATGCTACTGCAATGTAAGTCTAGTACCCTATCTAGACTTATTCCTGTCTGGGTCCTATTTTAAAGGGCGTGTTTTCTGAGTTAAAGAGAAGAGAGAGGAACATTCACCTTACTATTGACTCTAGTCAAAATTGTAAGAAAGGATGAAGATTTTTTTTATATTTAAAAATAAACAAAATGATTCAGATCAAAACAACACCGTTTGGTTTGTATTTGACCTCCAACCTTTACTCAAAAAAAAATTAAGTATGGATTAATAAGGTGAATGAAGATAATTCTTCTATTTTATATCTTCAATATTTATTTTATCTCTATTTGAATAGTAATAAATTTAACATCTTTTTCATTTTCTTACTTACTTTTCTAGTTCGGGAGCTGATTTGAAATTTCGCTCTTGTTTACTAGGAGCTTGTTAAAATTAAATTTGTAATTTGAGTTGCAAATTGTTGTATTAGTCGGTACCTCGCTTATTAATTATGCCAAATTGTTTTTCAGATTTGTGGTGTGGACGCTCTCACTTGTCATTTAATGTAAATTAAAATTCTTATTTGAGTTGTATATTGGTGTAGATTTATTTGATATATAAACACTCGCTTAATATAATAAGATATCTTCAGTTTTATCGCTAACGTGTGATTATTTATCGATTAGAAAGCGGGATCCTTGTAGAATATATATATACACACACACTCTGTTTCCTCAATATGAATGTAATGCATGCTTTAAGACACCTTGTTGATGCCAAAAATTAAGGATTTTTATTGTTTAGAAACAAAAAGTGAGATTATGTTACTTTGTACTGCGTAGAATTAATGAGCTTTGTTCTTTGTAGCACGAGCTTATCTGCGCATGGCCAAGTACCACAGCCTTCTTTTATTTAGAAAACAAATTAAACTGTTCGGCGATCATTAACCATAATTAGCAACGAAACTCATGAAAATAAGTAAGAGATATAATTTTCACAATATCCTCTGGATTTGGTTATGAAAAATGTGCTTCAAATGTGAGCATTATTGGCCATCAAGGTTGTTAATCGATCGTACTACATAATTGTTTCATTCTTATAAAGCTAATTAAGGCAAGCAGGCAACATTTATATCTGGACATAATATTTCGAACCATGCGGTTGCAACTTGCAATATATATATATGATTCTTTCTTTTTTTTTCCTTACATGATAATGATTGTGAAGTTGTAAGCAATAAAAATTGGAGATAAGATAATAATCGCCGAACCTTAATTTTTCATTCAGATTCCTATCCAAAATTACAAGGTGATTCTGTTCAACTTTAAATAATTAATGTGAATACAGTCCATATTTTTTTTTTATTATGTAAGAGACTATTTTTGTTGTTTTTTAATATTTAAAAGAATATTTTTTTTTTATTATGTAAGAGACTATTTTTGTTGTTTTTTATATAGTATTTGATTAGTTAATAGATTTGAACCCGATTAATGTTTCATCTTGATATAAATTTTGAATTTGCCTCTGGCTATTCACTATTTAAATCATTAATTGGTTTGTTGATGTTACAAATGATCTCAATTGGGATTAGGTGCATTTCGTCGGTTCATCAAAGAAATTGTGGGTTCAAATTGAAACTGGAAAAAAAAACGAAAGGTAATTGTAATTTTTTTTTTCAAACTATCAGTAATGATACAAAATTACAAATTATAAAGTTTTTTAAACGTTTGCGTGAGAGCCAATGACTAAGTGGCTAACTGCCCGTGAGTCTCGCTGAATGCTGGTACATGGTGGGTCCTGTCTTCTCTCCAGTTTCACATGGTGTGTTGTGTTCTCTTCATATGTGGCGTTGCGAGTTCATGTTACAAAACAGCAGCGACCAATTAATTATACTGTCCAACTGAGATCTTGTGCATCTAACCATCCATGCATAATTTAATAACAATGGTTGGTTATAACTTAATACTGTCCAACTGAGATATTGTGCATCTAACCATCCATGCATAATTTAATAACAATGGTTGGTTATGACTTATGAATCATATTAATTAGGTCATTGCCAAGATATCCAACATTTTAAATGGCCGGTTCTCATATATATATTTTGTTGTTGTTTCAGATCTTATAAATATATATTTTTCTCTCTCCTCCCTCTTACAACTCACTCAACTCACAAAAGATAAAGAGAAGACGATTTTTGAAGCGATTTGAGACGATTTCTCAGATGCCAAAAGGATGAACAATAGCAACCGAGGTAGGTCGTCCTATCATAGCCTAGCGAGAGAATGGTCAATTAGTAATCGAGGTAAAAATGAGGAAAAAAAAGAACAACTGTCAAGTATGTCGTGATAAAAAGAATTGTTAAGTATGTATAATGGAGAATTTCTTAGATGACCTATTCGGTATAAAATTTCAGACGATGACTTTGTGGAAAACTCTTACAGCTCTGGTTTGAAAAAAAAAGATTGATCCAGAGCCTCTAACATCGGACAATGAGTTTGTTCCGTGTACTTATACTAGTAAGGCTACAACTTCGTCTGTTGTGACTAATCCAGATCCGACAATATCGAACGAGGAGTTTATTCTATGAACTTTCAAGCCTCGTTCTAAGAAGTATTATTATTAAGGTTTAAAATTTGAATGCATTTGAGCTGGGTTCTAAGAAGTAGTATTATTTTAGTTGGATAAATTAGGGTTGTAAAATCAGAGTTGTAAAAATTTTAAATTAATGTATTGACATGCATGTAGACTTGATGTTTCTGATCACTCAAAAGAGAGCGATGTTTCTTTTAATATTTATAAACTCAAAAATGCTATCGGTTCGGACTGCAAGCGCACAATCCTATCGAGTAATATATTCAAGGTCGATCCACAGGGAATATTGATTCAGAGTTTTGAGTGATCGAATCACAATCTTTCGAAAGGCTAGACGAAATATGAAAATTGAGAGTTGTTGTTGTGATCAATGTAAATTATGAAGCAATTAAAAGTAATTAATATAAAGATTGAATGAGAATTCCTAGGGTTTCGGCACACCATTGCTACTCAATCCGCTTGGTACTATATTCCTGTCGGGTCTGATTTTCTATTGTTGTTTTATGAAAGACACCACATAGGTCACTGCGAGTTATGTTATGCAAGAATGACAGATCTTTTATCGAGATTCTACATAGGACACTGCGAGTTATCTTACGCAAATTACTGATCTCTTAAATAAACAAGTTACTACACAGATCAATGCGATTCTCCTTACGCAAATGATGGAACTTGGTTCGCATTTTGTTGTTCTGGTTTATGGTTTCTCCGCTAAGGTTTTCTTCACATAAACCTAATAGATCTCAACGAGGCTAATTCGTACAAATAGTTTCTCTTACCATTAAAGTACTGTCACTACCCTAACAGATTAAACTAGATCATCGAAGTTAGATGAAGAGATAATAAATCACAAAAGCATTTCGATTAAACAACAAGAAATCATAATCAATAGAAAATATATATATCAAAACATCAAGAGTAACAAGGTTTACTGCCTAGCCCCTAAGAAAGGAACTTAGCCGCGGAGCGGCATGGTTACAATCACTCATCTCTTCTCACTTAATCAAATCTAACTCTAATTACAAATATAACTTCTTCTTCTGCCCAGGGGCCTTATATAGGAGTGGAGGGACGTCTGGAGGTTGAGTAGAGGCTAAGAAACTGATCTGGATACAGCTGTCGGCAGTTATTTCCCAAAGGACGCCTTGATTATGGTCCGTATCAGGTGATACGGTCCGAATTGAGACTTTGATTACTGTCCGTATCAGGTGATACGGTCCGAATTGAGACCTTGATTACTGTCCGTATCGGGTGATACGGTCCGTATTCGGCTGGGTCCGTATTAGGCAATACGAGCCGTAACAGAGACTTAGTCGATGAGCGTCGCTTTATCCGATTGACCTGATTTTTGCTCCATTTGGTGTAAAATAGTCCCAAAATCTGTTTTCTGCAATAAAACATAATGAAGGGTGACAGTAGTCTTTTTCTGTAATTAATTAAACATAAGTGTGAGAAAATATGTAAAACCCAAGCCAAAACCCTATGTAATTCATCATCATTTTGACTCTGATCAGTTTCTCGACATTTGAATATGGTAAAAAATAGTAAAGTTATAAAAACTTACATTCAACTCACTCATAACTTAGTTTTAATAAAGTCCACACAAATAAAAACTAATTTAATTGTTCTCAAAGCAGCATCTAAATAAACAAGTTCACAACATACATCAAATGAGAAAAATTTAAATCACCTATTACTACTACGCCTAAAATTAAATCTGAGAAACCGACCAGTTGCAGAAAATGGCCTACCAGATGGCTCTGCTTGGCTTCCAAATGCCCTTGTATGCCTACTAGTTGACCTCATTGGTTGGCTTCCAGATATCTCTCATTGAACCTCAACCGCCTCTCCTCCTATGGCAACTGCCTCTCCCATTGCTTCTGCAAACATAGCAGATGCAGCTAAACAGCTTTGTAGCTGTGCTTCGTTGTGACCCTTGTGACCCAGATGCCTCTATGATAACTCGCTCATTTTCTGGTGCATTTGCTGCGTTTTTGGCATCTGCATTGCATTTGTTACTTAGTAAATTGGTCTAAATTGAAAAAAAATATAATTTTGATGAATGTTACATAACTCCTTGATTCCTGTCGGTAGTGGAACGGCGAGCCTGATGCCCCCTTCGCCTACCTTGGATTTCATCCATGGTCATTACATAACAGGTGTGTTTTCTCCTCCCAATCCTAATCAATGCCTTGCTAGGAAGAATTCTATGTTCATTACAAGTAGGCCATTCTTCCGAATTGCTAAAAAAAACAAACACCCTACGCCAAGACTTTCAAGATAGTTCAGAGTATACCAATCTGTAACAAATTGGTCCTCGTTTCAGTTTCGTTCACGGCTAACCGCTAAGACATGAGCGCACAGAATGGATGTTAATTGGATACCTCTGTATGTACATTCTATTTTTTTGCCGGGCCCGCATGTCACAATATACTGGAACTCCCTGTGAATAATGCCCATACTTCCATTACCGCTGCGGGTGACTGGAACGTACTCATTTGGAGATAAAACTTGGTACTGACCTTCACCGTACGTATAAGAGACCAAATGCATCTCTGTAGCTTTGGTCCACCGTTTTCTGATCTTTTGCAAAATCCAGTCGGAAAATATCTAATTTGCATCTTTTAAGTCCATTGCTCGCTTCCGCCGCTCAACAAACCATTTGTTACACTTGTAGAACGTATCCTCCACTATGGCAGCCACGGGCATTCTACGGCTAACCCGGAAGACATTGTTGAGCAACTCAGAGCCGTTTGTTGTCATGATACCAAATCGATATTCTTCATCATAGGTTTGGAAAATCTTATCATAATTGGACGGCTTCATCACATCATTAGGACGTATTTTGCCCACCTTATTTAAAAATGCATTACACTTTGGATTTAGCTGTACAAAAACAAATAGGTGTTACTTCATTTTCAGAATAGTCTTATAAAATAATTTAACAAAATGTTATAAATTAGACAACCATAGCAAACTCTTCGAACATCTCTTTCAACTTTCTTGACTTATTCTTCCTGGCTCCTTGTCTGAACCTCCATCCGAACCACTTGTCATTTCTACAATTATGGACCAGGTTGTTAGCAACATGCTGCATACAAAACATGTGCACAAAAAGGTCTGAAGACCATCCATATTCTGCTGTCAGTGCACATTTGATCCCCTTGTGCTGGTCCGATATAACACAGACAAATTTATCATATCCAAGCACTTCATTCCTCAACCACTTCAAGAAAAAAAACTCCAATTCTCACTATCCTCCTTCTGCACAATTGCAAATGTAATAGGTAGCAATTGGTTCTCGGCTCATAGCCGCAAGCTATCAAAAGCCTCCCTTCATACTGCCCAGACAAGAAGCATGCATCTATGTTGATCACTGGTCTCAAGTACTGGAATACTGCAATGCATGGACCAAAAGCCCAAGCTACGGCCCTAAATTGAAAAACATGTTGCATAATTTCTCCGTGTCTATCTCATATCGGACAAGTCAGAAATTGGTACTTTGAGCCGGGATTCTTGTCGCAAATTTCCATCAGTAGTGGTTTCAGCAAGCTGTATGAACTCTCCCGACTTCCAAATTGTTGGTCTATTGCAAGCTCACAACCCTCCACAGTCGGTTGTATTTCGGGGTTACATTGCCATACACAGTTTGCCACCCCTTGGATGCTCATACAGGGGCCAGTCTTAATGTTTTTCTCAATGACATCGGCAATGATTGATGCCGTTAGACATTCATTGTCGGTCCTTGTACCCAGTCCTACATGTGTGAGGCTTGTCTTGTCTCATTATAACCCATGTATCTCCAAAATCCGTTACTTTTCTCCTAAGTTCGTAATCACAACCCAGAGTCTTGCACACCACCTGAATCCGATCTCTGTCATTTTTCTTCATTATAATCTCATGATTCTTATGAATATGGTGCTCTCTAATCTTCTTAATCAGCTCTTCTTTACTTTGAAAAAATTATTCTGGCGCCAGCTCACCTTTGTACTCAATCTGTCTCCCATAGTACACAACATCTGCTTCTTGAAAAGAAGATATATCATTGTAGTCTGCGAATGGGTGCGTATCAGTCCGCCACTAAGCGGTATATTCCTATATCCGGTTCGAATGGGCACTGGACCATCTTCATCACAACCCTCTAGGTGATCAAAGTCTCAGTTTGCATATCTTCCTCCAGAATTCCGTTATTATTTTCAAAATTCGACCCAATTTCGTCGTCTAATGGTGCCGGTCTGAGGTGAGGTGATGGTGGCGGTAATGGTAAAGGCGCCACATGCACAGGTCTAGGTGGGGATCTTGTATGGGGTCGTGGTTGGGGTGATGGTGGAGTGAAGTTATTGTATGTTGCTGGTCAGGTACGAATAATGGGACGGGGGTGTTCCATGATTCACTCGGGTTGCCAATTCTAAGTTTCACTTTTTTGGGTTATAGCCAGTGTATTCGTAAATTATGAATTTCAAGTCCCAAAGTGAGATATCATGGGAAACCATAAATGAACCAACTGGCTCTTTGGAGTAATAAGCCACATATGTATTAGTAAGAAACTTCCAACCACAGTGTAATGAAATCGTGGCCAGGACAAACAAACTATATTTTGGTAAATGTTAAACAATTGTCAGGTTACTAATTTAAATGTATAGGTTACTGAAAAATAATTAAAATAAAATAAAAAATTATAAAAAGAAAAATTTAAATTAAATAAAAAATAAATTTAATTAAAAAACAAAAATTACCTCAAAATCGCCTCAAAAATCGTCTTCTCTTTCTCTTTTCCCTTCCTCTCTTTCTCGTCTGAGTTGAGTGAGTTGTGAGAAGGAGGAGAGAAAAATGTCGGTTTTGGTATTTTTAAAAATATCGCCATTATATGACCGGTTTAGATATTTTTAAAACTATCCAGCTAACGTGAATATATTTATTAATTTGTAATTAACTTTGGATATAAATAAAAATGTCGGCCAAGATACTACAGATATTTTTATGCTTAATAACTATACAATTTAATGACTGATACCCATATAATAAAAACAAGAGAGAAAAATAACATATTTATACCGTGTGAAACCGCCACCCCTGATCGTGCGATTTGGTCAAGTCTTGTCTTATGCCCAAACTCAACTATGTATTGATGATTTTGAACCGATTCTACAGTTTCACGGTCATAGATTATCAACTTACAAGTGCACAAATTAAATCTACTTCTGAATTATCCACACTAAGAAAATGATAGGTAATCAAAATCAAATTCTCCAGATTCGCTGCATTACCTAACCGTTTGAGTCCGATCAAAATCCGGATCAATCCGGTGCAATATATAACGAATGGGCCGGATTCAAAATCAAATGGTCCGATACCTTAGGTGACGGTAAATTGGTAATGTATTGAGATGCGTTACGCAGTGTGCATTTCACCACCCCGAAAGTTCAGTTCATAATATGTAAGAAAATGCGGTTCATGTGACCGTATATGCGTATGTGGTTGGCAACCGCATAGAAAATCAATATGCGGTTTCACATATGTAGCTGCATATTCGGACGCATATTCGGCCGCATATTTTTACCACATATTCGGCCGCATATTACCACATATTATTGCATACCGCATATTACCGCATACTTGTTTATATATATATTAATTTTCATTTGAAAATCCGTATATATAAGTCCGCATAAAAATCCGCATATGCGGCCGCATACGTATATGCAGTATGCGGTGGCCTTCCGCATACCGCATAGAAACCGCATTTTAAAACATTGGTTCATATACACTCACTCTAATGCCATTGTTTGATCTATTCTCACAATATATTTCATATTTTGATCTAACTTCTCCGGTATGATCCAAATTTTTAAGAAATAATGCAAATAATTTCAGAATATGTAGTTCATGACGTATATCTCCATATACTTGTGTTCCTCTCGGGCACTATCTGTCTAATTTGCCTTATTGTTACCACTTACAAGTTACTAATTTTTTAGCTGCTTGTAATAAAAAAAATCAACAATCTCGAAGAAGTTAGTTAATTATAGGACGCATTTAAGTACTAATTATCAATATACACGCAGGAGCGGACTAAAGTAGATGGAATGGGTTAATTGATTTTTTTTATTTTTTATTTTTATTTATGTTTGATTTTTTATATAATTTAGTGTAAAATGTTGAGGTACTGTAAAATTAACTTCATTTTTCGTAAGAAAATTTTATATAATTAACTCTCAATATGTGTTTGACTCTCTAGTTCGAAAGTCTAACTTCGCTCTGCATACATGTATATGTTAGCACTTAGAATTTTTTTGAAAAACTACCATTATAGATATATTGTCCATTGCTTAGATAGGTCACCTATTATACTTGTTGGATTAAAATAATTATGTGAAATTAACATTTACGAGTAATGTTGAATTGATCGATACAATTCAAGAACGGGTCAAATCAGACTAAAAACAAGCAAGAAATGACTCTAAAAAGAATTGCATAAGCAGAATATAGGAGGGCCTATGCGTGTCTTTTCAGATTGACACGGTTACGAACGCCATCAATGTTTTTGGCGCTAGCGGGTTGAAAAATGGAATCGAGATCCGGTGCTTGCTTTTCCCCTGCTTTTCCCCTGCTTGCCTCTCTATCTCTCTCCTCGTCCTCTCTCTCCCACGTGACTCTCTCTCTCTCTCTTCTCTTTTTTTAGAGAGATACAGAGAGAAAGAGACGAGCAGGGAGCTGCTTTTCTATCAAGAAAAGCAGCGGATGCTCACTCTGAAAAATGTGGGCGAAATGGGTGAACGCGTATCCTCTGCATTAACTCAAAAAGGGAATCTCTTGAGTTAATGAATCTGAACCGTTTGATTTTAAACGGAGCTAATTTGATTTCTGACTACAACTGAGGAGGATTTTCAATATTCGTGCGGATCTAGTCCACACGAATCTTAAGACAGATTGGATAGTCAAAATTCATTAACTCAAAATATTCCCCTTTGAGTTAATGCAGAGGATACGAATTTGAAATGGGTCACGTTCTGAATTCCGCACGCATGTGGATGAGTGGGGTTATGGTCCTAACTGCTTCTTGTGCAATTTTATGCCAGTATATCCGATTTATCTATAAATTAGACCTTTGTAATCCTAAAAAGAAGTATATTGCATATTATATGTTATTTGAGATATTTTTGTCTGTTAGAAATTTAATATTATATTTTTACATATTAAATCTTATTTTCCACTCCAAAATATTAAATCCACATAATTAAAAAACTTGAAGCGTATGACATATAATTTGTTGAATATAAAGTTATCAACAAACTATAGTCTATCTCCAAACGGTGATATAAAAGAAAGACACTTTAAGTTAATTAATGCATAAATTTAACAAACATGCATGAAAACAACTGGTTCAATTCAAAATGACGGTGATATAAAAGAAAGACACTTTTAAGTTATAAATGCATAAATTCAACAAACATGAAAACAACTGGTTCAATTCAAAATATTTTTGCTAGCTGCAAGATATAATGTTACCTTCTATTATTCAAACAACCAACAAGACTCAATCCAATTAAAAATCGACTAGTTATCCAATATCTATGAATGATTTAAAAATTTAACGGCTCAATTTTGTGGGCTCCGGCCGCTCTTTTTCTTTGCCTCTCCATGTGCGCCGACCTCATCCAACACAGTAGTCCCTTCTCTCTTTCGGCTCTACTTCTTTTAGCAGAGAGGAGAATGAGGGAGAGGGGAGGGACCAGAGTTGAACGGAGCTGATTAGAGCTGAGAGTGCGGTATCGTCGGAGTTCAGAGCGTAGAGTCTCCATTTTAATTGGAGCGTGATGGTGAGGAAATTCGGTCGTTGTCAGAGTGCAGTGGCGGTCAAAGAAACGGATCCGGTCGTAGAGCGAGAGGGGATAAAGGTTTTAGGGTGATCAACAAGTAGAACCGGTCGTTGACGAACACGGCGGCGGTTGAAGAAACGGATCCGGTCGTGGAGCGAGATGGAGATGAAGGTATTAGAATTGTTAACATATCGATTGGAGAGCGACGGTGAGTAGATCCGGTCGTCGTCGGAGCGCGACGACGGTTGAAGAAGCGGATCCGGTCGTGGAGCGAGATGGGATTTAAGAGTTTATATAAGTATGATTAGAATATTAATAGTTTAGAAGTTTTAATGAGAATAAAAAAAGTTAGAAAATTATGATAATTGTAAATATATTTTTTTATCAATGAAATTGTTAGTAAATATTTAAAGGTCACTAATTTAAAAAAATTGTGGGCTCCTATTGATAACCATCTTCAAATTGCACGAAATTTGTAATAACTATTATTCTTCCCATGTATCTAGATGTGTTTGTTTGTTTTGCTTTATTATTAATTATGAGGTATATTGTATTGATAATAAATTAATTTGACAGTGATGATGATTTATAATTTTCTTTTTATAAAATTTGCTGCAAATTAGAAATTAATTGCTCATTAACTCGTCATGTGGATCGAAACCGGATATTGTTCAATTTTACTGGCACTTGATCAATGACCAACTAATTTTTAAATTCTATCAAATTAGATGCTCATCTTATTCAAATTGCAAAAAATCTATCCGAAATTAATTTTTTAATTTAAAAACCCATTTTCTGTTTCAAAGTTATGACTACATTCCATTATTATGATCCTAAAAATATTGTTCCGGTGCAAATCTCTGTCAGATTGCGGGCCACCGTAGGACGAATTTTTTTATAAATTATAATTAAATTTTTTTTTTACGAAACCAACATGATTACTTATTTTTTACAAAAACTATTGGCATTTCGGTCTGTTTTTTTTTTTTATTCCGGACTGAAATGGCATTTCGGTCCGGTCTCCTTTTTGGATTTTCTGTGGTACTGGTTTCACAAGTTTTTATATGAGCCACCACAGAAAATCCAAAAAGGAGACCGGACAGAAATGTCATTTCAGTCCGGAATAAAAAAAAATAACGGACCGAAATGATATTTCGGTTCTTATGGTTTTTGTAAAAAAAAAATAATCATGTTCGTTTTGTAAAAAAAAAATTATTTATGATTTATAAAAAAATTCCAGTAGGACACAGCATTCAATCCTCATTTGTAGAAGCCAGTCCTGAGTCCTGTCTATGTAATGACAAGATTATTAAGTGAAAAATAGTGAGATTTGTCCCACAGTTGGAGCTAGCTAGGTGCCAATTCAATTGCCTCCATGATTGAAACCCCATACCCTTAGATTGACCGTACTGTTACTGTTACTATTATTATACTTATTATATTTTTGTCAATAAAAATAATTGCATCTGCTAATAAAATTACTGTATATGCGTCCAAGATAAATCATTAGTCACCTGTTTAAGCTCAAAATTTAATATGGCTGCCTGTATAATTAAAGAAAGAGAAAATGGCCAGATAGTTCTAGCAAGCTAATTAATCTCAAATATCTAAACCATAAAGTTATGTTTGGATGACACAAGAATAGGAGGTTATTTTAGAATAATGGCTATTTGGAATAACAATGTGTATTCAAACAATATTTTTTTTATTAAGAATAGCTAGAATAATTGCTATTCTCTATTCAAACCACTTCCGCTATCTGCACGTCGTGACAATTCGTTTGAGATCCCACTTGCCTATCTTTCTTCTTAATTAGCACATTGTTAACAGTATTCTTTATTGGTTACAACTATTTACTATTCCACATGTACAATCTAAACAACATTTTTACTAATTCGAATAGTACCATTTTTCATACTAATCTGAAAATCACTATTTTTTCTCTATTCTCATTTACTACTCTAGCTCTTATCCAAACGTACCCCAAGGGTCTGTTCGGCTATCAGACGGGAACAAAAATGGATTTGGGTTCGGATCCAATTTGAATGGCCAAAACAATGTCCAATTTGAATGGTCTATAGCTAGGCCAAAACAATGTCCAATTTGTGTGCACTTGATCCGTACTAATTAAAGTTATGAATCCTGATACAATTAAACCCATCGGATGGCCCCGATTCCGTAAACTACTGCGCGGTGCTTCATTTTGGTCAAAAGAATTCTCACGGAACATTTTCTCACTGAAATCAGTGCCATGTAATAGATACTGATGGCCTCTGGCCCTCTGCAGCTCTGCTAGTGCTAGAAATAACAAAGAGAGAGAAATAAAAACGTAATGCATATTTAGCTATTGTCCATGACTGGATCTTCTGTGACAAATGCTAAATGATGTTTGAATTTTATTTAGTTTTCACTTTTCAGAATAAACGGCTGGTTATTTATTTTTAAAAAGTGATTTTCTCTCGATAATCAGCTCTTCTTAATAATATTAAAGGAGATGGATCACTTAATATATAACTCATTTAAATGATATTGACAATGTAATTCTAAATCAAATCTGATAAGTTCGAAAACTATAAAAATGTATACATATATTATAGCTGTCAAGTGATTCTCACTCATATTAAATGTATATTATAAATTTATAATTGACACCTCAATTTAAGTTATTAAAGTAAATAAATAGATGGGTCGACATGTTTTAATTTTACCAAATCAAAGTTGACTTAAATATTTATTTGCCCAGAATATACGTTTGAAAATAATAGAGGAAAGAGGTAATCGAATTCGTATATTATGTATTACTACAGAGGCATTGTTCTATAGAGTGAGATGATTCGGACCGTTCTTTTAACTTTGTATGAATATCAAAGCATAAATAATACTGGCCCCTTGCTCTATCCCGAATATGTATTGTTTTTGAGTTAATCTGAATCCGTAAAGCAATAGATCTCATTGTGCGGTACTACAGAGGATACGCGTCGAGAAATAATCTGTGTGGTAACAGATATACATGCGCCTAATTGTGAATTTTGTTTTCCTGACTATACTAAATAAATTGAATAAAGAGATATCGACTTGAAACCAATTGATGGGTATTGGCAATAATTCGAGGAAAGACCTGCTTTATTGTTCTTAAATCAAGCTGAGATGCCACTTGAAATTTTGGACTATGTATTTCGAAAATATGTTTTCGACATAGAAACAGAAAGCATGTGCAACATTACATTTTATGTGGAAAATCAAACGGAAAACATGTGTTTTGTTAATGATTCGAGTTTGAGTAAGTTGGGATAAGTTTGTGCTCGATTTATTAAGTTAATAAGCGAGTCAATCTGAGTTGAGAAGATAATACCGAGTTGACAACTGTGTTTGTGCTCAACTCATTAAATACTCGAGTTGATTCGTGCTCATTAAGCGACTCGTTTAAAAATCAAGTCTGCAGGCAATTTTGAATTTTGTTTCGAGTTTTTTTTGTTTCAGAACTAGACAAATAAGAAGTGATAGCTAATTCTCCAATTAAAAATATTGACATACTGACATGCTGAGTTGTACAACCAGACTCAACTCAAGCGTAAAAAATGTTGCAGCTTTATACATAATTAATGAATAATTGCATCAAATAAATAAAAGAAAAGCAAATTGTCATAATTAGATTCTTCTCAAAAAATAACAAATACATCATTCAACGAGAGTGGTGACAGAGGAGAAGGAAAGGCGTTGAATTTGGGTTTGGATTTGATGCGTCTCCTGTGTGCTTGGGTTAGGGACTTAGGGTCCGTCTGTGTTGGTGGGTTGGATAGGGTCCTATTGTAATTTTAATTTAATTTGGGTTTGAATCCGGTTGAGAACTGTTTGGGATTGGATGTGGCATGATTTCATGAAACTCAATTCTTAATGAGCGAGTTATGAGCAAATTGGAGTATGCTCATGTTCAGTTCAATAAGTTAACGAGCGAGTTGATAATGAGCGAGTTATTAGCAAGTTGTTAATGAATTTTTAGTGAACGAGTTACAAGCGAATCACGAGTTATGAGTGGTTTTCTCACCTCAAATTGCAAGACATATTTCCATCTGTGAAAAATTAAAAAGAAATTTCTTCCAATGGGCCTTCCTCCAAGGGCCTAATATCTCTTACTAATTTTTGTCCAGAAAGGATACAATCATTAGGAAAAACCCGGGCCTAATATCTGCTGATTTTGTTTTACTGCAGCGTCTCTTGTGTATCCATTCCTGCTGTCTTTTTTGAACTTGTACTTAATTCAGTTCTTATGACCTGCTGTACTTGTAGACTTCACAGCAATGGACCCAGAATATTCGTAGTGTATTGCATGTTCATCAGACCAACGGATATTGTAGGGAAGTTAAATTGTGAGGAAGTCATATGCTAATATAATTCATTTTCAAACTTTAAATAGAGAATCACTCAATATAATTTAAATATTAAAACTGTACTTGGAGCTAAATATTTTACATTTTCTAAAATTGTATTACTATTATTTAGATTGGTAGAAAATCACTACTTTTATATGGTTAGAATTTGTAAACAAGTAATTTTCGATCTATTTTAAAAAAGTAAAAAGTATCTTAAAAGTGTAAAATTTGATCTCCAACTACATATTCATATGAAAATCATATTGAACAGTTGAGGTTGGTTTTTAAGATTACTGGAAATAAGATTTCGTAGTATGAATCGATATGTGCTATGTATAGTATTCGTCAGGGTTCTAAATAGCTAGCTATAGCTTTTTTAGGCCATAAAAGCTAAACTATGTGATAAAAGTACGCTAATTCAGGTAGCTGTAGTTGTAATAGCTTACCGTTATTATCGCTACGCGCTAAGCGCTATTGCGGACCGCTATGCTACATGGGCTTTTTTTTGTGACAATTTACATGACTTCTGTGCTTCTGTTTCTAGTTGTGATGCTACATGGTCTACTATGCTAGATATGCTAAATCAAACTCTGTGCTACTATTCTTATTTGTGATTTAGTCTTTCATTCTATATTGGAAAATATTCAAATATTAATTCTTTCTTTTGCTTGCTCTTCGTATAGTATTCACTTATAAAATTATTGTCATTCGTTTCAATTGAAAGTTAATTTCGATTATTATAATTTGTAAAATAATCAAATAGGTACTAACTTTGTTTCACTTGTAAATTAATTACTCTTCGTCTATTATTATCTTTAATACTATGAAGTATGAACTATTAAATAATGTTATCTTGTAGATTTTCTTTTTATTTGCATAGTTTAAAAAAGGTATAGATTTAGATTAGTTGTTATTTGATTGATACCTCAATTCTCTAATATTAATAATGTTGATGATTAGTAAAAATATAAAAAAGGAGGGATCCACTTAAAACATTTGAAAGTTACAACATCTTACAACAATTCGATTTTGTGATTTTCAAAGTCCAAACAGTCGATCCAAATCGTTAAATATGATATTTATATTAAAATGTGTTTGGAGATCAAATTTTATATTTTTTTTGAATTTTTTTTACTATTTATTAAGTATTTTACAAAATTAATAATTTCAGTGGTCCAGAATTTTTAAAAATAGCAGTTTTGTAAATACTTAACAAAAAGTAAAAAAATTTAAAAAAATATAAAATTTGATCTTCAAACACATTTTAATATATATCATGTTTAACGGTTTGGATCGATTGTTTGGACTTTGAAAATTACAAAACCGAATTGTTATAAGATGTTGTAACTTTTAAATGTGGTAAGTAGATCCCTCCTCAAATACAAAATATAATTTTTGAAAAAAAAAAAACGATAATTTTTGCTATAGTTAAATTTTTTTTTTTAAATTCTTAGTAATGATGCGATAATCGCTACATAAAACCTTGATATTGGTGATAGATCAATCTAGCTGGAATCATCCATAGACCAGGCATAGGCAGCATAGCTGTGAGAGTGAGATATATCCTCTTGAACTGGAAGTGTCCCTCCATTGTGCACAAACTGGACATGTCCTCTGTGCATTTCCGGTAAAAATATATTATATGGACCTGGAGAGTTGAGAGGGATGAGCCATTAATCTAAGAAATGGGGAAATGAACGCTGCTGTTAGGCACTGAGAAGATTTATTATATTACCGAATTAATATGTCTAAATATTTCAATATCAAATTAATATCAGTGAAGTTTGAGACTGTCACTTGTGAATATGAATATAAAGCCACTCCCAATGCAAAATTTTCAATTCAAACAAATTAATACAACTTTGAAACTGAAATATGTAAATAAAAGAACCCAATAAAGCAAGTGTGAACTTGTTCTATTGAGGGTCTTGTTTTCATATTTTAAAGATGTATTTGTTTGCAGGTCTTGTTTTTCAGTTACTTTATAGTTCAGTCAGTTTGATCGTATATATTGAAAGTTTGCATAAAAGTTTATAATTTAAGAGCAATCCTTCCTGACGTGTTTTGAAATTAAATTGAGATCAATATCTTTTGTTCAACCATCTTATTTCTAAAATATAAAATTAAGTAATTTTAGGGACCTATTAACTCTACAATTTAAAATGTTGTATTTTGTCTCCGGACCACAGCACACAGCATTAATGCAAAATCAGGAGCGGAGAGGTGACAGTACGAGAGAAGACGCCAAATTCCAATCAAAGTATCCAACCAAACCAAACATGCATGCCTGATCCCTGATGCCTCCCCATGTGAGGTTCTGATGCACTCTTTTACAAAATTCCTAACTTTCCGGACAGAGATTGGTTGTACAATTTATCTTTTGCAATTTGTTTGCATGGAGAAAGTAAAGAAGGAGAGGGCAAATTAAGGTGAGAGCAAAGTCTCTTTGTTGGCCAAAAGAAGCGCTGCTTTTGAGTATAGACAACTCATTAGTGGCAACAATGGCAATAAATCAAGTTTTTTGATCAAATTTGAGCCTATTTATTCTAGCCGTTTGGTTGACCTAGAATTTTTTTTATAAACTATAATTAAAAATTTATTTTTTATGAAACCAACGTGATTATGTTTTTTTTATAAAAATCATAAGAACCGAAATGTCATTTCGGTCCGTTATTTTTTGACTTCGGACATCTTTGAACTTAATCTTCTTGATTTGTCAAACTTTCATGTTCTAAATTTATATCTTTTTTAAATTTATTTTGTGAAAAATCATGACGCTAAAAGTTGTTAAAAATTGAACACATCAAAAGAATTTATCTGTAAACATCTTGATATTTTAAGCAAAATACTAAATAAATATAATAAATCAAAACATAATAGCCTGATTCATCAAGTATATATAAAAAAAAACTAGTCTTCATTTACCATAAAAAATACCCGATATTTTAGATTAAGCTCACAAATAATTTTATAATCAAAATCAAATGGATTATTACTCGCCCATAGTAATTAAGGAAAAGAAAGACTACCTTCTTGTTCTGAGGCAGTGGCAGAGCCACGTTGAATCAAGAGTAGGTAATTACTCTTAGATCTTGAAAATCGGGTATATGTTTATTTATAATGAGACTATTGTCTATTTTTGTAGAATATTTTGTCTAAAACCTGAATAGCTTATTGACTGAATTGGTTAATTTACAGTAATATGCAACTTGTTAGTTGCACCGGTAAATTTTTTTGTTGTTCATGTTGATGTTGTATTCTAATTCTTTTTCTGATTGAAAGAAAAGCAAATATGTAATATGATAACATTTATCAGAGAAAAGTAGGTTCGATGTCCATTGGATCTACTTTAGTTCAATGGGTTTAATTACCATCTGATCCGCTTGAAAATATGTGCGTTATGCTTTAAAAATCGTATGTGTGTGCTTCAATTTTTTTGCACACATATTTTAAAATAAATCAGACGGTCTTGAAGCTCATTAAATTCAAAAGTAGATCCGATGAGCATCGGACATTCTCCATTCTCAACATTTATAGGAGTCGATATGACACGTTGATGGTTGGACATCCCTATAGTTACTATTTTTCGTACCTAAAAAACCGAAGAATATTTTTTATCAAATTTTTTTGAGTCGCTAGCTAGTACCAAAATGGTCCAAGCCAGAAATCAATGCAACTACTCCAATTATTTACTGCGCACAGTTTCCCTATTAGCGTTGTTTGTTTTAAGTTTTAACTGTACATGCAATGGATCCGGTGGCTTAAAACTAGTTAAAGGATTGCAATCATGGCTCTCAGTAATTATGAAATTTGTACCATCAGGTGGCAGTGCTGGTGGGTCAATAAATTGGCAGTGCTTGCTTGATTGGGAACAAAGTAAAAGAAGACTGATACGCTTGTTATTATTGTATTTGTCATGTTTTGCCACAAAAAATTAATGATGGGTAAGTAAATTATTAATTACTTGAGTATAAATGACACTGATAAATGATTTTTGGCAATGGATTGATCTTACATGTACCCTTCTTTTTACACCAAATAGTTGTGCTAATTAAAGAGGTTCATATAATGCAACATTACAATTGTGTATTTGTGATAAATTATCTCAGGACTATACGTAATATGGCAGCTATTGCTGTTGTTTGCAATTTCGCATTACCAATTTTAATTCCTAAAAAATAAGAAGTTGCTAATAGTTGCGGCACTAAAGCTTTACAAATTTAAGAAAGAAACAAAAAGTAAAAAAAAGTGTAACTGACATTAAACATTCCAACAATTTATTCATAATTTTATTCAATTTCTTGTTCAGAGAGTTTGATCCCAAACCAAATAAGTCCTTGAGAACAAAAACTAACTTGATAGTTGATAGTTGATACCATACAACATTACAAGTGGTAGCTGAGAGACTTTATGGCAAAGGATATCTAATATAGTGCATGATTCGATCAAGCTTTACAAACTAATTAAAGATAGAGCTGAAATATGTGTGGTTCAAAATTTAGAATCCAGCTACCTGATCAGAGACAGGAAAGCTGTGTTGGCATTTTCTCAATAAAAGTATTCACTGAAAGAGAGAGAGAGAGAGAGAGGCAGAGCGAACTTTATTGAGTCGTTGTCTGATCTATACGCCTATTTTATCTTGGGCCCTTTTGGTAAAATTTTTTGGGCCCGGTTTATGTTTGTTTGTTACTCCATTTCAAATTAGAAACCATCAATACTTTCGCATTTATTTTTTTATTGTGGAAATAATTCAGCAAATTCATTTATCACAATTTGAACTTGTGCTCTAAATTGGGGTTCAGTTTCTTTTCATTTTTTAAATGAAGAAAGAATTTAGATTTTTTATTTTATTTTATAAACTCTAATTGATTTCTCTCTAAAAAAAACTCTAATTGAAGTTAGATTCCAAAAAATGTATTTTTACCTTGAAAAGTAATATTTTAATAAACGGTATTAAACATGATTCTCAAATTTAATTAATATTTGATTTATTATTAGAATGATTCTAATTTGTATTTAAGCAATGCAAACAGTAAAAGATTTCGTTGGATCAATTAGTTTGAATCTGCATAGGTAAGTATATGTATGTGTGTATATATATAGAGAGAGTGGCTAATATCAAAACGTTTGCACCAAGGCCCTCGTGCAACCAAGTCGTTTTCGGATTTTCAAAGTTCAAACAGTCGATCCAAACCGTTAGATGTGATCTCTATATTATTGGACTCCAAATTTTACATTTTTTGGAATTTTTACTATTTATTAAGCCACTTTGAAAATTGCTGATCACATGGTCCAGAATTTGGTTGCACTGTTTTTATTGTTTATCCGGATCAGCAATTTTCAAAGTGGCTTAATAAATAGTAAAAAAATTCCAAAAAATGTAAAATTTGGTCTCCAAGCATATTTTAATATAGATTGAACACCTAACGGTTTGGATCGACTGTTTGGACTTTGAAAATCCGAAAACGACTTGGTTGCACGAGGGCCTTGGTACAAACGTTTTGATATTAGCCTCTCTCTCTCTCTCTCTATATATATATATAGAGTAAGGCTACGGTGCTTTGCAAAGTAAACAGCCCTCTTTACTTCGGGCTACTTTTTCAATTTGTAAAACTCAAACAACCGATCCGAACCGTTCAACATGTTCTAAATATTGAAATGTGCTTGGAGACCAAATTTTACATTTTTTGGAATTTTTTTACTATTTATTAAGCCACTTTGAAAAAGTCTGATCCGGTGATCCAGAAAATTTTACTGTTTTTTACTGTTCACCGTTGGATTAGCGATTTTCAAAGTGGCTTAATAAATAGTAAAAAAATTCCAAAAAATGTAAAATTTGGTCTCCAAGCACATTTCAATATTTAGAACATGTTGAACGGTTCGGATCGGTTGTTTGAGTTTTGCAAATTGAAAAAGTAGCCCGAAGTAAAGAGGATTGTTTACTTTGCAAAGCACCGTAGCCTTACTCATATATATATATATATATATATATATATATATATATATATATAGAGTGATGCTACGGTGCTTTGGGAAGTAAAGAGGGTGTTTTACTTCCCGCTCATATCTCTATTTTCAAAGTTCAAATAGTCGATCTGAACTTTTCAACATGATCTTCATATTAATAGTGCTTGGAGACCAAATTTTACATTTTTTGGAAATTTTTTACTATTTGTTTAGCATTTTTGAAAATCAATGTTTTTTGAATTTTTTTTTATTTAATGAAAAGCTGTGATTTTCAAAAATTCTAAACAAATAGTAAAAAATTCAAAAAAATGTAAAATTTGGTCTCTAAGCACATTTAATATGAAGATCATGTTGAAAAGTTCAGATCGACTATTTAAACTTTGAAAATAAAGATATGAGCAGGAAGTAAAACACCCTCTTTACTTCCCAAAGCATGATAGCCTATATCTCTCTCTCTCTCTCTCTCTATATATATATATATATATATATATTATTTCATTAGAAACTGAGGCTGAGAAAACATAAATCAGATAAAAATATATATGGCATATAATATAGTCTATACTTTATATAACTAAAATTTGCTCAAACTAAATTAGACGAAAAAACATGGGTGATGGTGGTTATAACTCCGGAAGTAGAGTTTACTCTTTCAAACCGTTTGATCACTACTTTCACTTGCGACAAAAAAATCAACATAAGTATTTTTTGTACTAGTTCAACAACAACATAATATGCCAATCGAATGGAAGCAACTGAAAGACCCCTACTTCATATATATATAATTCATCCTCGGTGTGGAAAATGCCACAAACTAAAGGCCCAACACGGCCTAGGCCTACTATATATCTGCATCTCTCTTTCTAAATCTAACCATTGATGACCATTAAGAATGTTTAAATGGTTGGTTCGGTCTAAACCGGTACAGATATTTTTAAATCAAAATCTTATTTGAGTGATAAATACGAGTGATCGAATTAGTCGAATTAAATTTATGAACTGAATAACTCAATACTTGGGCTAGTATCTGATGTTATCATGGTTGCCTGCTGAATTTGGTTTGATCCCTCTCCAAAGCTCACCAGCAATGCAAGCAATGCTAGTTCCTTTTGTGGGAGCTTCAAAAATAGATATGTCTTTGAGATGCAAAGCTTGTATCAACAAAACTTAGCTTGGTTTTTCTGTTTAGTGATGAAGTTTTGCTACATGTTTGTTTTCTATGTTTTTTGGATGGCTGTGCTCTGTGGTAGCACAAAATTATTTGCTGTTGGCAGTTATCTAGGGCTTGTGTTTGAATAGATAGGTTAAAAGGGTCCATGATGCAAAAATGGGTGTGGGCTGAGGCTTGAATCAGTGCCTCCTGCTCCTGTACTAGTTTACTGGCGGTTGAGGAAAGGGCACTGATTCTGCCAATGAAGATCATGTGAGGAAAAATGCTACTAAAATAGAAAATACGTTCCTCAATTGCCAGAGCAAAACATACATCACGACATAATTCACAAGTTCATTGAAATCTTTTCAAAATAATATAACAATGATCCTAAAAATTCAAGACAACATTATATATCTACCAAGTTGCAGAGTACAATAGTAGTACATCAACTTAAACAATATCGTAATATTCAGGAATATACTTATAAGAGGCTTAAGACTTATCTTTTATTGAGGGTGAACATGTCATCATGAATGGCAATAATAATTACTATAGGTACACTTGAGATATCATTGCATTATAATTTACTGTAAAAACTAGGGACTAGTGATCATATGCATAGTAATTATGAGACGAGCCGAAGATTGCAACAGTCCAATTGCTGGGGTCCTCCTAGGTAAAATCAATTGAAAATAAGATAAATCTTAATACTAAACAAAAGCAGAATCTTTCTACTGGGAATTTCTCAGTGTGCGATTAACTTATTTTTTAGGTGTAGTATATCAGGCCATAAATCCAAATCTTGATAATTTGACGCTGCTTTTTCCTTGTTGATATAGAAGTGTAGTATACTTACCCAGTTAGGTTTATTTGAAATATCCTCTCCATATAAGACATGACTATCTCCAGTCGACCAAGAAGATTGATTCTGCTCATAGTATGTATTTCCTTCATTATATGCAAATGCTGTGCTCACATTTCCTTCACCGCCATAAAATGTCGAATGCTGCAACAAGAAAATGAAACAAGAAACTTGTAATTGGCATAAACCAAAACCCTGATTCCATTTTCCTTTCCTTTTCCTATCCTGACAGGCTTAACAAATGCGAACTGGGTTTTTAACATTCAAATACAGGTTGACAGTGCTTCTGACACTAATTAACAGCTCGATATATAATTGAAAGCCTCTATTACAAGCTCATTGCAATCATGTACAGCATAAGAATTTTGTTATAAATCGAAATATGTATGAACTTGCGTCTTCT
The DNA here is from genome assembly GCA_025461045.1 of Carex parvula. Lineage (NCBI taxonomy): Eukaryota > Viridiplantae > Streptophyta > Magnoliopsida > Poales > Cyperaceae > Carex > Carex parvula. The sequence goes on along the minus strand of JAJGRW010001084.1, from coordinate 404,866 downwards.
GACCGAAATGATTTGAATTTCATGCATCATTCAAACTGTTCTCCAATGATATGTCTTGCAATAACTTTTAAACGTCAAGCTAAGACTTACATCCTCTGATCTGACCGTCTCTCCTTCCAAATATTTGCCATAATACCCCAAATTCTGAGACCAAGATGGTTTATAAGGCTCAAGATGCTCGTATTGAGTCTCTTCATATCTTTCTCTGCCATAACCATGGCATAATATGTTTGGTTGATGCACCTCTCCTCCTTTCTCGTAATAAGACGAATGATTATTCTATCATGGTAAAAACATTGCAGGAATCAAATAACTTGATTTGCACGAGAGCACAATTCTGTTTCTTCCTAAAATAATTTCATTTACTGTGTAAAGCATCAAATTATACAAGAATACCCATGCAAAAGGAGAAATATGTCATATGCCTTCTAAAGCATGAATATGTCATGCAATGCGGAACCACCCTCTTGTAATGTATTCAACAATACTTAAGAAAATTATTCCCCTGCATACTCCAATTTTATTTGAGGGTACCTAAGTTACCCATGAATCCCCCTTTTACTAAGGTAATTATTAATTATGCACTTCATGCTCAACTATTTACCAGTACCTACGTTATGAATATTGCCCTTTAATTAAGAATACATTTTTACCTATACAGAAAACAAGGATGCATGGCCTTATAAAATAATGAACTGTGAATAGGTAAACAGAATAAATTTTTTCCATGCTCTCTGATATTAGTGTTTTCTATGTTTTATGCTGTTGTGCAATATATTTCTCATTTTGCATGGGTGTCATTAGATATAGTGCCAGTTTGCAAAGGTGTAATCCAAATCAGTCTTCACGGATAAAAGGAAAAATTGACCTATGTACCTCATATGAAATCATCTTTTGAGTCCAAGTTTGATCTGCCGGTTCAACTTGAACATGCAATGGCTGTTCATGATAGTGCTGATTGTAAGAATACACAGGAGTGGTAAGCACTCTATTTTCTTCCATATACTCTCCTTCAACATTTGATGAATATCCCTAAAGATAGTACAAACATGATGATTTAGCAAAAAAATACAGCTTACGCCAAACAATGTGGTTAGGAAAATTACCAAATTATTGCATCTCCAATCATGATAGGTGTCATGGTAGCTAGAATAAGTTAAAAGGAAAAATTGACCCATGTACCTCATAAGAAATCATCTTTTGAGTCCAAGTTTGATCTGCTGGTTCAACTTGAACATGCAATGGCTGTTCATGATAGTGCTGATTGTAAGAGTACACAGGAGAGGTAAGCACTCTATTTTCTTCCATATAGTCTCCTTCAACATTTGATGAATATCCCTAAAGATTGTACAAACATGATAATTTTAGCAAAAAAATACAACTTACACCAAACAATTGTGATTAGGAAAATTACCAAACTATTGTATCTCCAATCATGATAGGTGTCATGGTAGCTAGAATCATGGCCCCAATTACTGCCACGCTGCTCATAGTTGTAAGAATCATCAATTTGGTAGCTATTTCCATATTTTTCATGCTTTTCTTCCTTCCTTTCTTCGTACCATGAAGGCTGCTGCATAAGCTGCAGAGTGTTAGAAACAGGGATCGTATGGTTTACTTTAAAATATACAACTGTTGTACCAGTATCATTTGTATCCAGTACCTCATGTAACAAAGATGCACCAATCTGGTTTTCATGAAATCATCGTCTTCTTTTTTTTTTTTTTTCCTTTTTTTCTTTTGTTGTGTTTGACCTGTAAACCATTTGGGATTTCTAATTGGCATGCATGACTTGTTACCTAATCTTAGTTCAATTTTGGTATTATTCAACCTACAATTTGTATCTCAATAATGCCACAAATTCAAAATAAAGCTTTAATGAGAGTTGCTAGCATAGAAGCCAAATAAAAATCATGGAAAATTAATGGGCTTGAATCCAGCAAGTAGGAAATAAAGTTAAAACTGTTGTTGAAACCAGTCCAAAAGGTACTGAATCCAGTATAAAAATATTGGTACCGAATGGTACAAAGTCATAGCTGATCAGTGCCTAATCAATTACTTCTAGCTAATTCCAGTATAAAAGTAACAAGTATTAAAACAACTCCGCTGTTGCTACTTCAAATGCCTGAATCACCAATTCAAAATCGCAAGAAGACAATGACAGCTTGAATTTGTGAATATTAAATTTGGGCCTAAAATCTATTTTGTAAAAAAATAAAAAAAATAAGTGCTCACACTATCCAATCCATCTGGATGCACTTCAACATCACTCAACTGGTGATACTCTAACCTCTGCACAGATGGCTGCTCCACAAGCAAAGCCACAGATTCGGTCGGGCTCCTTTTGTTGGCATACATGGGAATACCATACACATCAGTACCAACTCTTCTCTCACCATACCCCTGTGCGTGGCCAAAAAGAAAATCCAAGCCACGCATCATGTGGTTCCAGTAGTCAAAATCTCTCACTCCTTCTCTCGTGTGACAGCAGTGGTGTCGTGGGTTTGAGAATGGCCATGACCTGAAGAGGTCGGGTTTGTACGGCTCTGGCTGATAAGGCTCATCATATGGGTGTGGTTCAAACCTATTAAGTTGTGTTCATCTTTAATATGGGCAGGGATTATTGGTAAAATATGTCAAACTTTTTACGAATTTTTGCAAATAGCACCCACTGTCTGTATTGATGGTAACAAATAAAGAGATGAAAGAGACATGTTCATGTTCCTAGAAATAGAATTAATGTGAAAACACCCCTAGCTCCCAGATGCCAGTCCTTTTGGTAAGCAAATTAAACTAAATTAAGTGATCTAGAGCTGGGTTATAGTTTTTAAGATACTATTGTTAATTGATTCAACTTACTGAATATGACAAATTTGAACAATTCAGTCAAATTTTGTTTCCTCAACGTCTGTAGATGTACTACTTATTTAGATATAAATGTGAGAGAATTGGTTGCAGAAAACATTTAGTGTACCAAGGTTGCTCCACTACTGGAGTAATGACAGGCTTCTCGGACTCCTGTTCCGACTCTTTTGTCGCCTCGTTTACTGGAAGGCTGTCCGAAGACAAGTTGACCTTTCCCGGTGGAGGCAAAGAAATGGGGTAGCAAATAGCGGCGGAAGGAGGGAGAGGCTGGCCATAGGTTTGGGCGAGGTCGTAACCGCCCAGGTAAGGATGCGGGTTGTAATTGTCGAAGTCATCCTCGTTGAAGTCGTCGGAGACACCAGCCATGTCTCACTGCGGGTGTTGGTTTCGACGTCAATTAATGGGAATGGAATGGAGGGGAGAACAAAGTGGGAGATAGATAATGAAGGTGGTTGGCAATAACAAAGTGGAATGGGAATGGGAATGGAGGAGGGGAGAACAAAGTGGGAGATAGATAATGAAGGTGGTTGGCAATAACCAATCACCATGCTTAATTTGGCACAGTTTGCTCATTATTTTGATAGGGATTGACATCGATTGTACTACAAGCGAGTGTTTCAAGCAGAGAGAGCTGACTGCTGAGCACATGCTATTTTTCTTTCAAAAAAAATAAAAAAAAGGGAATATCGTGCTATGGGCCTATGCCTATGTTCATCGAATTCGCATCCTCTGCATCAACTCAAAAGGGTTTCTTTTGAGTTAATGCATCTGAAACATCCGATCTACTTTAAGATTAGATCCGCACTAATATTAAAGGGCCCCTCAGTTAAAATCAGACAGCCGGATTGGTTCCGTTTAATATCAAATGGCCGAAACGCATTAACTCAAAAGATTCCCTTTTGAGTTAATGCAGAGGATACGTGTTCTATGTTCATCTAGCTGGCCACAACAACGGGAATTCATATCAGAGCATCTACAACGCATATTTCTTTTAAATTACTAACATTATGTGTTAATTGCTGATAAAATTGCTGAGATGTACCAGGAGATTTCTTTTAAATTACTAATATGATGTGTTAATTACTAATATAATTGCTGAAATGTACCACAGTTTTTAAATTAGCAAGTTTGTTTTAAAAGCAACTCTAATTAAATTTCTGGGATGAAGTGATTTAAAAATTATGAATCTCTTTAATTGCTAAATTCAGTAACGTGATCCAAATAATTGCTAAACATTTGCTGGAATGGAGATCCTCTTAGATTTGGACCGTCCGATCAGAATCCGCACGAATCATAAAGGACTTGTGCATTCCACAATCCGGATAGGATTCTGATTGGACGGTCGGATCTAAACTGAAATATTCTGTTACCTCATAGAATTAATGAATTCGTACGGAACCTAAGGGAGATTTTTTTTTGAAAACGTAATTAAAATAATTAATTTTAAAAAAACAACTTAACTACTGATTTTTTTGCAAAAAACTGTAAAAACCGAAATGCCATTTCGGTTTGAAGGTTTTTTTTTTGCTACACCGAATTGGCTATTCGGTTTATAGGATTTTCGTGGGGTTGTAGGAACAATGCCACAGAAAATCATTTTTTTTTGTTACACCGAATTGGTATTTCGGTATAGAGTTTTTTTAGGCTAAACCGAAATGGCATTTCGGTATAGCTATATTTAATTCCAAAACCGCCTCGGCCTTCGGCCTTCTCTTCTTCCTTCTTTCCCCTACCCGAGACTTCCTCTTCTTCTTCCCCTACTCGAGAAAAAAAAAACCGACTTTTAACCCCCTCAAATCTTCATCATTTTTTATTCTAATCACATATTTTAGTATAATTTTGAGAGGAGAACAAGAAAAACTTCAGATCTACAAGTTTCGTTAGGTATGTGGTTAAATTTTTTATTTGAAAAAAAATCCGAATTTTATAACTAGAATTATTTAGTTTAGTTTGTATGTAGAGTAAATTAGTTTTTTAGTGTATTGTAATGTAATTTCGTGTAATTGTAGTGTAAATTTTTAATTTGAAAAAAAATCCGAATTTTATATTTTTTTGTAGAATTATTTAGTTTAGTTTTTATGTAGAGTAAATTAGTTTTTTTTAGTGTATTGTATTGTAATTTAGTGTATTGTAGTGCAAATTTAGTGTATTGTAGTGTATTGTAGTGTAAATTAGTTTATTGTAATGTAATTTAGTGTATTGTAGTGTAAATAAATTGTATAAATATATCATGTAAATAAATTGTATAAATAGTTAGAGTAATTAGAGTAATTTAGAGCACCATATGCCAGATCATTTTGTGGTCTATGTTAAACAACTGGTATTTTTCTACTGAGTCAGGTGGTGCTGTGTTCAAACGTGCGCTAATTGTCAGATCGAACTGGCTAGGGAGCAAATGAATGCCAAAATATATCTGTCTTCTTAGCTCATCAAGACTAGTTGAGTTAGTAACAAGAAATGTGCAGGTCGGTGCGTCTATAATTTCGCGTCTGTGGTACACATTTATTAATACTTGAGACATTTCCTGAACAAAAAATTTCACAATCAACCTTCAGTAATTTTTAATTTTACAACCAAAAATATGATCGTAATTGAAAAAAAAACTTACTACAATCTTCAGACGAACGCTAGAAGCACAATGGAGGGGCCGATCTGTAATTTGAAAAACTGGAACTGTGCACACTGGAGAAGCACGAAGGTCTGGGGAAGAAATGAAGTTCTCTGTCTCGGGAAGAAATGATCCAGAGAGGAGAAGAAGTTATTTTGATAGAATTACTCTGGACCGAATTGGCAATTCGGTCTGGGCTAAAATTCCTTCTAGACCGAATTGCCAATTCGGTCTAGAATTAAAAAAATCCTCTAAACCGAAATGGCAATTCTGTCTGGGCTAAAAAAGCCCCTAAACCGAATTGCCAATTCGGTTTAGGGGGAGTTACACGCAAGGCCACACAGTTAGATCTGGGGAACTGTGAAAAAAGTATAAACCGAATTGCCATTTCGGTGCAGCAAAAAAAAAAAACTTACGAAGCCGTATCCTCCTAGAACAATTAGCTCTTGTTAAATCTCAGCCGAGGAGTGGAATTCGGTGCCGATTTGACTAAATCTTGGCCCATAAATTGAAAGAATTGTCTAATTTCAATTAAAAGCCGCCCGGTTCTTTTATTAATACCCAAAAAAAAAGAAATTATCAAATATGCCCTCACATCAGATTTTTTATTAAATCTACTCTAACCGTCTCACTGTGGGGCGGTCCACCGTCCCCCAGTGGGACGGTCCTCTATAAAACCCCTAAAAGGGGGTTTTCTCTCTCCTGCCACTCACAAATTTATTTTAACTTAGCTTAAAGAGAAAGAGGAAGAAAGAGAGGCAATTTTGTGGTGATTTTGGGCCATTTCAGGCAACAATAGAGATATATTTAAGACGAGAAGGATGGACAGTAACAATTGATACCTCGCATATTTAGTCTATTTTAGGCCTGTTTTAGTACCAGATTCGTGCCCTAATTCACCAGAATCATGTGCATTTCATCGATATATGTTTAGAATTTGGTACTGCTGAGTGTTTGTTTGTTTTCTGCAGGTTTGGAGCAAAACACACGAAGAAACGGCGATTCAGATGATGAGGTACGGCCCTTACCAGGTTTGGTACGGGTCTTACCAGACTTAGCCATTTGGATGTTGAGGTACGGCCCTTACCAGGTTTGGTACGGGTCTTACCATACTTGGCCATTTTTCAGCTCTTCACGCCTGTTACGGCCAGGCCGTACCAAATTGGTACGGGCCGTACATGAAGGCGGCCTGACAGATTCAAATTTGGGCAGAGGCTATTTAAAGCGGGGAACTCTCCAATTTCAGAATCTATTCCATTCCAGATCCATTTGAGAGCACAGTAAGAGAGAGAAAGAGAGCTAAGGAGCTAGGAGCAAGAAGGAAGGAAGAGGAAAGAGGCGAAACTCGACGGATCTAGCTTCCTCCTCTCGATCCCTTCGATCCATGGCTATCTCTCTCCCTTTTATTGTATTTTTAGATCTGATTATGTGCTGTGAGTAGTTCTTTTAGTTTCTAGGGTTAGAGATTGATTCTTGATTTGTTTTGACTTTCTTTGACTTGTATCTTGTATGAACTCTTTAGTTTGATTGATTGTGATCTTCTTTGATATCTTTTGCTTTGCTTGCTGTGATTGTTGTATGATGTGCCTCTAGGTTTAGATCGAACCTATCAAGGTCATGTGATCATCTCAATCTTTCATCCAAATCAAATGCTTAGGGTAGAATAGTTCGAATTGAAGCCGAAAGGTTGAATTCTCCTCTAATCGACAGATTAGAGGGTGCCTTAGACCTCCAATCAACCAGCTAGGGTGTAGAAACCCTAAAAGGCAATCAATTGCATTCCAACCTAGATCTTGATCCAACAAACGATGGTTGAGGGTTAGGAACCTTAGGTATGGTCTATTGAACCTTTCTAAAGAGTTTAGCACAAGGTACCAGCAAAGAAATGCATTCACTCGAACTGGTAAGCTCTGTTCTGGGATGCCAGTACGGGTCTTACCAGGGTGGTACGGCCTTGCCTTACCAAGTGAAGTACGGCCTAGCCGTACCACTTAGGTACGGGCCGTACCACTAGAGGCAGATCAGAGATGAAGTCTGAAACCCTGGAAACGCCTTTTATCCATAATCAAAACACAATTTACATTTCTTCTAGCATTTTATTACATCTTCTTGAATTGTTTAACTTGACCCTTTAGGAAATTAAATACCAAACCAAACCTTTTCCACTTCTAGTTTTTGATTAAGTTTGATAGAATCTAACCTCGCAATTAACCGTTCCTGTGGATCGATACCCGAATATACTACACGATAGGGGTTGTGCACTTGCATCCCTTACTCGTGGAGTGTAAACGTGGTTTTAAAAGGTACGCCTTCAAGCGTACCGAAACTTGCGTTGCGTTCTGCGCATAACAACAATCGAGATAAGAAAGAGAGCAACCGAGATCGTGGCGTAGCGAGAGGAGGGTCAATTAGTGATCGAGGTAAAAAATGAGGAAAAAAAGAACAACTGTCAAGTATGTCGTGATCTCCAGAATTGTGTGACATGTAAGATGGAGGAATGGATTAGACGGCCTAGTCGGTATGAAATTTCAGACGATGACTTTGTGAAAAATCCCTACTGCTTCAGTTTGAAAAAGAAGAAGGTTGATCCAGAGCCTCTAGCATCGGACGATAAGTTTGTTCCGTGTACTGATAAGGCTACTACTTCATCTGATGTGACTGATCCAGATCTGGCAAAATCCGATAATGACTTTGTTCCATGTACTTTCAAGGCTCGTTGTAAGAAGTAGTACTACCTATTAAGAATTTATGTTGTACACTTTATTTCATTAATTTGTGTTTGTTTATATTTTATGTTGTCAATTTTTGTATATGTAATTAAGTAATGAAAATAACAAAACTGAATCATGTAAAATAATCAAGGTAAATAAAAAATTAAATAGTTCACAAACTACCAATTAAAATAGGTCACAATATACATCTAAAATAGTTCACAACATAATTTAACAAAACTTGGTAATCAGCGACAACGTCCGAACAAACTCAGCCGACGAGTTCTGGGTCTGCTTGCAGATGGTTGTGCGACACTACTGGATGTCTCTCTATGGCTACTACCGGTTGGCATCTGCATTGCATTATAGTTCAACAAACATGGTATGATATTGAAATCGTAAAATATAAAATCAAATGTACCTGCTCGCTGCCTGTCAGAAGCTGAACGGCGAGCCTGATGTCTCATTCGCCTACCTTCCATCTGGTCCATGGTCATTAAAACACGCTTGTGGGGTCTTCTTCCCATTCTGATCCACCCCTTTGCGGGCATGATTCTATCCCCAATATAGGCCGGCCATGCATGCTGGTTGGGATAAGGATGGAAAGATGCACCCAAAGTACTTGCAAGGTACTCGGTACGGTACATGTCTGCGACATAATCATCCTCAGAGAAGTTTCTCTCTCGGCACATCGCCATAATATGAGAACAAGGTAGGTGAGCTAATTGGATTCCTTGGCAAGTACATGTTACAGTATTGTCAGGTCCAAAAATAACAACATACTTGAACATCCTTTTACAAATTCCATAGTCTCATCCGGTCTACTGTCGGTTGGAGCGTACTCATTTGGACAGTGCACTTCGAATTCAAATATGTTATCCCCGTACGGGACAACTTTCATAACTAAACCTTTCTCCCTATGTTTCCTTAGTTTTCCCTCCACCCTTGTTGAAAACGTTTGATCTATAGACAGTAACCAAGGGCTTTAACACGCCATTCAACAAACCATGCATTTAACTTGTAGAAGGTGTCCTCTACAATTGCTGCCACGGGCAATATCCGGCTCTGCTTGAAAACCGCATTCAAGGACTCGGACCCATTTGTGGTCATAATTCTCCATCGGTAACCTCCATCACGGGTTTGAAATATTTTCTCATATGCGGGTGGCTCAGCAAGATCTCTGGAATTATTTTTGCCCACCTTGAGTAAGTACGCATTTGCCTTTGGACAGTACTGAAAAAATAATAATTTTAGATGATAAAATATAAGTAAATAATTCAGAAAAATTTCATCTACAATAGGTTAAATACCAAAAATAAAAATATACATACCTTGGCAAACTCTCTGAACATCTCTTCCACCATTCTCGGCTTCTTCCTCCTGCAACCAATTTTGAATGTATCTGCAACTCATTTGTCCTATCCGGTGTTCTTGTTTAGGTTGTCTGCAACGTGTTGCATACACAGCCTGTCCACACAGTCGCCGTTCACTGTCAACCACCCGTAATCTGTGCGATCAAAAACATATTTGATTTCTTTCTGCTAGTCTGATATGACACAAAAGAACATGTCGCCAACCACTTCTCTTCGTAAAAAACTCATGAAAAATCTCCAATTTTCACCATCATTCTTCTCAACAATTGCAAAGGCCAAAGGCAACAACTGGTTTTCAGCATCATATGCACATGCTATCAAAAGTCTCCCCTCGTAAAGGCCAGACAGGAATCAGCATCTATACTGATGACCGGTCTAATGTATGGCACAACTTGAATACATGGACCGAAAGCCCATGCTATGGCCATGAATTGCAACGCACCATCGACATCATCTATGCTCAGATTCCAACATTAATACTTTGTGCCGAGATTTGTACTTGCTATGGCATGGAGCAATGATGCAAGCAAGTTGTATGAACCATGCCAACTACCAAACATTCGGCAGATCGCAAGTTCACGCCCTCTCCACAACCTGTTGTATTTTGGGGTGACATGTTTGTAAACGCATCTGACTTGTCTAGCGACCTCCTTAATGCTCATCGATGGGTCTTTCTTAATGTCATTCTCAATTACATCGGCAATAAGTGAAGCCGTAAGTTGTGCATGGTCTGTCCTTGATGACGCAGACTTTCATGTGTGAGGTGGTTCACACTTCTTAATAATCCATGCCTCCCCCTTACCCACAGGGGTTGCATAAAGACGGAAGTCGCAATGCCGTGCGTCTTCACAAACAATAACTAACCTTTTTCGGTCCCTTTTGTGTACTCTGCACTCCCAGTTGCCGTGAACATGAACCTTATTGATTTTCTTCATAAGTTCATCTAAGTTGGTGTAAACCTGCTGCGGAGCAAGCTCTGAATTGTATACGACACGCTTCCCAAACCAGGTTATGTCTGCCTCTTCAAAACCAGTGGTATCGTTGAATGTGGGGCACGGATTCCTATCTGTCCGACCTCTAATGGGAAATCTGTCTTCTCTAGGTAATAATAATCTCCATCACCATCTGATAAGTGATCAGAATCCCAATCCCCGTCCCATTCATCACCCGTGTCCAAATCATTTTCTGGTATGGCATTGATCTCACCATCAAGGTCAATATCTCTCCGGGTAACAACGGGTGCCAGTATAGGTATTGATGGTGGTACAGATGAAAATCTGGGTTGGATTGGGGTTTCAGGAGGAGGTGGTGGTGGTGGTAGCTCGGTGGTATAATCGTCCATGTTACGATCAGTGGTATAATCAGGTACATAATTGTCATAAACGGGTAGTACGTATGGTTCATAACTCGAGTGGCGGGGGTTGTCATAACTCGAATGGCAGGGGTTGTCATACCTCGAGGGGCGGGGGTTGTCATACCTCGAGTGGCGGGGGTTGTCATAACTAGAGTGGCGGGAGTTGTCATATCCCGAGTTGTCATAACTCGAGTGACGCGGGTTGTCATAACCCGAGTTGTCATAACCTGTATTTTCCTAGAAGTTCCAACCCCGGATTCACGCGGAACTCTCTTGGAATATAAGTCCATTACCAGGGTACCCTGTGACTGAAAAGTATTGTAAATACTCCTCCATAACGCCTCATCTGTTATTGGATACCTGGTATGTAAGGTCTACCCCCTTACTGTGTTAATCTGAGTAACTAAATCTATATCACACCGATTGGGGTTTACACCAATCTTTTCGTACACCATTCCCTTCAGTGCAACAAATGAGGTATTTTCATTCACCTCGAAGCCATAGGCTGCCTTCTTAGTGTACTGTGCTCCCTCCACACCCCGGGTAAACTTCCCGCCCACATACAGTGCAACTAACATTTTTCGGTTTGATAGCTATTGTTTAAAATTAATTAAAAAAATTAAATTAAATTATATTAAATTAAATATACCTCTACTGTTGCCTAAAATCGCCTCTATTTCTTTCCTCTTCTTTCTCTTTCTCTTTTGGCTAAGTTAAAACGAATTTGTGAGTGGCAGGAGAGAGAAAATTCTCTTTTATAGGAGTTTTATAGCGGACCGCCCCACTGGGGGGCGGTCCCACAGTGAGGCGGTTAGGGTAGTTTTAATAAAAAATTTGAGGTGAGGACAGATTTGATAAATTTTTTTTTTGGGTATTAATAAAAAAACCGGAAAAGCCGACGACCTTTTCTTCTCAAACAAAAAGAAGAAGAAGAGAAATGATTTTCTGCAACTATTTATGAGTTGAGACATTTAATTTGTTTACGAGGTTACATAGAACTTGAAGAAAGCTTATGATTAAAAAATATAGACGTTTACTTTGTATTTCAGGCCAGATGCCTCTCCCTCTGCTCGTTAGTGTTTAGGGCCCATATCTAGTGAAACCTACAATTAATAAAGTCTCTTTATAGATTGTTTGGCACTCAAAATTGTTTTAGGTCCTAATCAATTTGACGTTGACCTTGCACTAACCTCTATTATAAGATTCACTTTATAAGTCCTCCAAACTTACATGGGAAGCTACCAATTCCACTTAAATCTACTTTTTTTGTAAACGATAACAAAAGAACGGGAATTTTTTATTGATAGTAATTAATAGAAAAGAAGAGAGACAAATGGTAAGATTACATTAATATTTTTATTAGTAGTAAGATCGGTAGAATTCTTACTAATCTTAACTTTTTTTTTAATTTGATGTATAGATGGAGAAAATTCTTATATTTGCTTTCTAGTAAAATATGAAAAAAATTTCAAAAAATAGATAGAATGTTTTGATATATCTAAATTTTAAGGTACTTTATCTATTTTTGTAAAAATAATATATTTTACTAGAAAAAATAAAAAGGAAAAAAGAAAAAACCTGGTTTAGATTGGTAAAATTTTTACCGATCCAAATTTTTTTATTTTTCAGATCGGTAGAATTCCTACCGATCTTACTACCAATATAAATATTACTGTACTCTTACTGTTTGTCTATATTCTTTTCTATTAATTACCACCAATAAAAAATTTCCAAAAGAACACCTAAGCAAGTTAAACTTACCAATCAAACAAATTAGTAAAATCCCATCGTTCTTCAAACATATAAAACACGACAGAAATTTAAGTTAAATTGCTAAATATATATACTAATTAATTACCAAGGGAACCCCAAACAACAGCTGCTCTGAGTTGTTACTTGGCACTTGGCAGGGCAGTAGTTTCTCTCTCCTCCACTGATCCCATATTCCCATCCAAAGGACCAAATGAAAATTCAACGCGTAACGTAAACGAGTTACGAACCGGATCGATCTCCAAAGAGAGAGGCAGAAAGAAAGCATTTCAATTTCAATTTACAACCCAAGCATCGACCACAAGTCGTCTCTCTATAATCTCTCTATAAAAGCTGGAGGCGCCACAGGAAACGTCCAAGGCGTCCCCTAACAACGGCCAGATCCGTTACCGCTCACCATCGGCCGCCGAGTTGACTCAGCAACTCCCCTCATCCTCCTCCGCCGACGCCAAGATGCGCTACCGTTCCGCCGCCCGCTACGAGCCGCTCAATGACAAGATCCATCGCTACCGTGGGGTCATTCTCATCGTCTCCGTGCCGCTCCTCTTGGTCTCCATTGTCTTGCTCCTCATGCCCAGATCACCGATCGACACTGTCACAACGACCAGGAAGACTGTGCCGGGAGGAAGCGCCGAGGGGGACAAGAAGTACGCTGTCATCTTTGACGCGGGAAGCTCAGGGAGCCGCGTGCATGTGTATTGCTTCGATAAGAATCTGGAGTTGCTTCACATTGGAAAGGAGATCGAGTTGTTTGTTCAGGTATGACGACATTTGACTTTTGCTGATTTCATAAATGTATCTTCTCAAGTGTAATATTGGGGTAGATCTAAATGGAATGTTCTTATGGTGAAATTGAACAGACTGCTATTAATTGACCGGTGTTGATTTTGCAAATGCTTTGGTTTGGAAAGTATATAATGTGCATGGGCATCTCTTACCTGATGGATCATAGTGAGATTAGGATTATCTCTTGTTCAATTGGTCAATCTAGATGATTTATAGATTTTGCTGTGATTCAAATCTAGTTGCTCTGTCAAAAGGCAAACTGATTTGTTTAAGAAGAGAGCTTCTTCCTTAAGATTTAAGTATTTATAAAACTTTTTGTAGGCTATTTTTTTTTTTTTTCAAATCCTATATAGTTATAATGAGATGACAGTGAAAATTAGAAACTCATTTCAGAAGATCTGACTTGATTTGTGAAGTATATGAGATTGGAATATTTTATTTTGAGTCCGGTGGTTATCAATTGTTCATGAGTAAAGAAATGTTTGCATTACTGCTTGATGGAACATTATCAAAATTTAATGAGTTACTAAATTTAATGTTGAATAGAACAAGACTAACTGAAATGTTAGATGGTAAGTACAACTCTCCAGATAGTGACACTGAATTGTTTCAGAAAGGACATGTATGGTACTCTTTACATGAATTTATTGAAGGCTGCAATTAACAGCCTGATTTCATTGAGTTGCATTGACTAACTGATGATAGTATAATTGCACTTGCCAGCTTGAAATGGTTATGTGCCTGTACTGGCTAAATGGCCTTATATAAAAGCTTGAATTGTTTTCATCATCTGTGATTTTTCTCCTTTGCATCTTCAGAAAAAACCAGGCTTGAGTGCATTTGCTAAGGATCCTAAGGAGGCTGCAAATTCCCTCATACCCCTTCTAGAGAAGGCTGAAGCTGTGATACCACAAGAACTACGGGGAAAAACACCCGTCAGAGTTGGGGTAAGTTCTAATTTCATGTACAATATGACCGAGTATTTGTCATATTTACTGCAAAGTTGGACAGATTGTTACTACTAATAATAATGTTTTGCAACAAATTATCTTAGGCAACCGCTGGCCTTAGAGCACTGGGGACAGATACTTCTGAAAACATTTTGCAAGCGGTAAATTTGTATTTTTGGAAGATATACCTCTACTTTTGTTTTACATCCCAATTTGTGTAAGTTCACATTATATGAAATACCTAATGTGCAGGTCAGAGATCTGCTGAAGGATAAAAGCTCACTCAAGGCCCAGCCTAATTGGACAACAGTTCTTGATGGAACCCAGGAGGGTGCTTATCAATGGGTACAACTTCTTACCTAATTAGCCTATATTTATAATTCTTATTAAGTACCAATTTAATTGTGTATTTCCTTTTCACCTAATATGAGGAATCTAGTAGTCATTTATAATTTTAATGATTAAATTGTGGTCTGCGGTGGTAGGTTAAATATAAATGGTGAAGCTAAGCAAAAATTATCACATCATTTGAAGATTTATGTGAGCTACTTTTAACATTTTCATTAGAGGATGAAGGAATGAATGAATTAATTACAAGGAGGAAAGAAGCGTATAAACACTCAATCCAAAGAGAAAACTCCAAATTGGCCAAAGCATACAACAAAAGACTCAAATAATCGCAAAGATAGTTGACTACTGATAAAATATATCCTTATTAATTTATCTTTATTGAACAAATAGGTTACGATAAACTATCTTCTAGGGAAGTTGGGGAAGACGTATGCAAACACAGTAGGAGTTGTTGATCTAGGGGGTGGTTCGGTCCAGATGGCTTATGCAATCTCAGAAGAAGATGCTGCCAAGGCCCCACAAGTGTCTGACGGGCAGGATTCTTATGTACAGAAGCTCTTCCTGAAAGGAACCACTTATTACCTTTATGTACATAGGTCTGACATCTATTACTTGAATTACAGTTATTTGTGGTTGTACCAGATATCTGAACAGAACAGGGTTTTCTGAAATAAATAATAATCGTTTGTTCTTTTTGCCTCAGTTATCTCCATTATGGTTTGCTAGCTGCCAGAGCTGAGATCTTGAAGGCCAGTGAAGGGGGCAACAACTGCATACTGAATGGCTATCAAGGTAATTATTACTCGTGGCAGTTACATTATTAATTCTAGAATTTAAAAGTCCTCTTTAAGCACTGATCTTGATTTTTGGGTAATTTTTACTACTAACACTAACAGTTAGAAAGTCAGTTATCATCTGCAGGGAAGTAATTAGACAAAATAAGGAGAAGCCTAATTACACACACAGAGATATAATATTATCTTCTATAGTAACCCACTTATTACCTTTTATCCAAATCTGGATGGTTTGAAACCACACTCCTGATTTCTTATAGGGGTATTTCTGATCTGGGCAATCTATAGGAATCTGGTCTGAACCATAGGATCTGAGTCACATGATTTTAAACTCCCTACTACTGCTACTGTTCATGGATGAATTACAGCAGACACAAATCCCACTGGTACACCTAGAAGAGTGCACACCTTGATATTCTACAACATTGTTTTCTTGTAGGAACATACAAGTACGGTGATGATAAGTTTGATGCATCAACCGCACCGTCAGGCACTAGCTACACCAAGTGCAGGAGTGATGCAGTGAGGGGTCTAAAGGTCGATGAGCCGGCATGCACCCATATGAAGTGTACATTTGGTGGTATCTGGAATGGCGGTGGTGGGGACGGACAGAAGAACTTGTTTGTTGCCTCCTTTTTCTTTGACAGAGCTGCTGAGGTATGGATGGGAACTTTTCTCTTTTTTTCTTTTCTTTCCTTTTTTGTGGAGTTTATCTGTTCTGATTGATCAATAGTCGGTTCTGCTGAATTTTATTAAATTTTATTCTGAAAGAGAAAAAAAAAATAGTATGTTTCTTATAGACAAGGCCTGCTAACTATTAAGTGCCACTTAGTCAAATGGTAAACTCTCTAGGAATTTAATAAATGCTTACTATGTCAGAAAAACAAAAGGCACACTTTATACTAGAGATAATGCTAGATTAAAGTGATTTTGTTGTCATTGTGTTACCATGTTCTTGAGTTTTTTTTTTAAAAAAAAATTTCAGGCTGGCTTTGTTGATCCCAAGAAGTCAGTAGCAAAGGTGAAAGCCTCTGATTTTGAAGATGCTGCCAAGCGTGCTTGTAAATTAAACATCAAAGATGCAAAAGCGACATATAATTCTGTTTCTGATGACAATATACCATACCTTTGCATGGACCTAGTTTACCAGTTCACACTCCTTGTTGATGGCTTTGGTAAATTCAAAGAGCGCTGTGAATAATTTATTTTAAGTATCTATTATTTAGAATTTGATGTGATTTTTTTTTTTGTTTGCTTGTTTCTTGTAGGTGTGGATCCTTACCAAGAGATCACTTTGGTAAAACAGGTACAGTATGGAGATGCCTATGTTGAGGCAGCCTGGCCGCTTGGTAGCGCCATAGAGGTCGCTTCATCAGCATAGAATTGTAGTTCATGTTATTGCACTTACTATTATTTTAAATTCTTCGGGGCAGTAATTTTTTCAGGATCAGATAGTGTATGAGAGCCCTGCCATTTTTGGAGGTCATTCTGGTATATTTTTTTTTTTTTTTTGCCATTTTTTCATTTAGATTGTTTTGTTCAATTTTATATGTAAGTGGTGATTCTATATATGAACTGGCATTAAGAGAGATTTTAGAGGTATTTCGCCTACGCTGTGTCCAGTGAGATGAGAAACATGTCTGAGATATGTACATTTAGTTTTCTTAATTTAGATGAAAGTTGATTCATTGATCTAATCCTCTATGACTAAATACAAGGAACAGTTGTGATGTCGCAGCATCTCTGCATGATTGTTGCTTTACACTTGGAATAACAGTTTTTTTCTCTTTTTAATTGCATGGTGACCTTATTTGTTTTTTGTTGTTTTGCGCATAATCACAAAGTATCTCGAATCTAATATTGCATATACGATTTAAAGTTGGATAAAGTAGTCAAAGCTCAGAGGAATATAAATTAAACAATTCAATGTATATCAAACTGGTTTCTCATGACTCAGGTCATGAGTCTAATATTGTATAGGTGGAACAAGCGAAAATTTTCACTCAGAAAAAGACTTGTAATGCCATACCCAAAATGATCCAAGCTCAAGTCATACTTACAGTTCCTTGAACAGGTTATTGGTATGACATAATTAAATCATTGACTTAATTATTGCATGCGAGCTCAAAACGTGTTGAAGATTATCAGTTCTGTTGGTTGGTAAAAAAAAAGAATAAAAAAACAATATTGTTTGCATGACAAGCTATACAAAACCAGTAAAGGGTAACTGAAATTACAAAATCTTTTTGCTTTGAAAAAATGTCTTCAAGTGCCATAGTTGCAAACTCGCAACTCCTAAGCAAATAGCGAGGGACAAGAGGCTAAGGGAACTCATTTTTGAGGCCGTTTCTTCATTTAACCTCTGTGCATCAGCTTCCCTACACAAGCAAACTGTTTAATTAGTGGTCTCTTATCTTTTGAATTTACTTATATAACCAGTGATAAAAAAAAGGTCAAATATCCTTGAAATACAGGAAATCTGGTAAATCTATCATACCTGTCCCGAAGGAATATCATCTCATCATGAATCAGTTTGATAGAATCTTCCAATTTCTTCAATTCCATCCCCATTGCCTAAAACAATAAATTAGTTATAAACAATTTTAACTGGACTGAAACATAGTATAACAACATGAATTTGCCACTGTTTTTAAAGTAAAGATTACAAACAGGAAAGTGAATATGTCGACTACAATACCACATTTTGTACATTTCTGATTAAACTCACTACAATTATTTATAAAATGGCAGTACCAGTTGCTGTCTCATGAAGAGTGATCTTATGCTGCTTTTAAATTTAATTTCTTCACCATTTCAATTCTTTAATTAAGCAACTGATTTGAATCACGGCTGACCCAGCTACAACTAATTCAAATTCAAATATTCAATTGCAGTTGATACTTGAAATCCTGGAATGATACCTCGAGTTTCCCTTTTCCTGTTACATGATGTGGATTCCGAGCTCTGAAGCCCAATTTCCATTCCACATCTACTGACACAGAAGCGGACAGTTCAAATCGTGGGGACCAGAAACAGGCAGTATGGCGGCCGGTGGTCCCTACCTCGAAGGAGAACTGTCCTGATTCGACGCTCTCTAACTGGTGCATTGTATCTCCATTTGGATCACTCACCTAATACATTTAATATTAAAATTGGGAAAGATAAATGCATGTAAGAGATCCGATCAGTTGAAATTGAGTTGTAATTAATTAGTTGAAGAGTGAGTTAGAACTTACACGAGAGGAGATGGTGAGGTGGGAAGCGGAGGCATTGACGACGCGATACTGAGCGTGCGAGAGAGTTCCCTTGCGGAGGTCTTCCGTCAGACATTTCACCTTGCCAGATGGCACATCCACGATTATTGCCTGGATCGGCGAAAGTACAGTTAGTGTTTGTAGAAGCAGGAGAAAGAGAGAGATTGAAACAGGAGGACACATCTCAACTTCGTTTTTCTTTTTTCTTTTTTCTTTCTTCTGATATTGGAGCTGGAACTTTTGGTGCGATCGAGACGCGAGATCTGCACCAACAGGGAGGGAGACACATATTCTCTCAATTTATTTAAACTGGATATTTCCATTGTACAGTATGTTGAACTGGTAGCTGTCAGTTTGCTGCTGTACGACTGGCGAGGAGATGAACAGACGGTGAGACGAATGACTGTAACTAACTGGACAAAGAACGGTCCATCTTTTGTTGCTCGTATTATATAATCATTCGTGTGTACGTGCCTATGTTGCTTGTTCTAATGATAATGATGAGGTAGTTGTCAACAAAATCCGGATTAAATTTAATTCATGTTAAGTAATTCATGTTCATAGATGTATCTTAATTCTTAAAATCTGATTAGGATTAAGATTTTAGGCAAAAAGAGGTTAAAGGAGATGGTATTAATTTTCACTAAGAAATCGAAAGCGACTCAGAAAATTAAATGAGACGTAAGGAGATTAAAAGAGGCTAAAGAAAGTGTTGCCGAATGGTCCACTGTTCAGTACAAGATCTAAGATAATCCATTGTTATATGCATTTTCTATTTTTTAAGGAAACAAAAACACTTCACCGTCGGTTCAAATCACAATTCACAATCGGGTTCCAAACCGATGGTTATTGCCCCGATAGAAAAGATATACACATATGCTATTGGCTCAAAACCAATGGTGTTCAGCTCCAACGCTATCGGTTGAAAATAAGAGACATATGAGAATAATAGTTTTTTGGTCATTAATAAAGCCGTTTAATATAGAAACGCCATCGGATGTACTTTGGTAATGAACCGATGGCGATCTACATATGGTGTTCAATATTTGAAGTTGTTGATCATTCAATGCCATGTCTTGCGTTGTTCGACCGATGGCATATGTCACTTACACCATCTGTTTTACTGCGTTGGCATTTGGCAGGTCTCTTGGTTATTTTAGCTATGCCATCTGTTACTATTTTGAGCCGTTGGTAATTTATGTGAATATATGTTTTTAATTATGCTTTTATTAGGATCTAGCCTCCGTGTATGTGTATATATATAATCTGGCTAATATGCTAACGGCTCAATATTTGAGTTTTCAAAATTGTAACGGTCGATCCGAACCATTTAACATGATCTCCATATGAATATGTACTTGCAAACCAAATTTTACATTTTTTAGAATTTTTTACTATTTTTTTAGATAGGTAGAAAATCACTTGATCTGAATGGTACAAAAAATTTTTACTATTTTTTTAGTGCTAATTTCTCCTTCGATTATAAATTGATCTCTTCCTATCAATAGAAATTCTAATGATATAAATTTTAATTTTCCTTCCCAATTGATTGGAGCAAAGTATGACAACTAAGTGTGTTGATACATGTGACAATTTTTGAAAAAATAAATTATGTACAAAAATTAAAATTTGGGAGGTCTTGCGTAGGCACCCATATTTATTTTTTTATCCTCCATCTTTTCATTCTATTTTTTTTATTTTTCTGATTTTTCGATTTTTTTGTCTTTATCTTGATTTTCTAATTTTTTTGTATTTTTGTATTTTTTTTAAAATTTATAAATTTATAAAATAAATATTTTTGTGTGACAAGTACCATGATTACACACAATTTCAAGTATTCAATGTCATCGGTTGGTTAGACCGAACAGTCGGTAAAAAATTCAAAGTAATTACAACGCTGTCACTGGTTACATATACACTATCCGTGTCGAAGGATACCCGATGGTAAATAAACGATAGTAAATGTGTTTTTGTAATAGTGAAAATAGACTCGTATTTTATTTTATCTAAGAGCTTATATATGCATTAATTCTTCAATAAAAGCCACAGTGAATTTATAATTCGATAGTGTTGGCGAGTAACAAATGAGTGAACAAGAACATGGTCTTGCAACTCGTATTATGAGCAAATAATAATGCAATATATTAAATTGTAACGAAGATTCTGAAAAAAGTCGTGGTTTTCTCGTATTACGAGCAAATAATTAATTTTTCTATATTAAATTGTAACGAAGATTCTGGAAAAAGTCAGAGAGCTATCGTAAAAGCCAAACATGCCTGGCAGTTAGCGCATTATGTTATTATGTGGTGGGCTGTCAGTGAAAATCTATTCGGATTGAATTATAGTACAATTCAAACATAATAATTTCATTAAGGTTTTTACGAAATCTTTATGCAAATTTACATTTTATAAGAATTTGAATTCATATCCATTATCGATCGTATGAGTTTCGAATCGAATTTGGATTGGATCATATATATTGATATTATATGGATCATGCATGTTGATATTGTAGCTAAAATGTCTAAAATAATAAAATACATGCATAATACGTGATGTGCGACTATAATTAATATAATTTATATGGCTAGTCTAGATTCAATTTTTTTAAACATAAGTGATATGCGACTTTAAAGCTGCTCAAAACATATTAGTATTAAAATAATATTACGTACTTACCTATCGAAACCTTATTGAATTGCAAATTGAGATCATATAAGATTAATAAGTGAATCAAGTAATTAAGATGTATTATTTTGGAAGAACAATATTATGCATATCTGATAAGCTACAGAATATCAAATATTATACTTACTCCCTAAACTCCTCTCAAATATTTTTGGTCAACTTTCTAAAACAAAATGAATACATACATACATACATATACATAGAGAGAGATAGACTATGGTGAGTTGTGAAGTAAAACAACGTTTTACTTCACGCTATATTTTCATTTTAAAAATTCAAACAACCGATCCGAACCGCTCAACATGTGCTCTATATTGAAATGTGCTTGGAGACTAAATATACATTTCTTCGAATTCTTTTACTATTTATTAAGCCACTTTGAAATCGCTGATCCACTGTGAACAGTAAAAAACAGTAAAAATTTCTGAACCACCGGATCAGCCATTTTCAAAGTGGCTTAATAAATAGTAAAAAAATTCCAAAAAATGTTTAATTTAGTCTCCAAGTACATTTCAATATAGAGAGCATGTTGAGCGGTTCAGATCGGTTGTTTGAATTTTCAAAATAAAAATATGAGCGTGAAGTAAAAATGACCTCTTACTTCACAACTCACCATAACCCAGCTCTATATATATATGCGTTTACTTCTATAAAATTCCCAACCGCTAATCAAACTCTTGCCTTCCATTTCAACATTGACGCAATAATTAAGTGTGTATTTTAAGAATTTTGAAAATAAATTTGGACGATCAATTAATTGTTTAATAGTTGTTCAAATGTATTTTGACTTGGTTAAAATCGGGTGACTGTTTTTAAAAGTATTTTTTAGCTCAAATAAATACTTAAACCAATATACAAATGTATCAATACAATAAATATGTAACGACACAATATACATTCTAAGGCGTGAGAAAAAGTTCATGAGAAATACTTAAGAGGATGAATTCATAAAAATGGTTATCATTGTTGAATATATTTTATCCATCCATACATATTCAAATCAGAGTATCGAATTATTAATTCAAATCAACAGCGAGATATTTGGTTAACTCAATGCGCAAGAATTACACATTAAAACATATGCATCTAGATCCAACTGTCGGTTGGATTAAAATCAAATTAAAATAGACAAACTAAGAGTGTATTCGGTTTTTAAAAATTCAATTAAACAAACAGAATTAAACTTGTCAACCGAGTAACAATCGAATCAAAAATCAAAGTATATATTTCGGTTTGTTTTGTAGAACCAAAATAGAGCGATTAAATTTCAAAGGGTCAAAACTCAATAATACACAAATACATTTAATAATTATAGAATATCAATCAAATTGAAATAAGAGAGATTAAACTGAACCATATATTAAAAAAAAAATCAAAGTAATTCAAGTAAATTTCGATTTGTTTGGTTGAACCAAAATAAAAGAGATTAAATCGATCCAAGTATAAAACACCAAAGTAATTCACAAATTCAATCAAACTGAACATTCAAACCGACAAAACCGAATCCAAAACTTGTCAGTTCGGTTGAATACCAAATAAACCTGATCTAATGAATACCCTAGGCTAGGGGTGCAAACATATCAGATAGTGGTAAAATCATATCTGTGTATGCTTTTATTTTTGGGATACGAATCCGGATATGATATTAGACGGATACGGATACAAATCAGATTAAACGGATACATACTGGATATTTATTTTTTAATGATAAATAACATAACTTTTTCATAATATATATTTGTATCTGTATCCACACGGATATTCGGATATCAGATATCCATATCTAAATTTCGAATACGGATCCGGATACAGACAAATAATTTATAATATGTTTGCATCCTTACCCTTGGCTATTGTGCTTCATAAATTAAGAGCCCTATTTTAATTGACATTCATATTTTTGTTTTCGAAGTTCAAACAATCAATCAAAACCATTTAACACGATTTCCATATTAAAATGTGCTTGGAGACCAAATTTTTTTTTTTAAATTTTTGTACTATTTTTTAGATAGATAGCAAATCCCTTAATCAAAAGATTCTGGACCATTGAAAAACAATGACTTTTCTACCTATGTAAAAAAATAGTAAACAAAATTAATCACAATAGATCATGTTTAATGGTTCTTATAAATTATTTGAATTTTGAAAACAAAAATATAAACATGAGCTAAAATATAGCTCTTACTTCATGAATCACAATAGCCGCACACTACATAATAGGGCTGTAAATGAGCCGAGTTTGAGCGAGTTACTCCCAACTCGAACTCAGCTCATTAAATAAATGAGCGAGTTAACTCGAGTTGGGATGGTAATAACGAGTTGTAGAGCCAACTCGAACTCAGCTCGTTATCAACTCGAGTTGGCTCACAACTCGTTTATAAACTCGTTTAACCAGTTAAATCAATACAACACAAGTTATAAACGAGTTTGAGCTGAGTTTGAGCCGAGTTTGGGTTTGGTTTTTGGTTATTCGGAATTTTTTCTGTCCAAACTGTGTAACTTTATGTAACTCGAGTTATAAATGAGCGAGTTGGGGTCAGCTCAAACTCAGCTCATTTATTAAACGAGTCAGCCAACTCGAGTTGGAACTAACTCGAGTTGTAAATGAGCGAGTTAAAGCGAGCTGTAAATGAGCGAGTTACGAGCGAGTTGCAAGTTCGAGCAATTTTGCCCAGCCCTACTACATAATACTACTATTTTGAATAAAAAAATATAACAACATTAATTATTCCTGAATTAAAGTTATTTGATAAAATATTTGTTGAGTGGTAATATGATGAAATATGTAAAATATTAAAAGAATATAGAAATGTCCTCTTGAATCTCAACAAAGAAATTTCTTTCCTAGTTGTATAACATGATGGTACATATCTTCATTTGAGGATGTTTTCATTATTGAAATTCAGTTTTTGCATTATGAGTATTCAATTCTTCTAAAAAAAAAAGTTGACGAATGAATAATTCACTGACACTGATATCCCTATTCCCTACTAACAAATCTTATTGATTACTTTCGTTTACTCATGCTCTTTTGTCACATTATAATATATAAAGAAAGCAGTCAAGAACGAGCACCAATTAAATACTCAATTTAATAATAAATGGACATGTCCAGGGTGACCTTAAACTGGAGAGAAGGATCATGTGGCCCACCTCATACCTGCCGGCGAGATGTCACAAAATTTCTTATAAACATGTGGCAGTGGCCCACTTACCCCGTGTTTGGCCTGAAACACGCTCTCCGTAGACGTGGTTTTGGTACGCCATTTCTAACCGACACTGCACCGTTGCCCGTTGCCTGCGGAAAAGACAGTCTTATCTCTTACGGCGTACTATTCCCGTACCAGGATTCTGTCATTCTTCCCGAAGAAAATGAAACCTGAACTAGGATCACAATGAACTAACTAACTGCTAGTCTGCTCCACTTGCAGTTAGTTTATTGAAAGATCATGAAAATTTTACACCAGGTCTATTGAAAGACTCTTATTAATCGAACGTACGTTCCACGTCCTTGGAAGTTGCAAGTGTTTTTCAAAAGAACCCACAAAAGAATTCTTATATAAAATGTTTCTCTCATGAATATCTGGACGGACTCTGCTGCTTTTCTGAAAAAAAAGCAGGGTCCTGCTTTTTCTATCTTAACCATTCAAAATCGTTGAGATCTGTGCATGAAAAAAGTTCTTTTATTGAGATACATAAATGAAAAATTTTGAATGGTTGAGATCGGAAAAGCAGAATGCTGCTTTTCTTAGTATTGAGATACATAAATGAAAAATTTTGAATGGTTGAGATCGGAAAAGCAGAATGCTGCTTTTCTCTAAGAAAAGCAGCAAGGCCTTATCCTAAATATCTAATCTTAGATGGGGAAATCATCATATTATTCATCAGCATAAATTACATCTAGAAGAAACCTAAAAATATTTTTGTTGCAATATTAATAGAAAATAAATAAAAATTGAGTGAAGTTCATATGAGTTTAAATTCTCCGATTAGATTTACGACATTTAATCTCTTAAACTGTTATATCCATATCAATAAATTATCTACATAACATGTGCTACATCAAAATGCAATTTGTGAATATTTAGTTCATCTTTCACAAGATCAAAATATTTTATAATTGTTTAAAAGTAAATGTACAACCTAATTTTCGTAATTTTTTTTCAACCTCTTGATTTATAGACATTGAATTAAACTACGAATAAAAATTTATATGCATTACACGTGGAAGACATTGGCATTTTAGATCTTAGATAAATGAACATTACCCTATTGATGAAATGGTGAAGAAAGTTCCAGGATCATGATTATACACATTTGTGGAAAAAGGGTGATACAATACCAGTATTACTCTGGTCACTCAATTATAATGTCTCAGATTTGAAAAGAGATAACCAAATTAGAATCTCTGGCAATGTAGTGTAGTATATAACCTGATATAAATTCCCAACTTAAATTTTGGAGAGATCGGAGACCACCAATGTTCTTTAGAAACACAATACCCTCAACTGTTTGTCATATGTAATAAACCAAATATCACTCTACAAGAAGTCATACAAACACAGGGGGGAGACATTACTTTTAAAAGACAACTAGATGCTCTGATGTATGAGGAATGGTCTCAAATATTACATAAAATTAGTACTACCTCTTTTACTCATGCATCTGATGAGATAGCATGGAAATGTGAGTCCTCTGGTCTATTTTCAATCAAATTATTGTATAACTTTCTTAATTTTGGGGGGTTAAGATAGCCAAAACTTTGTTATGGTGGCAAGTGTCCCTCCCTCAAAAGATCAAAGTGTTCATGTGGCTCATGACCAACAAAGTTTCTGACCAAAGTTAATCTCAGTCACAAAGGTTAGTAAGGGAGTCTCAAATGTCAGTTCTGTCTTGTGATAGAGACCACCAATCATTTATTCTTGCAATGCCCTTTTACTCAGCAAATTTGGTTTTGGATGGGGCTCAGTCAACAACATTTTAAAACTTGGCATAGTATATAAGATATTGTTACTTTCTCTTGTACTTTCGATGAAAACTCACAGTTTGTTTTTCTCATTGTTTTTAGTGCAGTTAGTTGGACTATATAGAAACTAAGGAATGGCTGTGCTTTCAACAAAAAAATCTTAAGACTTTTCGTTCAGTTATCCTCATGATTATTGCTTTGATTAATTATTGGACAAGAATGGTGAAGAGGCAGGCTAGAGATTTGGTCCCAAGTTGGTTACCAAAAGATATTGATGACATTCCACTGCAGATATGAGATCCGGAGGACACTTAGCTAGTATTGTATCAGTCACCAGGGGAGGAAGAGACTTCATCAAGCAATATTGCTTAGATAATTGTTTAATTAGATTAATTAGTGTTTGATGTTTCTGTTTTGTAATAATTCAGGTAATGGGACTTTGTAAGGAAGTGATGATGAACTTCTCCAGTTAAGGATGTGAACGTATTTTACCAGTTTACTATTACATAGTAGTAGTTTGAACTCTAGTTTCTTTAGTGAAACAGGCTTTCAGTTTTTATAAAAAAAAAAAAACCGTGAAAGACATCAAAATCAATAGCTAGAATTTTTCATTTACAACACAATTGAGGATTTTGAATTTAAAATCAAAACCTCTGCAATTAGTCTATGCTCCTTACTGTACTCATAAAAGACTAATGATAAATTCATGTTCTTCAATTTTAAAAATTAAAATGTTATTTCATATGAATATAAAACTAACAGTGGTTCCCATCGTAAATTGACAAAATCTATGAATGTTGATAGAAGTTCAAAACGAGTAGTTTATTCATTTAATATAAATAAGAATGTTGATACAAATTAAAATAAAAAGTGTAGCTTATACATTTAATATAAAAAATTATAATTTCAATTAACTACAACGACATAGAGTTTCTCAATATTTAAACCAATCATTTGAGAATTTGACGTACCAATAAATTATTATTTTTTTCTATTTATTCAAAGCTTGGACAATTTTTCATCAGGGTCAGGGTCAGGGTCAGGGTCACAATTAAAAATAGGTAAAACAGTCAAATAAATAAAAATGAAAGTGCCATCTCAATCCCATCATGAAAACTGCTCTTATTAAAATCCAACACCAATACAATACACCATCCTCTCCGACATTTTTATTAATATCCAAAGTCAATTACAAATTAATAAATATACCCAGAATTTCTTGGTTTTTCGATGTCCAAACCGGCCAGATTCTGACCGGTTTCCTCAAATTTTTTTTTACACCTTGGAGAGTCTCTTTAATCAATATCTAACACTGAAAATTCAAATTTTTTGTGTAAATTATTTGTTAGATTACTTCTTTTGATATATAATTAGCATATTTATACTAAAATACGCTAAACTACTTGAAATTATGTTGAATTACACTATATTACATTAAATTACGCTAAATTATGTTAAATTAAGCTAAATTACGATAAATTACATATGAATATGGATGATATCTTTACTGAGAAGGCGAAAAACGACGACGAAACTTCAAACGGCCCTCGAGTGTCCGATTTCAGCAAATGATCACTTTTCGGAAAGCTTGCGAAAATACGCATGCGTCAGTGCTAGCAATGGCGGATTTCAAAATTCAGAATTGCCAAAAAACAAAGGGAAGAGCCTCAAAACTTGAGTTGAAGTTTCCGATTAAGATTTTCATTTCTATTATTCAATCTAAGTAGCTCAGTAAATTAGTTATATAATGAACTTGTAGAATACCAATTTTTACTATTTTTAGAATTTTTTTACTATTTTTTATGATTTATGAAAGATGGCACAAAATCGGTCTAATTTAGCGTAATTTTGCGTAGTTTAGCGTAATTTACCGTATTTCATTATAATTAGCGAAATTAGTGTAATTTAGCTTAATTTAGTGTAATTTAGTGTAATTCAACATAATTTAACATAATTCAGCGTAATTTAATGTAATATAGTGTAATTCAATATAATTTCAAGTAATTTAGCGTATTTTAGTATAAATATGCTATTTATACATCACAAGAAGTAATCTACAAATAATTTAAATAAAAAAATTGAATTTTCAGTATTAGATATTGATCAAATGGACTCTCCAGGGTAGGAATGCACAAAAAATTCGTAGTTCGTAATTCGAGTCGAGTTTGATTCGAAAAAGTTCGTAAAAAATTTGATTCGAAATTGAGTTCGTTCGAAATTAATTCAAACCAAACTTAGTTTGAAATTAATTTAAACCAAACTCAAACTGGACCTAGTTCAATCGAAATAGGTTCGCAAACCAAACTTAGTTTGAAATTAACTCAAACGTGAAATGTTGATTTCCGCTGATAACTTATGTTCGCTGATGAAAATATAAAGCCGCCGAGTCCATAAATGCTCTCAGTTCTAACTTCTGAAAAATGTTTCTTGAATACTTTGGATATTTGAAAACTTTGGTGATGTTTCTCCTGTTGGCTATTTGGAAAATGTTGGATACTGTGATTGTACTAAACTTTGATGATTGTACTAACTTTGGTGTTTGATATAAATTTTGATATTTGTAATGAACTTTGATTTTCAACTTTAGTGTACTGTGTAATTAGAATTCAGAATGCCTGAGTTTTTATTGAAGTGCTGTAATTTCAAACTATGGCCCAGCCATAAGTTATAACTCGTAAGTCGTAACAAAGTTCGTAAAAATTTGAAATTGAGTTCGTAAAAAATTCTGATTCGAAATTGAGTTCGTTCGAAATTAATTCAAACCAAACTTAGTTTGAAATTAATTCAATTCAAACTCAAACTAGAGGTAAGTTCGATTCGGTTCAGTTCGTTTGTAGCCCTACTCCAGGGTGTAAAAAACAAAAAAAATTAAGAAAACCGGCCAAATTCTGGCCAGCTTCTGGGGAGAGAAAACCGGCCAGAACCTGACCAGTTTGGATATTTTTTGAAAAACCAAGATTCTGGCTATATTTATTAATTTGTAATTAACTTTGGATATTAATAAAAATGTCGGCCATCCTCTTTTATTCTTCTTTACTCTGTTTAGGTACAATAAAAATAAACGGGCCATAATTATAAAGTGGTACCACACCACACCACACCAAGACTGGGTCTAAAAAAACGAGAAATCTAGTTTGCACAATGGTGAAGTCCCTGGCCGGAGGGGGCCGGCGCAGGGCCGGTCTACGCGCGTGGGTAGTGCGTGTGGGGTCAAGCATCGTGATCTGGACGGTTGTGATGCAGCTGATGCCGATCTTGGGTCCGGCCTCGTGGCAGCCGAGACTTCCCAAGACCTGGCCCAGCGCTGCGTGCCTGGACCGAAGGGACCCACTCCGGCCCAACTCCACCACCATGGATGCAGCTGCGGCTACGCTCGGCGAAGATGGTGGCGCCCACCTATCTCCTCCTGCGCTTCTACCGAGGAGTGAGTTAGTTTCTCCCCCGAATTCGGGGGATCTCTCTAGTTCGTTCATGTTACTTTTCCTTTTGCAATTTTCAGAATCCTCCTTTTTGGGGTGCTTAGGAGTTAGGAGTGGAATATAAGTTTGGTACATTGGGAGTTTATATACTTTTCTGGATTTTGGGGGTTATTTACTCAAGTTTAGTTGAATTGAACCAAGACCAAGTGTTAGATTGGGGTTTCTAATAGGAGAAGATTATTTCATTTTTAGTGGTCACAAACAAAGTGCAATGCAAATCTGAAGATTATTTCATTTCTCAGTAGGATTTGCTCCATTAGTGATCAGAGAGCCACATTTAGACAAAATTCAGGGCATTGTCTTTATTTTGTTTTTGTCCCTTCTTATTTTAGACTTTGATGGGAGGAAACTTTTTGTCTCTTTTACTTTTAGGTAATCAAAGTCGAAAGTAGATTTTCTTCTTCCCTCAAAATTGTTTCAATTGATTTTTCCCTTGGGACTTTTGTTTACTAATGTGGGTAGAATTAGAAAGGGCTGATGATCATAGCGCTGTATTTCCCTTACTTTTCTATATTTAGTTGGCAATAATTTTTATATCAGTTTTGCTACTTGTTATATACCTTCTGTTTCTATTTCTAAAACTGGCCTATCATAGTAACCTAAACAGGTCTAGGAATTTCAAACGGTATTGCATTTTTTGTTTATAATCAATCAATTTTATTTAAGGGCACATCTCCTCAAATATGCATTTAATTCGGGAAGTTTATCTGGGGAAGATTCAATATTAAGTTGCCATGTTTGACCAAGTTATTAACTTAAGGGGTTCAAAGTGCATCTAGACTGCTTATATCAGCAATTTCTAGCGATTTGAAAGGCGATTTCATTATAATATAGTTACTGGGTACATTAAGAAATCAGAATGAATTTGAGGTGCTTCATTTTAAATATACTAAGAGAAGTCCTTTTGGTGGCTGATGTATACCAAGCATAATGTTAACAATGCAGTGCACTGATTTTTTGATAAAACTTGAAGTTAAATGCAATTATTATTCGAAGAGATGCACTTACTATCTATCATAAATAATCGTTCACTCTCAAGATATGTTGATTATTGCTTAATTTGAAGATTTAGCTTTTTCTTTATTCAATGTGTATATTTTATTTATTTTTGCAACTTTTCTTTTAAAAAATCTGTGTGCCTGCAGTACCTAATAATTAACTCTGAACCCTGCAGTTAATTTTTCCAATATGATTTTCTGTTGATATCGCTTAGTACAACATAATATATACTTTGTGGTGTTGGCCTTGGCAATTTGGTTAATTTATTGGTTTTAGTCTTCTAAAATTGAAATTTCATGTCCCTTGTAGAACTTCTATTGTGCACTTTTATGACAATACAGTTTCTATAAGTTTGTCAAAATCAATAGTAATTATGATTACAATACAGGATTATACAGAAGTAACGGATATCTGCGTGTCACATGCAATGGAGGCTTGAACCAGATGAGAGCAGCAGTGAGTCTCTCTCTCTCCCTCCCCCATCCCTCCACTAATCATTTTCTTATTATTTGCTATTTTTTTATTTTTCTTTCCAAATTCAAAATTAATCAAGGATTTGAAGTATTTAATTATTTCAGATCTGCGACATGGTCACAGTGGCACGGTACCTGAACCTGACACTAGTAGTTCCTGAGCTGGACAAAACTTCCTTTTGGGCTGACCCCAGGTTTGCATTTATTTTTTTTATATTTCTCTCTTAGATTTATTTTGTGTTCTTTGGTCCCCACTTTATGGTATATTTGTTTCACTCTTTGCCAGTGACTTTGGTGACATATTTGATGTTGATCATTTCATTAATTCATTGAGAGATGAGGTTAAGATTGTAAGAACACTTCCTCAGAAAATAAAGCGAAGAGGCTACAGAGAACCCCTGTCTATGCAACCCATCAGCTGGTCCAGCGAGAAATACTACCTGAGGCAGGTACTAACACATTTATTCTTCTGCAATTTAGGCCCCAATAATAAGTAAAGTATTTCTTTGGATTAATAACACTAACATTGACTCCAACCTGTTAAATGAGAGCTATGGAAAGAGATATTGTCCCAAATAATGACAACTTTTCCTCATTTGTAAGGTGCAAATTCATCTTCCCAAACTTTGAGTAATTTAAGCAAAATAATTAATGTTAGAATTTGCATGAACAGTTTAAACCATAAGGATGAATACTTGGGGAACGTCACGAGTAGTTCAGTCTTTTTTTTAGGTAGAGTAGTTGAGTCTTTTCAATCTTGACTATTTTAGCATCCAGGCTTGTGCTGCAACAAACACAAGAATACTTGGGTACATTGCGAACAGAGGCGGCTGCAAGTTCAATGTATGGGGGTCAATTGACCCCCATTCATTTAAAAAAGTTTGTACTTATGCATGATTTCCTATATAGTTTAAGAGTACAATGCTATGGGTACTGTAAAATTGACCCCCATACGCAGTATTAAAATTTTATATGATTGATCCCTATTTATGTTTGACTCCCATAGCTTGCAAGCCTGGCTCCGCCCCTGAATTGGCCAATGTGGCAATATAACATATGCAACTTTCCAAAAAAGAATAAATAAACAAGAATGAGTTATAAGGTTATTAACCTAGCCTTGTTACTGTCACAGATACTACCTCTAATAAGAAAGCACAAGGTGGTGCACTTCAACAGAACCGATGCCCGCTTGGCGAACAATGGCATCCCAGTCCGTTTGCAAAAACTAAGGTGCAGAGTTAATTACGAGGCACTGAGATTCACCCCTCAGATAGAGGAGCTGGGAAACAAGCTCGTCGGTCTTCTTCTCCAGAGGAGCGCTTCGTTTGTTGTTCTTCACCTTCGTTATGAGATGGATATGCTCGCTTTTTCTGGGTGCTCACATGGGTGCTCCGAGAGGGAGACTGATGAGCTGACTAGGATGAGGTAATTACTTCTTCTCTATGCACTCTTATCATTTATTTGAACACCGCAAAAGGCCCTTACCTTAATATAAGCTGAAAAAGAAGTGTTGTTAAAACCCATTTTATAGTTGGGTGGGGGTATTTTGGTTCATTTCATATTTTTCCATAATCCATTAAGCTGTTTTGCATGTGTAAATGGAAACTCATTCCGCCCCACCTCTTTCTGATATCCTCCAAGGCTCCAATGTATCTTGTTATTTTAATTTTTTACAATTTGAATATCCCCGCAAAGGGTAATTGTTTGTTAAGGAATTTTGTGAGAAACTTAAAAAAAGCATTAGAAACTAAGTCTTTATGGATAGATGGTCTTTATCTCTTCAAATTAACAAAAATGTTAGGCATAATGAAGAGAGAAAGGTGACATGACCTGAATTGAGCACTTGAAACATATATACCATTTATATTTTGAAATAACACACACAGATTATTAATAGAAGGCTATAATTAAAGCATTACAATCAATGTCCTTTCTCTCATATTTAACCATACTTCAAAAGCAAATAATAATTTAGTCAAAGATCTGACCAAAAGAAGGGACTTAATTTTGAGTTTCTCTGCTAAACCAGTTTACAAATATCTAAAAAGCAGGGCCTTTTTTCAACTTCAAGTGTATAGTGATTCAAGTTCTGATTGCACTTTTAGGTATGCGTATCCATGGTGGAAAGAGAAGGAGATAGATTCAGAAAAGAAAAGACTTGATGGTTTGTGCCCTCTTACACCAGAGGAGACAGCTCTTGTGCTAAAAGCGCTTGGGTTCACTAGTGACACATTAATATACATTGCGTCTGGCGAAATTTACGGAGGTGAAGCAAGGATGGCCAGCTTAAGAGCTGAATTCCCTAAAATAGTACGTCTCGTATTCTTATGCAACCAATGGATGATGTTGTGTCCAGTCCCATATATACCTGAAATTCGATCTTATTTTAGTTACATTCTTAGTTCAACCCAACTTAGTCAGTTATGTCCTCAAGCGTGCATTTGAACACCAAAAATGTTATGGAAGAAAAATGGTAAACCCTAAACCCTAAACACTGACTAGTCAATACCAGTCATTTTGCTTAGCAAGTTATCTAATCGATCCATTAGTAATTTGACATTGTTGGAACAATATAAAGGTAAGGAAAGAGATGCTTCTATCTGAAGAGGAGCTCAGGCCATTCAGAAATCACTCCACACAGATGGCCGCGCTGGACTACCTTGTTTCTGTCGTGAGTGATGTTTTCATCCCCACTTATGATGGGAACATGGCCAAAGTTGTTGAAGGCCACCGCAGGTTTGTTTGCTATCCTTTATCTGATGAAAGGCCCCTTATTATGCCATTATTCACAAAATATGTCTCTAGGTTACAAAATTATCCAAGATGAGTTTTAGCTGTTTGTTTTTATCACTTCTAGTTGTGCATAATAATACAATGACTTAGTTATAGAGAATCGCAAAGACAAGATTATTATAAATAAATAGCTTGACCAGTTAAGTTTCAAATGAACACATGGAGGAAAATAGATCAAACACCAATGTTATTTTCTTTTGATTGGTAATTTTTGTCATTTTGAGAGTTAACGGTGCATGTCTGTCTATTTTGGAGTTTCTTTTACTAGTACCAGTTTTGACCATAAACCCACACAATTTTGCTTATGAGTTACACCATGAATTGCAGATATACGGGGTTCCGCAAGACAATACTGTTGGATAGGAGAAAGATTGTAGAGCTATTGGATCTTTTTCAAGACAATGAATTAACATGGGATGAATTCACTGAATCCATGAGGGATTTGCATAAAGATCGAATGGGTCAACCCACTCGAAGAAATGTTCTACTTGGACGCCCAAAAGAAGAGGATTATTTCTATTCCAACCCCCAAGAATGCCTTGCTGTCTCACATAGACGAAATTTTAGTATTACTAAAAATAATATGAGGGACACTGATATATAAAATGGCCCCTATTGACTTCATGTGAATTTGTTGGTTCTTTGTATACTATGAAATTGGCCTTCATGTGTACAATTAGGCCTCTGACCAAGATTTTAGGCGCAAGAACAAGGATAGAAATAATTTGGGAGGGTTTAAATGCAAACTGGGACGAAAATATTGTTAGGTTCCTCCTAGGCTGCATTTTTGCTGGCTGGCTGATTGTGCAGGGCGCAATTCATGATTTTCTTTTCTTTTTCTTGTGTTTTATTCTTAGGATTATTGTTGAAGTAGGGGTAGGGGGGCATAATGAAATACACGACCGCCTCACTGAGTTGTAGATTTGATTTATTATATAAAATTTTCTGCCTAAAGAAAGAAATAGTATTGGTTTGTGTTATGTAATATTTTTTTCCTTTGTCAAAATCACTAATTTCCTGTGAATGCCAAAATAGCGCCCTGTCAAAATCTTAAACAGGGTACAAGTTGTACCTCTACTTATTTATAAAATTAACTAATTCTATTAGGATATAGTTTTATATACTCAGAATAGGTGGTACTGGTACATATAATGTGATTCATGATCAGCTTAATTTCTTGCAAGGTTCTTTCACGACTCTGTAGTCTGTACTACAAGAAGTGGATGTAAAAGGAATTTAATGAATGAAAAGGTGATTTGAGGTACTTGGCTCCTAGATATTTTTACTAGTTGTCTAAACTTCCAAGGAACAAGGTTAAGTGCAAAAAAGAGGTTATCTATTAGGAATAATTCTCTTGTTAGTTATTTGCAAAGTCAAAATTTGGATAAGAACTAAGGAATTTGCTTTCAAGGAGGTGATCTTTTAGCTGTTCGTGCAATTCATCTTGAATTTTTCAGTGTTGGTTGGGACGTTCGTTCTCCACATTTGATTTCTTTTGTCTATTCAACTGCTTTTACTAATCTGTGGTAAAAAAGTCAAAAGGTTTAATTAAAGGATATGTTATCTCATATCATGAGGGTTATTATTTTTTTATTTTGGCACGTGTTCTTATCCACAACTTGTGTGTTCTATACGGTCCATGAAAGAAAGAAAACCAATGGCACAGTTGGTACGGATGCTACCCTATTTTTAGATACCAAATGACTTCTTTATTTACCAATAAAAAAATGGAACAAAAAGGTTGCGAAGAATTTTCACTACGCATGATACAAGATGATTTGTCACCTTTGACCCACTTACGTATGAATGAAATTAATGTGGCTTGTGGTTTCTTCATGGAAATCGGTGGACATATATATCCACTTTTATTATAAAAAAGGGTCCGCCTAGCTCTCCCCCGTGAACAATCCCCCGTTTCATCCCCCGTCAGTTGCATTAATTAAGGTAGTTAATTAGTTAGAATTTATAACTGTCAGTGTATTTTAGAAATTTGCAGAAGTATTCATATGTAGCACAACTAGTATTCATTCATCTATATGAAGGTATTCACATTTGCAATAGAAACATATTTGGATATATTACAACAAGAAACTAGGGGACAAATAACATGTGTGGGGGACCGCACAACTGTCAGAGCATTAATTAAGTGGGGGACCGCATAACCGTCAGCGCATTAATTAAGTGGGGGACTTCTAACTACCTTCTGCTCATTTTAGAAATTTGCAAAAAAAGTATTCATCTGTAACACAACTAGCATTCATCCATCTATATAAATGTATTCATCTTTGCAATAGAAGCATATTTGGACACATCAATCACTCATCTTTTACACGTTTTTAGAGATGGGTTTTTTTTTCTCCGTTCAATCTAACCAATATTTCTGATGATCTGTGAGGAATTTTGCAAATCTAAAACCACGAATATCTTCTACACAATTTTCTCTTTCAAATGAGATCCATGATGACATACTTTCGAGTTGTCCGTTGCACAAGTATTCACACCTCGTCATGCAAGTATTCATCCCGCATTAAGCAAGTATTCATCCTCATCGTGTAAGTGTAAATAGTTAATGTACCAAGAGTATTACACGTTTTTAGAGATGGGTTTTTTTTTTCTCCGTTCAATCTAACTAATATTTCTGACGATCTGTGAGGAATTTTGCAAATCTAAAACCACGAATGTCTTCTACACAATTTTCTCTTTCAAATGAGATCCATGATGACATACTTTCGAGTTGTCCGTTGCACAAGTATTCACACCTCGTCATGCAAGTATTCATCCCGCATTAAGCAAGTATTCATCCTCATCAAGTAAGTGTAAATAGTTAATGTACCAAGAATATTACAAACATATGTGCATACCAAACAAATAAACGCTTTGTTCTTTGCAAATAACTCGGATCTGATCCGGCGGAGGCGGATCTGACCCGGCGGTCGACAGTGATGGATCTACTCCGGCAGAGGCGGAGGTGGGAGAGAGAGGAGGTGGAGGTGGGAGGTGGGAGACGGAGGTGAGAGGCGGAGGTGGAGGTGGGAGAGGGAGGCCGAGAGGGAGAGGTGGGAGAGGCGGGCGGAGGTGGAGGCGGAGGTGGAGAGGGAGAGGTGGGAGAGGTGGGAGAGGGAGGGAGAAAATTGAGTAATTAATTTGTAGGACCATTAGGTAGTTAGAATTTTAAATTATAGTTAGAAAAGGTAGTTAGTTAGTTGGGGGATGAATGAGGGATGGATAGATGGGGGAAGATATAATTACCCTATAAAAAAATGTGGTGATACAATAAAGTTCTTGGGTATAATTTCGAGGCAAATTAATTATCTATCTCTTATAATATATACGGCATCTTGTAATTTTTTTTATAATCCAACATATTTTCATGACAGTATCAATTCTTGTTTATATCCTATTCAAAATAACCAAAAGGAGATGTCATTGTTACAAAAAAGGTAGCAGCAGGCACCTACAAGTTGATTCATTGTGGAGTTTGACTAAGGTGACATGGATATATATATATATATATATATATATATATATATATATATATATATATATATATATATATATATATATATATATATATATAGCATAAGATGTCCTGTGT
This sequence comes from Carex parvula, assembly GCA_025461045.1. Taxonomy (NCBI): domain Eukaryota; kingdom Viridiplantae; phylum Streptophyta; class Magnoliopsida; order Poales; family Cyperaceae; genus Carex; species Carex parvula. The sequence continues at coordinate 367,057 of JAJGRW010001084.1, read as the reverse complement.
TATTGTCTTAAAAAATTTATCGTATAAACTTCAAACGATGAATCCAAACTATTAAAACCGATCTACTTCATTATTGATACGTTACATGTTAAATTTATAAATTTTCGAGTTTATTTAGTATAAATTTGTCCAGCGGTAAAAAAATGATAAAAAAATATAGTATCAAAATTAACTTAAAAATCATCATATTTTAACCGCTTGAGTTTATACTAAATGAACTCGAAAATTTATAAATTTTGACATGTAAACATATCAATAATTGATGTAGATCAATTTTAACTGTTTGAATTAGCCAAACTCCACTGTGATAATATACAATCCCCTGTCCAGTCTCATGGTGTAGCCGCCATACTTAATTTATAAAAGATAAACATGATCGGAAATAGTCAAAGAGTATTAATTCTCGTACTTAGTATAAGTAACCACACACACACACACAAAAAACCCAATATTCTCGCATTTTGCCTTGACTAGACTTTATTAATTTTTTATATTGTGTGCGTCAAAGAAAGAACCAGGTTCGGAATGCCTACAATTCTACGATGACAAGAAAGGTATCTTCTTGGTATATACACTTGCATGGGATGATTGGATGATGCCATTACAACGCATGCATGCATGTATGTTAATTATCCGCCTCATCTATGAATACAAGGTTCTCTCCATTTCTACAAAAAACAGGAGGCTCCATTTGATTTGTTCTTCAATATACTCAAAAATATTTTGGCATTCAAGACTAAAAAAAATTATAATTAATTTCATCAAAGCTGAATAAACAAAATGATAAATGAGCGAGAGTCCCATTTTTTATAGGGAGTTGCATCATAATTTTAAGTTCCTATGATAAATTTTTATAGATACAGAAATTTCTTCTTTAAAAATTGAGCACTTAATTTTTTGTAAGCTTTCAATTACTAGAGCATCATTTATTGAACATTTAAACACTTCAAATGACGTCAGACTCATATCCGTCTGTGTGTGTATCGCCGACATTTTTATTAATATCCCAAAAAAATAAAAATTATCAAATCTGCCCTAAAAACAAATTTTTATTAAAAATGCTCTAACCACCCCCGGGCGGTCCAATATCTATAGCAGACCGCCCCCCCGCTGCGCGGTCCACTATGCATTGCAGACCGCTACTGGGGAGGTCCGCTAATGAATTTTTTTAAAGTTAATTATTTAATTTGTTTTAATGTTTTATAATATGGTATATATTTATTTGTTTTAATGTTTTATAATGTGGTATATTTATTTGTTTGTATGTTTTATATTTATTTGTTGTAATGATTTATATGATATATATTTATTATTTATTGACGATTATATTTTTATAATTGACGATTATTTTTATATGTTATATAATTGCCGATTACTTATTTGGTTTTTTTATATAATTGATTAATGTTTTTTATATTTAGTTGTTAATGTTATAAATTTGTTAATGTTTTAATGTTTTAATGTTTGTAGTATTAGTGCCTGTCTTTTTGCAAGGGTAGCTCATGCAAAAGCCTAGGGAAAAGTATTAGTAAGGATAAGCCGTTGCAAAAAGCCCGAAACTGACTATTTGCTTGGGACTTATTACAATGGTAGTATTTGCAACGGTAGTGCTTGCAAATGGTTTTTTCGGACTTGTTACAAGGATAAGCCGTTGCAAAAAGTCAATTTCTACCATTTGACAATACTGGAAATTAATAGGGGTGTTCATCGGTTCGGTTCGGTTTCAACCGAACCGAACTAGGCAAACCAAAGTAATTATTCAGTTTCTAAAATAGAACTGAACCGAACCGATTTAGCATTGCAACCGTACCGAACAAAACCGAACCGAACCAAAGTTTTATTTCGGTTTGGTTCGGTTCAAACCAAAATATATTAATTTTTTTATTTAAAGCAATTGATTTATAATAAACCGAAGTATATTAAGAAATAAACCGGGGTATTAAGAAATAAATCGGGATATTAAGAAATAAACTGAAGTATTTAAAGCAATTGATTAAGAAATAAACTGGAGTATTAAGAAATAAACTGGGACGGTCCGGACCAAATTCATAATATATAAAAGTTCGGTCGGTTCGGTTATTTCGGTTTTGAAAATTTTCAATCCGAACCGAACCGAAATTATAATTCGGTTTTAAAAAGCAAACCGAACCGAACCATTAAACCGAACAAACCAAACCGTTTGATCCAAACTAATTCGGTTCGGTTCAAATAAACACCCCTAACTGGAAATTTTAGTAGTGGGTGTTGTGTTCGAATGACGCGTATCACAAGGAAAAACCGAATACGAGTCCACTGACAACACCGCAAGTACCTTTTTATGCAGAATATAATTTTATTACTAGGATGTGAACTCACACACTCCATATATATCTATCCACATTGCACGTCGCTGTTTGATGGCACCACTTCTAATAATAGAATAGTAGCTCTTTCCCTTTGCATGGCCTCCAAATTTTACTTCTGAAATCCATCTTTTATTGCAAAGATACGCATGCAGCACTAAAGTTACATGCATGCAGTACTAGATAAATTAGGATATAAACTTATAATATATGGAGCAATATATATCGTTCATGGGGTTTAATTTTAAAATCCTACTGTTTCAGGATTCTGAATTTATATAAATTTTTTCATTTCTATATTCATAGATATATACTGTCTTTAGTAATTTAGCTTGTTGATCGTGCATATATATAACTTATGAAATTGAGGGACTTTTTGACAAGGGCATATACATACTATAAATTAATTAAGTATATATGAGGGTAACATGCATAAATAAAATTTAAATTTCAGATCAAATAATTGTATGATATGGCAACTTGCTGTGCTTGTAAATTGTAACTTGTCACAGTATCCATGCTAACGACAGGCACTTAATCAGGTATTCTCTTTTTCCTTTCTTACTTAAGATAAATATCATTCTATTTACGTAATGCAACTAGCTAGTGTGGTCCACCGAGGCTTCTGGACCTATCTCGATTTGCCACATTTGTTATCCCTGGTCAGATGCTTTAGGTTAAGAATAAGATAAGATTAGGGTTTATTTTTAGTGGATTATATTAGCGAGAGGATTAAACTAATCTCTGCTAGCTTTCGTAATTCGTCGACCTTTTAACTATATATATATATACTTTTCTGAGAGACACTTGTTCTAACTAGAGCTTAGCCACGTGGTCAAACTGTAAAAAAAGCAAGAGGAAAAGATGGCACTGTAAAAAGAAGAAAAGGAACAAAGGAGAATATCTGGTAGCATATATGTACAGTCATTATATGGCTCTTCTATTGGTACATTTTTTTGTACTTTTGAAATAAGTCTCCATTTGATGTTGGCCTATCGACTGGTACCAACCAGTCAATTAATAAAATAGAGAGCAGTACCGTATCTTCTACGTTTCCTCTACCCCTGTTCTGCAATTGCAATGTGTATGAAACGGTACAAATCTTATATGATCAAGTAGTTATCAAAATTAAAGTGTGACGTGGACGGCCGTGATGATATCTGAGCCCAGCAGTTTGCTCCAAATCAGCAATCGTGCCGACGGTCGACAAGTGTCCGTTCTGCTGGATGCTGACATCAGCACGGTGACATGCCTTTCCTCTCTCTAGCTATCTCTTCTTCAAATTGCCATAATATATACCCTGCCATGCGGACGTGAGAATTTAAGTAATTAACTATAATCTCAAAAATCCAAGTGAATTTCCAAACTTGCCCATAGATTTTTACCCATGTGACAGGTGACGCCTGTGCTTAGGTGGACTAAACGACAAAAAAACTTCAAGGATAAAAAGACCAGAGCACTCCTCCCCCCAAAATTTCAAATCCTTTCCAACTCTCTCTAGCCATAGCAGATAGGCAATTAGGCATAGACCCACTTAGCTAAAACTCTCTTGCAAACCCTAATAATCAAGAATAAAAACAATCACTAGCAAGATTTAAACAGGAAGAAATCATGCCAAACCCTGCACCACTGCCACCTGGATTTCGTTTCCACCCGACTGATGAAGAACTTATTCTTCATTACCTACGCAATCGCTCCGCCTCCATTCCATGCCCGGTGGATATCATAGCTGAGGTTGACATCTACAAATTCGATCCATGGGAACTTCCAGGTATATATGTATCTTTATTTTTATTTAGTCCCCTAATTCCTATGTTGATCTCTCAATCGCACCTATCGATCATATATGTTATTGATCTAATATATATATGCATATGTATGTAATTTTTTTTCTTATTATTTTCTTTTTCATTTTTGTGTAGATAAAGCTATGTACAGTGACAAAGAGTGGTACTTCTTCAGCCCGAGGGATCGCAAGTACCCGAATGGGATCAGGCCCAACAGGGCTGCCGGATCTGGGTACTGGAAGGCAACCGGTACTGATAAGCCGATACAGAACAGCAACACCAACACCAACGAGAATATCGGTGTCAAGAAGGCACTTGTTTTTTACAAGGGGAGGCCACCGAAAGGGATCAAGACTAATTGGATCATGCATGAGTACCGCCTCGCCGAGGCCCGCACCAACAACAACTATAGACCCTTGAAATTTCGCAACACTTCCATGAGGGTACGTATGATTTATTTTATTTCTCCTATAATTAATTAAAATCTGATTGTCAGTGATAAGAATAAAAGAGAGAAAACAAAAAGTTGTGCACTTTGAAATGATATCTTTATTTTTTTTGCATACATATAGTTCTCAACACATGGAGGATTCAAAGAGTGATGTATATGATTTTGTCCATATATTAAAGTATACTTTGAAGAGTATAATATATACTAGCTTATCATGACGAATAATTAATATGTGTATAACATCATTGTGACGAAGCAAATCCAGTGTTGCAAGCCTTAATTAATTAGTTGCACAGCTAGCCCATACTTTTCCAATATGGCAGTGGATGCCAACTTGAGATGCAAGACTTTATTTTTGTGTACTTCAACAAATTAAAGAAACGGTCTCTAGGAATCTTTTTATCTCTTATCCTGATGTTAGCACGACAGTGATGCAAGAGGAAAATTTAATTGCACTCAAATCAATTCACTATTTGTTTTAGTGACGTTGCATCAATTAAGTTTTGTCAAATTTCTCAAAATAATTGCAGCTTGACGATTGGGTCCTTTGCCGGATTTACAAAAAGAGCAACCATTTATCGACAGTGCCGCCACTTGTCGATCATGAACAAGACGACTCAATCAGCTTTGAAGAAACCCCTATGAGCTACCAATCTATCGCAAAGATACCCAAAACTTGTTCAATTTCAGATTTTTTCGTGGATTCGACGATGTCGCAACTATTTGACATGCCTGACATGACCGGATCAGATCATAACTCCTTCTTGGCAAACCAAAACCTGAATCAAATGCTCATGAATAACAATAGTAACATGGGCGTGCCTGTCAGTCAAAGCGGGTCGTCTTTTTTAATGGCAGAAAGCTCTCTGAAGAGGGAAAGATTTAGTGATGGTTACTTTGAGGAAGGAGATGAGGTTTCAAGATTAAACCCCATAAAGAAGCAAAATAGGACATGTATTGACACAAATTTCCCAAATCAAGTTAATGCTCTTCAACAGACCTTGATTGGGCAACCTGTGTATGGCCAACAGTTGCTGTTAAATTCTTCACTAGGGATGCACTAATTAAGAGAGAATTAAGTTTGTATTATTTTGGGGATTTATTAGTTGGACTAGCATGAACTAGGCTCTTTTGCATATGCAATTTGCCAGATATATTTAGACGAAAATGGTACGGGAGGGAAAATTAAGTTTTATTTTGCCACACGAACTATAATTCTGATTGAGAAAAAAATGTATATTTTGTTAGATAACTTGGCTCATCCATGCATGTTTAATTTGTAATCTACCTGTTGTATTTTTTTCCTTTTTCAGAAAAATGATGATTGAATCATTCAAAAAAAAAGAAAAAAAAAGAAAAAGAAAAATGATGATTGAGAGAGAAATTCTCGTCAATATTTAAAGAGAAGAAGAAGTCGTGTAATATAGGACTTGTAGAGCACCGAAATTTTTAAAAAAACATTTTTAGCAATAAAATATATATACTTTGAATGGAGATGTATGATGTATGGCTTGAATTGAAATTGGTTGCATGACTGATCTCTCCCTCTCTTTTCTTTATTAAAGTAATGATGCCATATTGCCATGCACAACTTCCAGCCGCCAGCCAGTGCATGGATTTGGTTCTTTTTTCTTGTTGAGTGATTCTCTTGTGCACTAAGGAAAATGTATAAAACTAAATTACATATATATATATATATATATGTACCTAGAGATTAAGTAATATTAATATTTATGTCAATCAAAATCTCTCCTAAAGCGCTCATTGTATATAAAAATATATAAGAAAGGATAATTCTATATGGCAGTATGTTTATGTTATGGCGCTTATACTTGGAAACAAGTTACATGTATTATTATGTTTTTATTGGCACATCAAAACCACACAAACAGTTCCACACAAAGCAAGTGGGGCCATAGGAATCATTGGGAGATAGAGAATAAGAGAAAGGGTAACATTCCTTGGAGTTGCATGGATTAGACATTTGTATGGTTCCAAAAAATCTAGCAAGAATATCCAGCTATCATGTCAGATTCACTATCATGCAATAAATTAATTTCCTCACTGCCTTTTTAATTTGAACTGTGCGCAGTGCGCCTTTACAATTTTGGAATACAATTCCAGTTTATAATTAGTTCATCGCTGGCGGTTTAGCAAAAATTCAATTATTCTGCTCCGTAGTTCAACACATGTCATTTTTTTGTTAATAAGAAACAAATTTATATTTTGAACCAAAAGGCTAAATGTAGTGTAAACTAAAAGTTAAAGAGTTAGGGCCTGTTCGGTAACATGAGAATTTTATGGGAATGGGAATTTTTAATATGGGAATGAGAATTTTAATTTGTCAAAATTAAAGTTATTTAACCCATGAAAAATTTTAGAATATAGGTGTTCGGATGCATGGGAAACAGCCTTTATCGATCATGTCATGATGAACTATGTTCCTAAGTCATCATATATATATATAGATAGATAGGCTATGGTGAGTTGTGAAGTAAAACGTTGGTTTACTTCATGTCATATTTTCATTTTGAAAATTCAAACAACTGGTCCGAACAGTTCAACTTTTTCTAAATATTGAAATGTGCTTGGAGACTAAATTTTATATTTTTTGGAATTTTTTTACTATTTATTAAGCCACTTTGAAATCGCTGATCCACTGTGAACAGTAAAAAACAGTAAAATTTTCTGGACCACCAGATCAGCGATTTTCAAAGTGGCTTAATAAATAGTAAAAAAATTCCAAAAAATGTAAAATTTAGTCTCCAAGCACATTTCAATATAGAGAACATGTTGAGCTGTTCGGATCGGTTGTTTGGATTTTCAAAATAAAAATATGAGCGTGAAGTAAAAATGACATCTTACTTCACAACTCACCATAGCCCAGCTCTATATATATATATATATGAGATGGGCTATTGTGCTTTGCAAAGTAAATGCCCCGTTTACTTTGGACCATATTTTGCATTTTGAAAATCCAAACAACCGATCCGAACCGTTCAACATGTTCTAAATATTGAAATGTGCTTGCAAACTAAATTTTGCATTTTTTGAAATTTTTTACTATTTATTAAGCCACTTTGAAAATTGTTGATCCACTGTGAACAGTAAAAAATAGTAAAATTTTCTGGACCACCGGATCAGCGATTTTCAAAGTGGCTTAATAAATAGTAAAAAAATTCCAAAAAATGTAAAATTTAGTCTGCAAGCACATTTCAATATTTAGAACATGATGAACGGTTCGGATCGGTTGTTTGGATTTTTAAAATGCAAAATATAGCCCGAAGTAAACGGAGGAGTTTACTTTCCAAAGCACAATAGCCCATCTATATATATAGAGTGATGCTACGGTGCTATGCATAACACCAATTGGGTCCGTGCTACGACTCAAAATTTGACTTTTCAAAATTCTAACGGTCGATCCGAACCGTTCAACATGATTATAAAATGAATATGCACTTGCAAACCAAATTTTACATTTTTTCGAATTTTTTTACTATTTTTTCGAAAATCACTTGATCTGAACATTTTGGACCATCCAAAAACAGCCTATCTAAAAAAAAATAGTAAAAAAATTCTAAAAAATGTAAAATTTGGTTTGCAAGTACATATTCATTTTATAATCATGTTGAACGGTTCGGACTAGCCGTTAGGATTTTGAAAAGTCAAATTTTGAACCGTGGCACGGACCCAATCCGTGCTATGCATAGCACCGTAGCCTCACTCATATATATATATAGTTCCCAATTAATTGCGCATGCAGGTCAGAAATATACTACAAAAATATATCTTACAGTACAAAATGATCAATACCGTAACATCAATACTTGATTATTTTAATAATTAAAGGCAGACAATGCAACAACCTTGTAAATAATCAAAGGCAGACAATGCAACAACCTTGTAAATAAACCTTTTATCAATATATTTGTTGGCTCTGCCAACCTTAAAAAAAAAAAAAGACAATGCAACACCATACTTAATTATTTGCCCTATACATAAAGCTAGCTATGAGCTTTAAATTTATTAAACATTATGCCTTTACAGGAACTGAACCTTCATCTGAGCGTCAGATGGTGTCCCGTTCTACTTAAAGCTCTTTTGTACTCTCTTTTGGTGGCCTATATATACTATCTCGTTCTCTATTAAGGGTTTTTGTTATGCCGTGTGTGTGGCTTACTAGATTTCCTCTATTTGCCTTTTATTCTCCTATATGCTTTAGTCTTAGTTCACCTTGGTTGTTTTTGGGATCTTTATTTTCTTTAACCTTGTAAGTTACTTTGTTTCTATATGAAACGGGCTTCGCGCCTTATTTAAAAAAAAATAGAGCAACAATTAGTAAAAAATAGTGGGCACCTAATACTACAAGCATTATGCTTATAAGTCATATATTCAATTTCAAAGTCAAAAGTCTAAATAGTCGATCTGAACCGTTCAACATGATCTTCATATTAAAACAAAACTCTCATGAAGAAAATATGTTTAAATGGTTTGGATTTATCGTTTAAACTTTGAAAATATATATATGACTTATAAGTATATGTCCTCATATGCTTATATAAATAGTGTAGTCGGACTCATTAATTATAAATTATTTAAATTTTACATATTCTACAATTATGGTCGTCAATTAAAAAGATGAACTTCAAACGACAATGAAACAAAATTATATAGAAAATCGTTATTTCATTTCACTTTTTCCCCTGTTTGGGGGATTTTTGCTGCAATGCTCATGCAAGTAAGAAAGGAAGCTCTTATTTTGTGGCTTAAAACATTCATCTATTTTTCATCAAGCCCAATAATCAATTATTTTGTGGTTTAATAAGTCCGGCCCATTAAACAAACCTTTTCAAGATCGCTGCTTCTCAAGGGCCTTATTTATTCCTTTCAAACCGCAAACTATTTAGCAAGGTTCGGCGGTTCAAGTGTCAAATCCACCAGTCACAGTAACAGAGATGAATCATGAATGAATGTATTGGTGGTTCATCAGACCATTAATCGTAATACGGATCAGATGACTCCGACCACATATCGAAACCAAATTTGGTTGATGCCCATCAAACTGTCTCTGATTCCATTCCAATTTAATTAAGCGCCAACATTTCGCTATATGATGCTACCTATGGTCTGAACGACTTGTACCAGCACCTCCTTAAAAACGAAAAATTATTATATGATTACTAAGATCATGGGTGGTATATTAAGTATGAAAATTGAATCAATGAATAGTTCTCCTGATCTATCAGAAGTGTTAAAGCAGCCTGCTTAAATGATTCGTTGTCAGGCCCACGAGGCCTTCAGTCTGACAATTTTCGACGACCATGTGGTACCTGTACCTTCAGATACACTGGATCGATGCCAGGTATGTGCTGGTATGTAGCTTTTGAACTGACGATATATTCGCAATTTTGCACTAAATAATTATTTGCAAACTAGTTCTTGTTTCTGTCAACTCTTTTGTTCAATACAGCGCTGTATCAAAAAACAATTTGGCCGACAAATCAGAGATGAAGACAGTTGTCGAGCCTTCGTCTAGTCAACAAAACCACTGGCCAAGCCAATGAGCCATAATTAAGCATGGATAATCTATCTAAACAAACGTTATCTAGACACAAAATAATTGCTTGGCTTAGGTTTGCTCATGCAGCTGAGAGATATATTACCAGAATAATATATTTACAAAATAATATGATATAATAGCAAAAAACTTAGTTTAATAATGAAGACAGACAAAATAACAGTACAACACGCACGATACTCTTTTCTGTATATACTGTTATAAGTTTTCAAAGAAGAGCTAAATTTTGGATATGATAGAAGCCGTAGTAGTTTGCAGTTGCTGATAATATTTGTGTTTGCATGCGGTTATTTTTGTGTTGGAAGTAATAATGAGAGTTAAAAAATAAAATAGGTAATATGTAAGGTCCTGGACTATCAGTTGCTTGAATGAAACGGGCATATATTCTTTTTTCATACAGAAATATTTTTAATTTTCTTATTGGCCATTAGGTGAATTATTTTGTACAACTTGATATAAGATGAATGAAATATTATCAGACAATAGCTAATTACTATACAAGAACGAATAAGAAAGATTATACTTAAACCAAATCGTACCTGTTTGTAGAAATTCTGAATTATATTTCGGTTATTTGGCCCTGGTGAAATGAGGTGCAAAATAATCCATAAAAAATAATTTCAGGACCCAAGCTGGTATAAACAACAAACTCAATTATCTTTATACCAACTCAAATATTTTTATGTAATGAGATATCACTGTCATCTCTTGACCTAATATTTTCTTAAATATGCTTATGTACTATACTTTTTTGAAAAAAAGAATCCTTGTAACTATAAAACTGTTATGAAATATAATAATAGACATTTCACCTTCTCCACCTCATCCACTATCTATTAGATAGTGTTTTATATTAATTATCTTGTTAATTGTATGGCTTTTCATTTGCTTTCTCTAGCCTATAAATAGAGATTATGTAAATAGTTGATGTTGATATATAGATGGAGATATAATATAGAATAAGATTTAGCCTCTCTCAAGTTGTGTTTTGTTTTGTTTTATAATACGTTATCAGCACGAGTTTGCTCTAGTCAAGTTGCGACGGGATTTCGTAGAAGCACACCTAGAAGGTACTCTTTATATTACATTTCATTAACATTACTGTAAGTAATAATATTTATTTATTGGATGAAATTTTCTTATTTTATATTGAATGAGAGTAATATTTTCATTCCCTGAAGAGAATGATAAAACAAGTACATGATAATGGCCAGAAGCTTTTGTACATATTATAGCTAGAAGCTTTTTCTAAGAGAACCTGAAGTTCTTAATCATAATTTTTTATACAAGAGAACCTGAAGTTTTTTTGGCAAAGTTAAAAAAAAAAAAAAAAAAAAGACCAGAAGTTCTTATATGAACCAGAAAGTTATTAATATTTATGATAACCGGAAGTTATCAAATCAATAAAATGTCTCCAATATTTAATTCTCTTAATAACCTGAAGTTATTAAGATTTTTTTTTCTTCAATCGTTTTTTTTATATATATCTAACACAAATGCATATTCAATTAAATTTGTTAATAATAGTAGCATTTTTTTTTATTTTGTAGTACTTATGGCAAACCTTACAAAACTTGAGTTCACTGCCCTTGATATATCGGGCAAGAATTATCTCCCGTGGACTCTCGATGCTGAGATCCACCTTACCGCAAATAATCTTGGAGAAATAATAAAAGCTGAAAATAATACCTCCCAGCAGGAGAAAGCCAAAGCAATGATATTTCTCCGTCATCATCTCCATGAGGATTTAAAAACTGAATACTTAACGGTGAAAGATCCGTTAGAACTATGGACAAATTTAAAAGAAAGATATGACCATCAAAAACAAGTACTCCTCCCAAAAGCTCGTTATGAATGGATTCATTTAAGGTTACAAGATTTTAAATCTGTGAGTGAGTATAATTCCACAATGTTTCGCATAACTTCTGAATTAAAATTATGTGAAGAAAAGATTACTGATGAAGACATGCTAGAGAAAACATTCTCTACATTTCATGCTTCGAATTTGCTCTTGCAGCAGCAATATCGAGAACGTGGTTTTAAAAAATATTCAGAATTGATATCATGTCTTCTTGTTGCGGAACAAAATAACAAGCTTTTGATGAGAAATCATCAGTCACGACCCACTGGTTCTAGTCCATTCCCTAAAGCGAATGCGACATCATTCCCTGGAGAGAAAATAACATCATTTAAAGGAGGTCGTGGAAGAGGACGTGGTCGCGGCCCCTGAGGAGGTCGTGGACGTGGTCGCAATAATGTTTGGCGACGTGATGGTCATACTCCTAAATCAAATGAAAATAATGCGGGGAGATATGAAAAGGGAAAGAACTCATCATCTTCTAAGAAATCTGAAAATATTTGCTATAGATATGGTATGACAAACCATTGGTCACGCACATGTCGTACTCCTAAACATTTAGTTGAACTCTACCAAGCATCTATCAAGAAAAAGGGACAAGCAGTAGAAACAAATTTCATTGAAAATGACCCAAATGATTTGCTTATGGATACACACCTAGATGTTTCTGATTTCTTTGAAAATGTTGATGAAGAAATTAATATTATGAAATAGTTTTAGTTTCTTTTGTTTTAGTCTTTATAATAAGTTTAGTTTTTATTTATATGTTGTAAGTCGATGTTTCTCATCTTTATAATAAGTTTAGTTTTTATTTATATGTTGTAAGTCGATGTTTCTCATGAAATAAAATTAGTTTCCTTTTATTTAATCTTATACATTTTCTTTTATGTTCAAAGGAAAAAGAATATGATTGGAGACTCCAAAAGAGCTATGGTAAATATTAGAGATGAATGTCTAGTAGACAGTGGAACAACAAACACAATACTAAAAAGCAAGAAATATTTTTCTCTATTGTCTTCTGCAAAGACACATGTTAATACAATTTCTGGTATTAGTAATTTAATTGAGGGCTCCGGAAGAGCTTGTATATTGTTACCTGAAGGAACAAAATTAATTATAAATGATGCATTATACTCTAGTAAATCCAGAAGAAATTTACTAAGTTTTAAAGATATTCGACGTAATGGTTATCATCTTGAAACCATGACTGAAAATAATATTGAATATCTCCAAATTACATCCATTGAATATGGCCAGAAGATCATATTGGAAAAGCTAGAAGCTTTATCCTCTGGATTATATTGTACGAACATTAATCCAATAGAATCAAATATGGTAAGTAACCAGAAGTTACTTGACACAAAGATGTTCACTCTGTGGCATGACAGATTAGGTCATCCAGGTAACATTATGATGAGAAGAATAATTGAAAGTGCAAATGGGAATCCCCTAAATGATCTGAAAATAATATTATCAAAAGATTTATCATGTGCAGCATGTTCTCTTGGAAAACTGATAATTATGCCATCTAAAAATAAAATTGAAAATGAATCTCCTTCATTTTTGGAAATAATTCAAGGAGATATTTGTGGGCCTATTTCTCCTCCATGTGGACCATTTAGATATTTTATGGTTTTAATTGATGCATCAACTCGATGGTCACATGTTTGCCTATTAGCCACAAGAAATGTTGCATTTGCTAGGCTATTAGCACAAATAATCCAATTGAGAGCAAATTTTTCGGATTATCAAATTAAGAGTATCCGGCTTGATAATGCAGGAGAGTTTACATCCCAATCATTTAATGATTATTGTATGTCAATTGGGATTAAGGTAGAACATCCAGTGGCTCATGTACATACACAAAATGGTTTAGCTGAATCATTAATTAAAAGATTGCAACTGATTGCTAGACCATTACTTATGAAATGTAATCTACCATCTTCTGCATGGGGACATGCCATTTTACATGCTGCTGCACTTATTAGATTAAGACCAACTGCATATCATAAATTTTCTCCATTACAATTGGTCTCTGGAAGAGAACCAAACTTGTCCCATCTTAAAATTTTTGGTTGTGCTGTGTATGTTCCAATTTCTCCACCACAACGTACAAAAATGGGACCACAAAGAAGATTGGGAATTTATATTGGTTTTAACTCTCCATCAATTATTAAATATTTAGAACCATTAACTGGAGACGTTTTTACAGCACGTTTTGCTGACTGCCAATTTGATGAGACAATATTTCCAATCTTAGAAAGAGAAAAAGAAAAGCTGGTAAAACAAGAAATAACTTGGAATGCATCCTCAATATCTTATCTTGATCCCCGAAGTGGTCAATGTGAATCAGAAGTTCAAAAGATTATACATTTGCAAAGAATAGCAAATGAGTTACCAGATGCATTTACAGATACAAAAAGAGTGACTAAATCACATGTACCAGCTTTAAATGCAACTGCTCGAATTGATGTAATTCCAGCAGAGGTAACTATACAGAGAAAACGTGGAAGACCAATTGGTTCCAAAGATAAAAATCCACGACAAAAGAAAGAGCAGAATAAAGCAGTTGGTGCAACTCCAGAAGAGATTAATAAAATCCCAGAAGAGATTAATAAAATCCCAGAAGAGATTGATAAAATCTCAGAAGAGGTTGATGAAGTTCCAGAAGAAACTCAGGTACCTAGTGATTATGAGATCTCAATAAACTATGTACAAAATAGTACAATATGGAATCGAAATGAAACATGTACTGATGAAATTTTTGCATATGCTATAGCAATTTATGTGCTAAATGAGGAAGATTATGTGCCAAAAACTCCTGAAGAGTGTATGCACAGAAATGATTGGCCAAAATAGAAAGATGCCCTGAAGGCTGAATTAGATTCGCTTGAAAAGCGCAATGTTTTTGGACCTGTAGTCTTAACCCCAAAAGATGTTAACCCTGTAGGTTACAAGTGGGTATTTGCAATAAAAAGGAATGAGAAAAATGAAATTGTGAGATATAAAGCAAGGCTTGTGGCACAAGGTTTTACACAAATACCAGGAGTTGATTATGAAGAAACATATTCACCTGTAGTGGATGCAATAACTCTTAGATTTTTAATCAGTCTCACAATCACTAAAAACCTTCAAATGCGCCTCATGGATGTAGTCACAGCTTATTTGTATGGATCACTTGATAATGATATCTATATGAAAGTCCCTGAAGGATTAAAAATGTCTGAAGCATTGAAATTAAAACCTCGAGAAATGTATTCTATAAAGTTAAAAAAATATTTATATGGACTAAAACAGTCAGGTCGAATGTGGTATAATCGACTCAGTGAATATCTCGTAAAAGAAGGATATAAATATAATGTAATTAGTCCATGTGTTTTTATTAAAAGATCAATCTCAGGTTTTACAATTATTGCAGTATATGTTGATGATTTAAATATCATTGGGTCTCCTGAAGAGATCGAAAAGACTGCAAAATTACTAAAGAAAGAATTTGAAATGAAAGATCTTGGAATAACAAAATTATGTCTCGGCCTGCAGATCGAGCATTTGTATAATGGTATTTTTGTCCATCAATCAAACTATATCCAGAAGATGTTGAAACGTTTTAATATGGACAAAGCTCATCCTTTAAGTACACCAATGGTTGTCCGATCACTTGATATAAAAAAGGATCCTTACCGTCCCCGAGAAAAGAATGAAAAAGTTCTTGGTCCAGAAGTACCATACTTAAGTGCAATTGGGGCTTTGATGTATCTTGCTAATAATACGAGACCTGATATTGCTTTTTCTATAAATGTACTAGCAAGATATAGTTCTGATCCAACACGCCGACATTGGAACGGAATTAAACATGTATTTCGTTACCTTTGCGGGACACGTGATATGAGGACTATTTTATCAAAAAGATACAAAGTCCAAATTAGTTGGGTATGTAGATGCAGGATATTTATCAGACCCGCATAAAGCTCGATCACAATCCGGATATGTGTTTACATATGGCGGTACTGCAATTTCATGGCGATCGACAAAACAGACACTCACGGCAACATCATCAAATCATGCTGAATTAATTGCTCTATACGATGCTGGTCGAGAATGTGTCTGGTTAAGATCAATGATCCAACACATCCAGGAGGAATGCGGGCTGGAGTCAATCAAAGGAAGTCCGACAGTACTTTATGAAGATAATGCATCATGTATTGCTCAAATCAAAGAATGATATATTAAAGGTGACAGAACCAAGCACATCTCGCCAAAATTCTTCTCAACTCATGATCTACAAAAGGATGGCTTGATAATGTTTGTCAAATCAGATCAAGCGACAATTTGGCAGACCTATTCACAAAATCATTGCCAAGAAAAGTGTTTGAGCAACTTTCACAGAAGATCGGCATCCGTCGCTTAAAAGATATATGTTAAAATGAGGGGGAGTATTATACACGCTGCACTCTTTTTCCCTTCACTAAGTTTTGTCCCACTGGGTTTTTCTTAGTAAGGTTTTTAATGAGGCAGCATAACTAATCCGGAAGTATCAGTTAATTCAAATTGGTCATGTAGTACCAAATTAATATTTGTCCTGCAGTACAATATTAATAGTGTATAATATAAGGTAAAATATCTAAGGGGGAGTGTTATGAAATATAATAATAGACATTTCACCTTCTCCACCTCATCCACTATCTATTAGATAGTGTTTTATATTAATTATCTTGTTAATTGTATGGCTTTTCATTTGCTTTCTCTAGCCTATAAATAGAGATTATGTAAATAGTTGATGTTGATATATAGATGGAGATATAATATAGAATAAGATTTAGCCTCTCTCAAGTTGTGTTTTGTTTTGTTTTATAATAAAAACAAACTTATTGCTGAAATAATTACAAAGTTATATTCCATCCTATCACACTTCATGCTCGGCCCTGCTCGATAGGCAATGAATGAATTTCATTTTTACCGTGTTACGTGGTAAAATATGTACCAGAAGTGAAAAAAAATCAATTTATGATTTTTCTCCGAATTGGTGTTGCTTCTTTATTCTTATTAACTCTTTGAGCTCTTTGAGTTTGGAAAAGAACATTTTCTTTTTTTTTTACAATTATTCTCCAAATTCGAAGAATTTTTTTAGTTTCCTCTGAACTCTCTAGAACAAACTCTCTATAGCAAACTGTGCATCAAACCGAAAAGAATGTTCATAAGAGCCTAAATGACCTACTACACAATCACAAAAATTTGAAGTATAATCTTCACAATTCAAGATGAAATACACATAAACATAATCTTTGAAGTATAATATTGCTTTTTGAAGATGTATGTTATATTTCAAAATCACAAGTAATTTACTGCTCCGCGTTTTTTAGATGAATGTGGAATTGGCCGGAATAATCCATCGATTCTTACTTGAGATGATTTTATTTTCGTTAATTTGTAAGACTAATTTGGATCACATAAACTGAAACTTTTATTTCCAAGTTCGGATATTGACATTTTTTATAATTTTGAAAATTTTCCTAAATAATATATATTTTGTTCGTCCTTTTTTTTTTTTTTTGGTAAATAAATCACTTACATGCATAGTGCATTTTTGGGTGCAGCCTCAAGTACTTGTAGCGAAGATAACATATAAATAAGATTACAAATGTAAAACTCGTTGTCTAGTTAAAATATTGTGCTAATGATCAAGGGCGGAGCTAGACTTTCAAGCTATGGATGTCAAATACTACAATAAGGGTCAACCGTAAAAAATTCCATGCTGTAAATGGGGGTCAATATTACAATATCCATAACATTTACTCTAAATTATATAGAAATTATATATAAACAATAAAATTTGAAAATAAATGGGGTCAATTGACCCCATTCAATCATACTAAATCCGCCCCTGCTAATGACCTCCCTGTATCCGAGCTCTTTCATGCAAATTTTGTGTACCCAAGGAGAAGAAGAAAGGGAACCAATTTGGGTCCGAGGGGTATCAGACTCAAATTTATGTCCAATTGATTCCAGGCCCGTCTGATCTACTTTAAGATCTGTGCGCATAAATATTAAAGCTGACGCACATACTTATTGAAGCAGTATACACAGGTCTTAAAGCGAATCAGACGGATGTAGTAGATGGTTATTCATTTAAAAAGTAAAGAGAAAATTTATTATCAATAAATTAATTTACATTATATCCTTAGCCTCATGTTGTGTGGCTTAGTTGTTGCTACTTTAGTTTGCTTTTGAAGTTTAGATTCATTACAAGCTTGATATATAGTTTGGTTGGATGTTATGTTTCACTCTAGTGTTTGGATGTTTTGGTTGCAGGCCGACGTATTATACTTTGGTATAAAACTGCATATTTAATTATGATTTCATGTTAATGAAACGGATCTTGACCTTCTATTAAAAAAAATCAATGAATTAATTAAAGACTTTACAATTCACCTCTTTCTACTTGAACCTGAGTTGGAACTTGGGAGCCTGTACCAACTTTTTGGGGATAAAAGTGTAATTAAACACTACGTCTAGCTGCATGTGTTGTAATTTTTTATGTCTAGCTTTTTCCCCATTTTAAAGCCCAGTATAAAAATGAAGAGTATAATTGCAGTATATAAATGAAGGGCATAAATTGCTCAAGAAAAAGATAGATCCCCATTTTAAAGCCCAGTATAAAAATGAAGAGCATAAATTGCAGTATATAAATGAAGGGCTTCAATTGCTAAGAAAAAGATAGATCCTCATTTTAAAAGCCCAATATATAAATGAAGGGCATGAATTGCTCAACAAAAAGATAGATCCCACTAAAAAAGCCCAAGTCCAACATAACAGATCTCCATGTCGTTTCGGAATTTTGTTAAAAAAAATTTATCAACAAAATAAATAAGGAAATGAATAATCCGAATATTTTATTTGAGAAATGTAAAATCTTAAATTAAATAGCTAGGAAAATATAAAAAAAATATTTTAGAGTGAGTAAACAATTGTTCAAATTTATGATAATTATTATTATGAAAATCATCATCAACATCATGTAACATTTCATCTAAATTATCATTATTTTTAATGTCCAACTGATTATTATAAATTTATAATCCAAATCAATTTTAACATTACAACTATCAAGTACATTTCTATTCTCATCTTCACAATCATAATCAACAATTTTACTAGAGTAAATTTCGCTGGAGGTCACTAAACTTTGTCCTTTGTCACGAATTGGTCACTCAACTTTGATTTGTCCCTCCATAGCCACTGAACTTTTATTTTGTTCCAATTAAGTCACTCTATAACTTTTCCATCCAAATTATAACGGAATATGCTCGTTCCGTCCAAAATACTAACAGAAAAGTTATATTTCGTTAATATTTTGAATGGAAAAGTTATAGGGTGACTTGATTGGAACAAAATAAAAATTCAGTGTCTATGGAGGGACAAATCAAAGTTGAGTGACCAATTCGTGACAAAGAACAAAATTTAGTGACCTCCAGCGAAATTTACCCATTTTACAAATGCTAGTTTCACAATTCAAGATGAAATACACATAACCTCGATCTTTAAAACTGATGTGGATGAGAATTGAGAACAAACAAAATTATGTTACCTTTTAACTCATGTCAATTCCTATCCCTATCCGTCCTGGGATCAGATTTTTTAAATCCAACTCTTCTACCAATCTCAAAATTTTGTATTTTTTGTCTCATTTATGTACGGAAAATAGAGAGAAGGGCCAATTTTTTTAATTCAGTAATTCCAGCCCTCATAAACTCGAAAATACGAATGTAATACAAATTTTTACATATAGATAAAAATATTCGGAATGAATAAACTTGAAATTATTAATATTCAATTATTAATCCAATGTTGCACGGTGCTGTGTTATTAATATTCTCGTTTTAATAGAAGGAAAAAAAAATGTGTTCTACACAAATCACTGGGCCTGTATACAAGCTTTAATGTGATTTCTCTGTTTCAGCATTAATAAGTTGCCAAATTTTTTTAGGCTATTTGAGGGAAGCTTAAAAGTTAAAATTATATACTTTTTCTTTTAGGTTAAAAACATAAAATATCAAAGCTTAAAAGTGGAATACCTAAAATTGAAATTTTCTTTTAGATAAAAATATCAACTGAGCTATGCTATTTTCCGAATATTTGTAAAGTGGTTGACGGATAGGACCAGCCTGACGAACAAAGGCTGGGACCCACCGCACATTAAAAAACGGCGGCAACTCTTATCGTGTGCGTATAAACCCGAGATCGTCTTTACAAAGGATTCTTCGTTTCGGTTCGTGCTTATCCATTGTAGAGAGAGAGAGAGAGAGAGAGAGAGAGAAGCCATGGATCCCTACACGGTACGGTCTTCTAATTTTCTACTTTTAATCTTTTTTGGTACAATTAATCTAGGGTTTAGCTCCGGAATCAGGGTGGTTTGATCGCTTTAATTACAATTCATCTTCTATTTTTTTTGGATTTAGTGATTAAAATTAAAAATTTGTGCTTTATTCGTTTGTTTGTTGTTTGATGGGGTCAGCATCGGCCATCGAGTGCCCACAGCTCCGCTTTTTGGACCACTAATTCCGGTGCTCCCGTCTGGAATAACAATTCATCCTTGACCGTTGGATCTCGAGGTAAATTAAAAAAATATTTCTTTCCTGTTAAATATTTTCTTATCAGTACGCTTGCTATTGCGACCCAATTTTGATTTTTTTCACAATAGTGTTTTTACTAATGTTTTTATTTAATTTCTTTCTTAAAAGTTCAATCAACAAAGAGTAATGTTTGCTACAGGAAAACTAGGAGAAAATTAGATAAAATATGAAAATGAGCTCAGTTAATTAGCAAATTTAATTTCCAATCACTATCTGACCTTTAGGCTGTTGCCCTTTGTCCTTTTTTATATGAAGCAGTAATCAAAAGCCATAATCAACAAGTTAAAAAATTCAAGGTGATATTATATTATCTGCAATCTATAATATGTTAAAAAAAAAAGTCTTGTACAAAGTTTAAGGTGCTATTATATTACCCTATGGAATTGTATCATATAGTGATGTGAATAATGAGACATTTTTGCCAATTCAGGGCCAATACTACTAGAAGACTACCACTTGTTGGAGAAGTTGGCGCAGTTTGACAGGGAGCGGATACCAGAGAGAGTGGTACACGCGAGGGGAGCAAGCGCAAAGGGATTCTTTGAAGTCACTCATGACATCTCCCACCTGACCTGTGCGGATTTCCTGCGGGCCCCAGGTGTCCAAACCCCACTCATCGTGCGCTTCTCTACTGTCATCCATGAGAGGGGCAGCCCTGAGACTCTACGTGACCCCCGTGGCTTCGCTGTCAAGTTTTATACTAGAGAGGTATCATGGTTGTGTGCTTCTTTGTTTTTAGGTATCATGACAAAATATATCAGATTGACTTCTAATGACAAATCTAAACCGTTAAACCGATCTACTTCACGGGTTATGCTTTTACATGTCAAATTTATAAATTTTCGAATTAATTTAGTATAAAGTCAAGCGGTCAAAAAAAGAAGGTTAATAAGTTAATTTTAATGCGTTCATTTGTCATCATTTTTGACCGCTTGACTTTATACTAAATTAATTCGAAATTTTTTAAATTTGACATGTAAATTCATTACTCGTGTAGTAGTTCATGGTTTGGATTTGTCATTTGAAGTCAATTCTATAGATTTTTAAGTTGAGCTCACAAACTCTTGGTGAGCTTAAGAACAACCTAGTTCTACTCGTGGTAAAATATCTCTGGTTATGACCATGCTTAGGTAGTGGTTGTCTTTTATTGGTTGAGCATCAGTTTGATTGAGTCTTATGTGGGTCAATTTTTACTTCATTTTTTTGTCAAAATTAGTTCTATTAATAATCCATATTTATTAGCTTTCCCAAACAACTAATAGAATTGCGGGGATTCTCCTAAATGATCAGCCAAATACCCTTATCCCAGATGGCATTTCTTCTGACATTATTTTGACATTCTTTTTATACTGCTAAGGATGCAATTCTTCAATTTGTTTCATCCATTTTCTTTGTCAGGGAAACTTTGATATGGTTGGAAATAACTTCCCAGTATTCTTTGTGCGTGATGGAATGAAGTTCCCTGACATGGTTCATGCACTCAAACCAAACCCGAAGACCCACATCCAGGAAAACTGGCGCATTGTCGACTTCTTCTCTCATCACCCTGAAAGCCTCCACATGTTCACCTTCCTTTTTGATGATATTGGCATCCCATTAAACTACAGGTATTTTAAACACTAGTCTTTTTTAAGGTCAATTTGTTGAGTCAGATGGGTCAGGTCTGGATTCCCTTGGTTTGGTCAGAATTGGTATTGTATTTGTGTTTGAGAAAGAAAATGTTGATGTAAACATATCATGTGTTTCATAATTTTTTCCTTGGTGGTTAAGTGTGATAGTTTTTCGATGATGTAGGCTTGTGGTGTATCTTAGTTCCAAAAAGGACGATAGGATAATATAATCCAAACTTGGAAGGATAATTTTCATTCAAGTTTTGTGCGTCTTTGAAAATCCTTCCTGTTATTTTATATATATATTTTTTTGTGAGGAACAAGTAGGAGGAAGGGAATGACTTATCTTCACTTGATCAGTGGGGCAAAAATGACCATATTGAAATCTTGGCTAAACTATATATTACATTACTGATACATGACAGGCACATGGACGGATTTGGTGTTAACACATACAGCCTGATAAACAAAGAAGGTAAAACCCACTACGTGAAGTTCCACTGGAGACCTACTTGTGGTGTAAAATCCTTGCTGGAAGATGAGGCAATCCAAGTCGGGGGTTCTAACCATAGCCACGCCACAAAGGATCTCACCGACTCAATAGCTTCCGGAAACTTCCCTGAATGGAAGCTTTACATCCAGACCATAGACCCGGAGCATGAAGATAAGTTTGACTTTGACCCGCTCGATGTAACTAAGATCTGGCCTGAGGATCTGATTCCGCTCCAGCCAGTAGGCCGCATGGTCTTGAATAAAAATATTGATAATTTCTTTGCGGAGAATGAGATGCTTGCATTCTGTCCTGCTATTGTCGTGCCTGGAATTTATTACTCTGATGATAAGCTGCTCCAAACTAGGGTTTTTTCATATTCTGACACCCAGAGGCACCGGCTGGGGCCAAACTATTTGATGCTACCTGTGAATGCTCCCAAATGTGCACACCATAACAACCATCATGAGGGTTCCATGAACTTCATGCACCGGGATGAGGAGGTACTCATGTTATTTTCTTCACAGCAACCTAGACTATGCACTTACAAAATTATGAAATATGATGCCCTAAAGAGAGAAATTTCTCCTTTAAAATATAGGATCAGAAGTATCATTGTATGCTAAAAGAAAGGTATTGTGAGTGCTCCTCACCATCCATTTTCTTAAAAAGATAAACAAACTACCCTCCCTCTCTATTCCCAAAAATACACACACGAGGGAGAAGGAACGAGTTGTTTGCTTATTTTTCAAGATAATAGAAGATATTCGAGGATATCTCATGTTGTGGTTGTATGAGACATTTCCTGTTTAAAAGGGTTATAGATGATAGCTCATTGGGGGCCATAATGAATTTAGACATGATTGTTTGAAGTTTCGGAGGGGCAATGCATAAATTTCTCCATTATGTTTAGTTTTCATTCTGACACCACAAGGAAACATTTATGATTTAACGCTTGATGCTGATTTATTGTTAGGTTAACTATTTCCCGTCAAGATTTGATCCTGCTCGCCATTCTGAACCAGTTCCAATCCCTCCCCGTGTTTTCACCGCAAAACGTGAAAAAGTAAGTTTATACTTTTCTCCTGCTTTGTTTGTAAATATTATGTATTAAAACTAATATCTGTAATTGAAACATCTATTTTGCAGTGTATGATAGAGAAGGAGAACAACTTTAAGCAACCAGGTGAGAGGTACAGGTCCTTCGATCCAGCCAGGTTTGTGATGTTTTCTTTACTGTAATTTATCTTTCAATTAAAGAGGAACTACATAACCAGATGCAAGCACAATTTTAACTTTGTATTTTGTACCAAAAAAAAAAAGGCAAGAGCGATTTGTTCAGAGGTGGGTTGAAGCATTGTCAGATCCACGTGTCACGCATGAACTTCGAAGTATCTGGGTGTCATACTGGAACCAGGTAATATTCCCTTTGAGCCTTGATAACACCCTTTGATGAACAGATCATTTTATAACTCAAAATTTAGATTTTAATGCAATATATAATTGTGTTTATTGTTGCAGTGTGATGAATCATTGGGGCAGAAATTGGGGACTCGACTCTCAGTTAAACCAAGCATGTAGAGAGTTGCACTGTGGAACAAAATAAACATGAAAGATATGTGTGAATCTAGGGTCCAGTACCCATGAATAAAAAAAATAAAATAAATGAAATATCAAAATCATGTGATAGTTCCGTTTATCTGGACATATCAGTGTGAGTCCGTGTGAAATGCTGTTGCTTGTTCTTTAACGATGTGTCTGTTATGTTTATTTATATGTGAAGTTCAGAAGTTATGTTTTTGGTGAAGCTGCAACATCTGTCCGTGCTGTATATATTTTTTGTTTATATTTCCTCAATTTCTAGCTTTGTTCATGTGTGCCTCCATGTTAGTGGAGGATATTTTTTTTTTGTCCATTCACTTCTAGTCAATTTTGGAACTAACACTTCAAGTCTTCGACATCAAGTAACTTTTTTTTTTTTTTTTTTTTAAAGTAGTGGATAAATCCACCGATTTCTATTGAAATCAGGGAACTATGAGTAGATACCGAAAACAGGTACCTAAACACAGCTTTTAGTTACAAACCACCTCAACATGAAGTAACTAACATCTCTCTGATTGAAATTAAGTAATCAAAACAATTTTCGTTGTTTACGGCATCAGCTGCAAATTGTTCTGCATGCTTTGTTCATGCTTTTTGATATTTAGGCTTTCAATCTCTTTGCCCAATACATTCAACATATCTTTTTGCTCCTTTTTCCATAGCTTATTTTTCTCTATAGACAATAAAAAAAAAGAAATAACAAATGCATGTACAACATAGTCTAGTCTATCTCAATTGCGAATTCATCTTTGCAAATCCACTTCATACACCAATGAATAAATTGTACCATGGAGTATATCTGTCACACCCTAAGACAACCCATCACGTATTTACACGCAAGGCATGTGCACATCACATACATTATCAATAATGAATACTAATGCAACATTTTAAAATCACACAAAGTCTTCTAACACCACAAATAGTTCGAGTACATAACATACATTCAAAGTGAGATCAAGATAAACATGACAAACAAACTGATAATTGCCATGTCAGTCAGTGTATCCACTTTCAGAGAGAGAATTAAAGTTTAACTAAAAGAAAATAAAAAGATACTTGAGCCATCTGCTCGTTAACTTCCTGATCCGCATCCCTTCTATTCGTGCTCCTTGTCAGCTTCATCATTTCCTGGAACTCACATAAAAGTGGAACGGGTGAGACATCGAACAGTCTCTCAGTACGGGATCTAGTTTCAATCCCAGAGTTTGTCAAATTGACTTATTAACACAAAAATGATATTGAAATTATATCCTCACATGAAATCTTACTAATGCATATTTAAATCACACACACGCACACACACACTTCTTTAGTTTTCCGTTAATTCATTTGTTTGCCAATCCAATGGGAAATTCATCCAACATTGGAAGACCGCCAACCTACTGGGAAATCCAACCAACAACGAGAGACTTTCTTACTAGACGGGGAATCCACATTACGCTAGATATTGGCCGTCGCACTAGACGGGGAATCTACCCTACGCTAGATCTTGACCCGTGACGGGAAATCCAACCAACGCCACGTTAACGAGGGGTCTAGTCGAACCCAGACCCAATGTATACATTCCAACGTATGTTCAACACACGTTGGCCCCTTTCCTTTTAACTTATCCATTACCTTCCATGTTCATTTCATTTAACACTACACAAAGTCATGCTCAACACATCCTACATACAAGTCTCATGATCGATATGAATAATCCTATTGTATTTCTAAACAAGCCAAAGCGATCGTTCAATTCAACATGCACAATTTCAAAAATAAATAAATAAAATGCACACAAAATGGTAAGTAGCAATTTGACAATGTCCAGGAAACCCGTACCTGTTGTCGTGCGGTAGTTCACTCCTACCTCTACGTTACTTCTTACTTCAGAATTCAGACCTAGACCATGTAACACGGTTTCTAAACTAATATTTATATAGGTTTTCTATGTATCTGTTGCTAAACTGACTGTTGTTAAATATACAATCCGAATGTCATTAAAGATATAACAAAATATATTTGTTAGCATACAATCAGACATATAATGGAATTTGTTTTTGTCCGAATACATTTCCTAAGATTTAAATAGAAAGATACTTGCTACTGTGCGATCAGACAAACATAATAGATTTTGTTTTCCATGAGGAATGGGATTAAACTGTTAATAAGATTTTAGAATATACTTCTTTGTAATAAAAATAATTTAGGGTAATTATATTTTCCCCCATCTATCCAACCCCATTTCATTCCCCAACTAACTAACTTCTTCTTCTAACTATAATTACAACTTCTAACTACCTAATGGTCCATACAAATTAATTAGCAAATTTTCTTCTTTTATTTATTTCCTCTTTCTCCCTCTCTCTCCCACCTCCACCTCCACATTCTACTTCCGCCTCCACCCGTCTCTCCCATCTCTCCTTCTCCGTCTCTCCCACCTCTCCCTCTCTGCCTCCTCCACCTCTCCCACCTCCCACCTCCGCCGCCTCCCTCTCTCTCACCTCCGCCTCCGCCGGGTTAGATCCATAACTGTCGATCACCGGGTCAGATCCATCGTGTCTATGTTCCTCTTCCTCATACAATAACGAGTTATTTGCAAAGAACAAAGCTTCATTAATGGTGAATTGGGCCAGTTCGTACTAAGTACTAAGAAATGATAGAAAAACAAATTTTGAAAAAAATAGAGGTGTATGAATGAATACTTGATGTTTTTGAGATGAATACTTCAACGTGTATGAATGAATACTTGATATCTTAGGTATAAATACTTTAATGTATATGTATGAATACTTGATATCTTATGGATGAATACTATTCGGCTGCTCTTATAAAATTAATCGATGTATGCACATATGTTTGTAATACTCTTGGTACATTAACTATTTACACTTACACGACGATGATGAATACTTGTGACGAGGTATGAATACTTGTACAACGGACAACTCGAAAGTATGTCATCATGGATCTCATTTGAAAGAGAAAATTGTGTAGAATACGTTCGTGGTTTTAGATTTGCAAAATTCCTCATAGATTGTCAGAAATATTAGTTAGATTGAACGGAGAAAAAAACTCATCTCTACAAACGTGTAAAAGATGAGTGAGTGATGTGTCAAATTATGCTTCTATTGCAAAGATGAGTACATTCATATAGATTGATGAATACTTATTGTGTTACAGATGAATACTTTTCTGCAAATTCCTAAAATGCGCTGACAGTTATGCGGTCCTCCCACTTAATTAATGCGCTGACGGTTATGTGGTCCCCTACTTTCTTAATACCATAAATGTTGTAATGTATCCAAATATGCTTCTATTGCAAATGTGAATACCTTCATATAGATGGATGAATACTAGTTGGGTTACAAATGAATACTTTTCTGCAAATTCCTAAAATGCGCTGACGGTTATGCGTTCCCCCCACTTAATTAATGCAACTGACGGGGGATGAAACGGGGGATGGTTGACGGGGGATAGCTAGGCTCTCCCAATAATTTAAGGGCTATCGGTGAATAAAAACCTAGGGTTATCGGTGAAAAATTACCATAAAAATAAATAAATAGATGCAAATCAAGAATTTTTGGTGCACTTCGGTGGAAGTCTAAGAACAATTGAACTATGAGATTTATTATCATTTAATCAATCTTCCGACAATTCTGACATCCACATAATATACTGTTTTAAGATATACTTATCATTTAAGAAATAATTGAAACTATGCAATTTAATTATGAAATTTCAGGAACTATTGACCATTGAATAATTACTAATTAAGAGATTTTATCAATTAATATAATACATCCTAATAAATAAATAATTTAGAAATTATATAACTCTCAGAAATTTTATCAAGTAACTAAATATATCTAAAGATTATATCAGAAAATAAAATAGAGGGAATCTTTATTTTTCAGAAATTATATAACTTCTCAGAAATTCTTATCAAATAAATAAATATAATATAAAGTATGTAAGTAAGATAAAATAGAGGAATCGTATCATCAATCGGTGAGTATAAGAGATTGTCTAATCAATTTAGCAATAATTGAATATTAAAATTAATTATGAATGAAAGAAAATTATCAAGTATAGATATCTAACCTTTTCTCCCTTTCTTTAATCTTCTGTGAAAAATTAGCAAAGACAGAGAGAGAGAGTACGGGACATAGGGTTTTTTTTAATTATGCAAGTAGTTATTTATATTGGGAGAAGTTGATAACTCAGAGGGAATAGGCATTATTCACAGTTACAGGGTGGTTATTTTTGTGGGAGTCATTAATTCAAATTGAGAATTATCATTGATAGGGTTTCTCACTGCCGTCTGTACTGTACGCCAAATCAATTCGTTTAAAATAAATGTCAACTTATATATGTATGTTAATGTATACAAATATCAATCAGAATATATTCAAGATTCCTAGTTTGCATTCTTGTTAAATTAAGCTATTTAAAGAAGGAAGGAAGAAAGGTTGCTAAATAAAATTTCATCGTACCTTAATTAAATAGTATTTTCAGTACGTGGTATTGTATGCTTTCCCTCTTTAAAAAGAATTTTGTCCTCAATCAAACACTAAATTTTAATTACTTTTATATATTAAAATATAACTAATTGATGAAGTGTTACATTCTTCCTCTCTTTAAAAAAGAATTTTGTTCTCAAAATTCCAACATAAATTATAAATACTTTTACTACGCTTCTGCTGCGCCACTTTGATTAAATTATCATTTTTTTAAATAATAATAATAATACTAATAATAATATGAGTAGGGTTAAAATGCACCATTGGTTTTGTGCTCTAATCATGCTCCATGTATTTTTCTCCATTTTCAAAGTTCAAACAATCGATCAGAACCGCTCAATATGATATTCATATTAAAATGTGTTTGGAGACAAAATTTATATTTTTTGAAAAATTTTTATTATTATTTTTAGATAGGTACAAAATCACTGTTTTGGATGGTCCAAAATCTTCTTAAAATAGTGATTTTGTACCTATCTAAAAAAATAGTAAAAAAATTCTAAAAAGTATAAAATTTGGTCTTCAAGCACATTTTAATACAAAGATCATGGTGAACGGTTCGGATTGACTGTTCGGACTTTGAAAATGAAAATAAGAATGTGGAGCATGATTGGAGCACAAAACCAATGATTGAAGCACAAAACCAATGGTGCATTTTAACCCTACTCTAATAATATATACATTACATGAAATATTAACACAAGTTTAATGAGATCAATAATAAATGAGGATTTAACCACAGTCAGACAAGATTATATAATATGAAGTAATGAGTTAAAAAAAATCTGATGGTTAATCTTTTAGCATTGCCACCAAGATAGTTTACTGTTATCGTTTCTTAAGGTATGATCTTGAAAACGACGGACGATAGTACCATAATATGACGACCTAAGTGAAGAACATAACACTCATTTAATATCCCGGGATTAGCAGAAGTTATCTTAAATTTGGAATAGAATTTTACTGAGAATAAAGGAACTATATTAATCAACATTTTATATGTTCTTATCTCAACCAAGTCTGGTTGTTCCCGTCGAGTCATCAAGTACTTAGGAAGAATAAATCATATTCGGAAAGTTCTTCTTGCACACGTATCCGATATAGTGGGGAATCGGTCCCCCCGTTTTCGAAGTTGAACTACACAATCAGGGAGTTCGGATATTTTGATCACTATCTGTCTTTTGGGACAATTAATACTAGCATTGTATTTTGTTACGTTAGCCATTCCAAAACATAAGGTCATAAAGACCTGTCTCCGAGACAATAGGGTTTAGGGAGAACTCCCTCCCCGCGATTTTCAAGGTTAGTCCCAGACAACGTAGTTCTAGGGTCCTGTATTGCATAGCCGGCGTCTGAATTTGTAACATTTTACTGGTGGTTTGGGTAGAGATGCCGTATTTGTTCACCCACTCTTTAAATAGTACAGAGTAACTGCACCTGTGTCTATGAGTACGTACACAGGATAACTAGAAAGTTCAAGCATACCTGCCATGAGTTCCATTGCCACCTCTTCTTCTCCTGTCACTTCCTCTGCTTGCTTAGCCTGGCCCGCCCAATCACAACTGCATTGATGTGCATACACTCCTACTCGGCTGTTGCTCTGGTTTCCGTTCCTGTTGTTGTTGTAGCCAGCTGATCCTCCGATGAAAGGTGCTCGGTTGATAGCATTACCAGTCAACGGTCTAGCATAGCCTCGGTTAGGACCTCCGTTATGGGTTGGATTGTTTTGC
The DNA here is from genome assembly GCA_025461045.1 of Carex parvula. Taxonomy (NCBI): domain Eukaryota; kingdom Viridiplantae; phylum Streptophyta; class Magnoliopsida; order Poales; family Cyperaceae; genus Carex; species Carex parvula. The sequence continues at coordinate 336,471 of JAJGRW010001084.1, read as the reverse complement.
ACTACCTGTTCCGAACACTCTTTAGCAATATATCCTGGTTTGCAACATCTATGGCATAGGCCATGGAGGATGTTACATTGGGAAGTAACATGATTTCGGCCGCAGTGGTCACATTTTGCTTCATTGTTGGGCTGATAGTTGTTTTTCGGCTGGGATGGTTTAGGGTTCTCATCAATCCTCGGTCGAATGTTTCTGGGGCCATTGTTCTGGTGGATGCGGACTTCATAGGATTATGCAGTGGAAGCCCTAGACATCAGGTCTGCTAGTCTTTCTATCCCTGGTGTGTTAATGATTTGGGCAAGGTGAGGGTTCAAGCCACCTAGGTATTGTTGCTTCAAGCGGAATTCGTCCCGGACGATGTCAGGTGCGTACCTTATTAGGTTTTCAAATTTGGAGTTGTACTTTGTCACCATACTACTTCCTTGTTTTAGACTCGTAAACTTTTGGCAGAACAGTTCACGAGACCTTATATCCATATACCTTCCTTCAAATACCCTCTCAAACTCCGCCCAATTTTACAGGGCCCGCGTTCTGGCGCTTAATTTCTTGCTAACAGAACCGTACGTGTCCCTCAAATAGCTGTGTAGCTAACTCCACCTTGTCCGCTTCTGGAGCCCGAAGAATCTGGAACTTGTCTTTGATGTTAGCGATCCAGTTTTCAGCTGTAGAGAAATCACCGGTTCCATCGAATATTGGAGGTCGCAGAGAGTTGAATGAGCTATAAAGCTCAAAGAAAGAGTCTCCCTCGCGAGGCCTTCTCTGTTCTGTCTCCATTGCCACTCGAGCTACCCTCTCGAGGCCTTGTACGAGGGTCTGTAGATGGTTGACAACCTCTTGGGCATTGGTCGCAGGTGGGACGGTTTCTTCGATGTTACGGGCATTCGTTCCTCCTTGAGGGCGTCCGGTCACCACTTCTATAGATTGATAAGGTAGATTACTTATTATTGTGTGAATGGATTTTATTACTCATAATTACTTGAGTAATATGTTTACACATTTATAAATAAATAAATAATGGAGTAAAGGACGTCAATTGTAACATAATAACATTCCTTACATGATCAGAGACCCATCGAAACAAAATATGCTATTAATTATTAATTAACCCAATAATACTATATTACCAACTCCATGATGTGTGTGTTTTATTTTCATTTTCATTTTTTTATTTGTTTTTATACCAGATCTGACATGGTACAAAAGATGATAATTATAATATTATAATGGAAATAGTATTTCTATTATTATATTAAGTACGTAATTTAATAATTTATATATATATATATATATAATTTAACTAGAAGACATTGTCGGAATACAACAAATAACGTGAATTGAAATTCATTTTGGATTACTTTAACTAAGATACATTGCATAAACAAACTCTAGTGCTCTCTTACTACTCTCTAATAACTAAACTCAAACGAAAATTCAACAATTTAACTATTTTTTTTGTGTGCTACAACTCAGTTTTCATATAGCCTATTTAGCCTTAACAGCTCTTTCGCTCTCTCAGCCTCGCTAGTGGTTATCGGGCCGGTTATTTCCGTCGGCTCCACTACTAATGCAAATCCTATCCCGTCTAACGGTTCTAGACTTGCACTAATGTTGAAATCTTCTTCATCCAATAATTCCTTAATGTTGACATCAAGTAAGGTTTCAATAGGCTGGAGTACCATCATGCCGCTGGCTTCCTCTTTAAATGCTGCTTCTCTAAACTCACGTCTCGGTATCCTAAACCTGAGTCGATAGTGCAGGACGTCTATGAGAACATTATTTTCCTTCAGCCAATCCAGTCCTGAAATTAATTCGTAGTTCCCGGCATTAACCTACGATAGGATCCACAGACCATAAGTCGTTATGTGTGTTGATGTAGAGTTAGGGCATAAACATTCCTCCTCTTTGATTTCTTGGTTTCAGACTCGGAATACATGAACCCTCCCTGTTTTGCAGATCGTGAATCTCGCTCCAGTCGCAACTTCAAGTGATAGGTATGAGCGTCTGCTACTTGTCAAGATGTGAGTGTGGACCGATATCCCTGCTAAGTCACACATTCCGTCTAGCCTCTTTGCTAACTTCGCGTAGTCCTCCGGTGCGTCTTTGGTTTGACTATCTGTAATTCCTAAAGCGTTTTCTACATTGTAGCGTAGTACTATGAATTAGTTTTCTAAAGACCAGACCTTAGTATGTTCTCGCTTAGTGGTTAGTTATTGATATTGTATGTGCTGACTCTGATATCAACTAAGTTGTCACACTCCGAGACAACCCGCCACGTATTTACACGTAAGGCGTGTACACATCACATACATTATCAATAATAAATACTCATGCAACATTTTAAAATCACACAAAGTCTTCTAACACCACAAATAGTTCGAGTACATAACATACATTCAACGTGAGATCAAGACAAACATGACAAACAAACCGATAATTGCCATGTCATCAGTCAGTGTATCCACTAAAAGAAAATAAAAAGAAACTTGAGCCATCTGCTTGTTGACTTCCTGATCTGCATCCCTCCTATTCGTGCTCCTTGTCGGCTTCATCATTTCCTGGAACCCACATAAAAGTGGAACGGGTGAGAGATCGAACAGTCTCAGTACGGGATTTAGTTCCAGTCCCAGAGTTTGTCAAATTGACTTGTTAACACAAACATGATAATGAAATTATATCCTCACATGAAATCTTACTAATGCATATTAAATCACACACACACTTTTTTAGTTATCTTTCAAGTTTTCTGTTAATCAATTTATTTGCCAATCCAATGAGAAATCCATCCAACATTGGAAGACAGCCAACCCGTTGGGAAATCCAACCAACAACGAGAGACTTTCTCACTAGACGGGGAATCCACCATACGCTAAATATTGGTTGTCGCACTAGACGGAGAATCCACCCTACACTAGATCTTGACCTGTGACGGGAAATCCAACCAACACCACGTTAACGAGGGGTCTAGTCGAACCCATACCCAATGTATACATTCCAACATATGTTCAACACACGTTGGCCTCTTTTAATTAATTTATCTGTTACCTTCCATGTTCATTTCATTTAACACTACACAAAGTCATGCTCAACACATCCTACTTACAAGTCTCATGATCGATATGAATAATCATATTGTATTTCTAAACAAGCCAAAGGGATCGTTCGATTCAACATGCACAATTTCAAAAATAAATAAATAAAATGCACACAAAATGATAAGTAGCAATTTGACAATGTCCTGAAAACCCGTACCTGTTGTCGTGCGGTAGTTCACTCATGCCTCTACGTTATTACTTCTTACTTCAGAATTCAGAACTAGACTATGTAACACGGTTTCTAAATTAATATTTATATAGGTATCTATGTATCTGTTGCTAAACTGACTGTTGTTAAATATACAATCCGAGTGTCATTAAAGATATAAACAAAATATATTTGTTAGCATACGATCAGACATATAATGGAATTTGTTTTTGTCCGAATACATTTCCTAAGATTTAAACAGAAATATTGCTACTGTGCGATCAGACAAACATAATGGATTTTGTTTTCCAAGAGGAATGGGATTAAACTGTTGATAAGATTTTAGAATATACTTCTTTGTAATAAAAATAATTTTAGAGTTATCGGTGAATAAAAACCTAGAGTTATCGGTGAAAAATTACCATAAAAATAAATAAATAGATGCAAATCAAGAATTTTTGGTGCACTTCGGTGGAAGTCTAAGAGCAATTGAACTATGGGATTTTATTATCATTTAATCAATCTTCCGACAATTCTGACATCCACATAATATACTGTTTTAAGATATACTTATCATTTAAGAAATAATTGAAACTATGCAATTTAATTATGAAATTTCAGGAACTATTGACTATTGAAATAATTATTAATTAAGAGATTTTATCAAATAATATAATACATCCTAATAAATAAATAATTTTATAAATTATATAACTCAAAAGAAATTCTTATCAAATATAAATATAATATAAAGATTATGTAAGTAAGATAAAATAGAGGAATCGTATCATCAATTGGGTGAGTATAAGAGATTGTCTAATCAATTTAGCAATAATTGAATATTAAAATTAATTATGAATGAAAAAAAATTATCAAGTATAAATATCTAACATTTTCTCCCTTTCTTTAATCTTCTGTGAAAAATTAGCAAAGAGAGAGAGTACGGGACAGAGGGGTTTTTTAATTATGCAAGTAGTTATTTATATTGGGAGAAGTTGATATTTCAGAGGGAATAGGCGTTATTCACAGTTACAGGGTGGTTATTTTTGTGGAAGTCATTAATTCAAATTGAGAATTATCATTGATAGGGTTTCTCACTGCCGTCTGTACTGTACGCCAAATCAATTCGTTTAAAATATAGAGCAAAACTAGGGTGGATGTGCTCACACCGTGAGCACACCTCCTATAGAGCGCATTTTCAAAGTTCAAATAGTCGATTCGACTCTTCCAACGTGTTTTTCATATTAAAATGTGCTTGGAGACCAAATTTTACATTTTTTGGAAATTTTTTACTATTTTTTCAGATTTTATCATTAAACTAAACAATAATTTGAAATTTGAAAATCTGAAAAAATCTGAAAAAATAGTAAAAAATTTCCAAAAAATGTAAAATTTGGTCTCCAAGCACATTTTAATATGAAGAACACGTTGGAAGAGTCGAATTGACTATTTGAACTTTGAAAATGCGCTCTATAGGTGTGCTCACGGTGTGAGCACATCACACCCTAGTTTTGCTCTAAAATATATGTCAACTTATATAAAATATAAGTATTCTAACGTATACGAATATCAATCAGAATATATTCAAGATTCCTAATTTACATTCTTATTAAATTAATATATTTAAATAAGGGTAAATTTCGCTGGAGGTCACTCAACTTTGTCATTTGTCACGAATTGGTCACTCAATTTTGATTTGTCCCTTTTTATTCACTCAACTTTGTCATTTGTTCCAATCAAGTCACTTTATATTTTTCTGTTCAAAATACTAACAGAATATTCTTATTCCGTTAGTATTTTGGACGGAATATTCTCATTCTGTTAGTATTTTGGACGGAACTAGTATATTCCGTTAATATTTTGGACGGAATGAGAATATTCCGTTAGCATTTTGGACGGAAAAATATAAAGTGATTGATTGAGACAAATGACAAAGTTGAGTGACTAGAAAGGGACAAATCAAACTTGAGTCACTAATTCGTGACAAATGACAAAGTTGAGTGACCTCCAGCGAAATTTACCCTTTAAATAAAGAAGGAAGAAAGGTTGTTAAATAAAATTTCATCCTACCTTAATTAATATAATATAGTATTTTTAGTAGAGTAGAACTAGGGTGCTCTCGAGTTCACCATGCCCTTGGTGAACTCAAGTCCAAAACTCATCGGATCGGCTTCAAACGACGAATCCGACCGTTAAAACCCGTCTACCTTACGAGTGATGCGTCTACATGCAAAAATTTTAAATTTTGAAATTAATTTTGCATAGAGTCAAGTGGTTAAAATTAGAAGGTTAATAAATTAATTTTAATGCATTCATTTTTTGACCTTTTTTGACCACTTGACTCTATGCAAAATTAATTTCAAAATTTAAAATTTTTGTATGTAGACGCATCACTCGTAAGGTAAACGGGTTTCAACGGTCAGATTCGTCGTTTGAAGCCGATCCGATGAGTTTTGGACTTGAGTTTCACCGAGGGCTTGGTGAACTCGAGAGCACCCTAGTTCTACTCTTTTTAGTAAGTGCTATTACAATATCTCTGTACTCTCGGGATGTGACCCGTCCCGGGAAACAAAATTATGAGCTTCTTGACCGATATGCACCGAGCTATAGCCGCTCATGACCTTCATCCCTTCTTGTCTTATCAGCAACCTCAATTTAGCCGTTTCATCAACTAATCCATGCTTTGCATACATGCTCAAGGCCATTAAATACCCGGCTGAGTTCGAAGGCTCTAGTTGAATAACCCGTGTTGCGGCCTCGGGGCCTACTTCACAATCCTCATAACTCCTACATGCACTCAGTAATGCACCCCATGCCGGTGCATTGGCTTGCACTGTTTCGGGCATTTTCTCTATGAAGCTTATTGCGCTTTTGAGGTCTCCTGCTCTTCCTAACATATCGACTACACAAGAGTAATGCTCCATTTGAGGTTGAAATGAAATTTCGTTTACCATTTTATCAAAAAATGCCAGACCTTCCTTCACTAGACCCGCATGGCTGCATGCTGACAGAACCGTCAGCACAGTAACTCCATTAGGTTCTAATCCATTTGATTGCATCTCCTCGAAAAGAGTAAGGGACTCCATTCCACGTCCATTCATTCCTAGTGCACCTATCATTGTATTATATGTTAAAATATTTCTCTCGGGCATTTCACCGAACACCTCCCTAGCAGAAACTAAATCTCCACATTTGCCATATGCATCTACAAGCCCTGTGCCAACAGCCAAGTCATTAATAATACCATTCTTGACTGCCATTCCATGAGCACATTTGGAGAAAATCACCTCAGCCAAGCAAGAACAAGCTTCTAGAAGGCCGAGCATGGTCACTGAATTAGGGCTACCAAGCTCTCTTTGCACCTCCACAAAGAAGGCTATTGCTTCATTAGGTTTACCACAACTTGCGAAGCCTGAAACCATAGTGCTCCAAGTGAAGAGGTTTCTCTCTTCCATGGTCTCAAAAAGCTGCAAGGCCAACTCCATGAGGTCGCACTTTGCATATGCATCCAATAGAGAATTCATCAAAGTTATATTAGAGAACCGTACTCTTCGAATGATCACTGCATGAATACACTTGCACCACATTGGTTGCTCTTGTTTTTTGCAAAGTTGCAACAAGGAGACTAATGTGAAATCATCTCCTCCAATTCTACAATTAATCATAGAATTGAAGACTGTGAGTGCTTCTGCGCACCTCTCAGCATGGACCAGACCTGAAAAGATACTATTCCATGAAACCAAGTTCCTTTCGGGCATATGAACAAACACCTTGTAGGCAGATTCCATGTCAAGGGACTTGGAATACATATCAATTAGTGAATTTGCCACAAAAATATCATTCTCAAAGCCCCAAGAAACCACAAGCCCATGTAACACTGTTCCATTACACATGTTCCCAATATTGCAACAAGCTTGTATAACACTGACAACAGAAAGCCCGTCTAAATCAACAAAAGCACCATTAAACATGTTTCTAAACAACAAAATCGAATTCATAGCCTGGTCAGTTTGTGCATAGGCACTAATTAGTACACTCCATGAGATGACATCTCTCTCAAGCATTTCATCAAACAACTTTTGTGCACAAATCAATTCCTGGATTTTTCCGTAGATTGTTAATAAAGAGTTTGCAACTGACAAATCCCTAATAAACCCACTCTTTAAAACATACCCATGTAGGTTCAATCCTTCTTGATACTCTTCAAGCTTCCAACAAGCCTGTATCGAGACAACCAATGTGGAAATATTTGGCTTGAAGAAATCACAAACCCTAGCCTCTTTCCAAAGACTCAACCCATCCATGTAGTCACCATTGCTCATGAAACCATGTATTAAAGCATTCCAAGACACCGAGTCTTTATGCACTGAACTGTTAAACTGTGTAACAGCTGAAGCGAACATGTTGTTTTTGATGTAGAAGCTCGTGATGGAATTGGAGGTGGAAGGGAACAGTTGAAGACCAGTTTTGATTGCATCTGCATGGAGACACATGCCAGGATAGAGCCACTGAACGGCCGCGAGAGATTTAAAGATGGAAGGGAGGAGCTCAGGCGGAATGGTGAAACTGAGACCTGTGGTTCTAGCATGGCGATAATGGTGCAAGAGAGATTCATGACAAGTGCTGAGAATTTTTGCAAATTGATTTCGCATTTAAGGTTCTTTTTCAGGTTGCACGGAGGCCGGAGCGGATGGCTGAATTCTGTTTTGTTTGCAATGACGGGGAGTTGTCGAATTCGGACCTTGCAGAGTGCAGACTTGCAGTTAAGAAGCCAACCCAAAACCCTTTTTTTCTTTTTCTTTTAAAAAAAAAAAACCATTTGAACATACTTTCTTTTGTGGTTTTTTTGTCCAATTAAGCACATTTTTAAGTAAACCTAAACCCTAAAACTCATAAAAAAATATTTTATATGCATGCAATTTAGTGTTATACTACACTTTTTTTTTTGCATAAAATTCCTTTTCGAAATACTCCAATAATAATTTGTGACAGCTTTAAATATTATTTAGAGCATAACAGTGGTTTTGGTGATTTAATCACTAAAAATGTGTCAAGAATTAAACAAAAACATCTAATACACATGTAGTTTGCTGTAAATATTTTATAACTTTTGTTTGCGTAAAACTTAATGTACTATTACGAAATTGCTTGATTGATTTTTTGTGAAAGTTTTAGATAATATTTGAGGCATAACTGTCAATTTTAATGGTAAACAGCATGATTAGAGCAAATTCAAAATAGTTAAATTTTGTGGTTTAACTATGCATGTACATAGTTCGTATTTCATAGAAAAATTTCTAGAGGGTTTCCATTTGGCACAATATATTTTCAAACGGTTCATTGTTTTTCCAAATGTAAAACATGCATTATGCATAAATTTAATCCTACATGGTCTGTTCTGCAACTAAAGTGCAAACCTTACATTAATTGATGCCTTTGGCTCATCATATTCAGTTTTCTCATGTAATTTGATTTCTTACAAATAAATTCATACTGCAGTGACACGTTCTATGGGGTCCAAATGAAGAGAAGTTTTTAATAAATGCAACGATCAATTATGATAAATTGAAACATTGTCATTCTGGGCAAATATTTTCATTTCTTTTTGTAGGAAGCATGTACTCGAGCAACTTTAACCTCACTTTTAAGTCTTTTTAAAGTCTCTCTCACTCTAGATTAACATTCAAACAAAGCACGAGTATTGTCACTCCAACCGATACAGGGTAACAGGGGCCCTAACAAACAAATAAAAAACGCACAAAACACTCAAATAAGTACTAGTGCCGTGATTTTTATTTTTACCCAAGAAAAAATATATTTTAATATAAATAACCAGATTTTTAAAAGATTTTTATTTCTACCCAAAACGCTAGGAATATTTGCGGTTCAAATTAAAAATTCGGAACGCTAGGATTCCTAGCGGTCCGAATTCTTAATTCGGAACGCTAATATTCCTAGCGTTCCGAATTCATAATTCAAAACTACAGTAATATAACCTTTTCATTTATTACTATATTAAATGGTAATTTTTCACCGATAACCCTAAAGTTATTTTTATTACAAAGAATTATATTATAAAAACTTATCAATAATATAAAATTTCATTTATTATTTTATTAAATGGTAATTTTTCACCGATAATCCTAGAAATTTATTCACCGATAACCCTAAAGTTATTTTTATTACAAAGAATTATATTATAAAAACTTATCAATAATATAAAATTTCATTTATTATTTATTAAATGGTAATTTTTCACCGATAACCCTGAAGTTATTTTTATTACAAAGAATTATATTATAAAAACTATCAATAATATAAAATTTCATTTATTATTTTATTAAATGGTAATTTTTCACCGATAATCCTAGAAATTTATTCACCGATAACCCTAAAGTTATTTTTATTACAAAGAATTATATTATAAAAACTTATCAATAATATAAAATTTCATTTATTATTTTATTAAATGGTAATTTTTCACCGATAACCTTGAAGTTATTTTATTACAAAGAATTATATTATAAAAACTTATCAATAATATAAAATTTCATTTATTATTTTATTAAATGGTAATTTTTCACCGATAACCCTAAAGTTATTTTATTACAAAGAATTATATTATAAAACTTATCAATAATTTGTAATAAAAATAACTTAGGGTTATCGGTGAATAAATTTCTAGGGTTATTGGTGAAAAATTACCATTTAATAAAATAATAAAAGAAATTTTATATTATTGATAAGTTTTTATAATATAATTCTTTGTAATAAAAATAACTTTAGGGTTATCGGTGAAAAAATTACCATTTAATAAATAATAAATGAAATTTTATATTATTGATAAGTTTTTATAATATAATTCTTTGTAATAAAAATAACTTTAGAGTTATCGGTGAAAAATTACCATTTAATAAAATAATAAATGAAATTTTATATTATTGATAAGTTTTTATAATATAATTCTTTGTAATAAAAATAACTTTAGAGTTATCGGTGAAAAATTATCATTTAATATAATAATAAATGAAATTTTATATTATTGATAAGTTTTTATAATATAATTCTTTGTAATAAAAATAACTTTAGAGTTATCGGTGAAAAATTACCATTTAATATAATAATAAATGAAAAGGTTGGCGACTGTAGTTTTGAATTATGAATTCGGAACGCTAGGAATATTAGCGTTCCGAATTAAGAATTCGGACCGCTAGGAATCCTAGCGTTTCGAATTAAGAATTCGGACCGCTGATATTCCTAGCGTTCCGAATTTTTAATTCGAACCGCAAATATTCCTAGCGTTTTGGGTAGAAATAAAAATCTTTTAAAAACCTGATTATTTATATTAAAATATATTTTTTTTTGGGTAAAAATAAAAATCACGGGTACTAGTGTAATGGCATTGGCATTCTTTTCTTTTTATAGCAATTAACTCGTGAGCATTGGCATTCCCTTTATTGCCAGAAATATACCATTTACATGTCGTATAATACCACCAGCTCATGCCCCTATCTTATCTTGCTTTTCTGACAATTCTAGAATTAACATTCTAACAATTCTATCCTATTGTCTCAATGTCATGACTTACATGCTAACAAATGTTGCAAGATTATAGGATTAATTAAGAACTAGATCATAAGCCGGTATTCATGCTATACAAAAGAATGATTCAAAGAAAATAAAAAGAGTATGAAAAGGGAGTAAGTCGAAGCGAAATTGGTGATGCCATCAATCGTTCATGAAACAGCGTTGGATGTAGGGGTTATCAAATTTAACATAATTGGACCAGTAGTGCTTGTACTTGGCAATGGCAAGATCAAGCCATGGCTTGTAGTTTCCATTGTAGTGCACCACAGCTGCACTCTCTATCTCTTTTGGGTCCACTGCTGGGTCATACCCAAGACCAAGCACGTGCCAGGTGCGATTGAGTGGGTATGTTAGGTTGTAAAAGGTGATCAGGCCAGGTGGTAGCGATCCCAGCTTCCATAGCTTTCTGTCCTCATTCTGAAAAAAAATGTGAAGTACTTGTATTTTAGTATTTAGAAAATGAGCAATATTCATGATATAACATTAAAACATATCATGAGCTCAGTATCACCCAACCAATGCCCCCCCCCCCCCCTTAAACATCCCCCAAATTAATGCACGATAGGCACAGACAGAAGTGACTGACTGGTAAATGGGGTGCAAATAAAAACCAACCAGTAGCATGCTGATCATTATGGTACATGTATGTAATGCAATGCTGGCTGGAAATGCAGATTAACAAAAATTTTAAGGAAAAAGAAGACAGCTTAATTACACTAAGTTTATATAGTGATATTATTTAGATTAGATACACTAAGTTTATAAATCAAAATATAATATTAATGACATTGTGAATTAGTTATTATATTATTAATAATAAGTGCATCAGTTAGATTGACATAATTATATTAATTAGAAATGCAGACATTGCTGAGGGCTAAGGAGGCAGGGTATTTTGGTCACGGAAATTCAACAAAGAAGACAGCTTAGCTTAATCCTCGTTGCCAAACACCTACATAATAACAGCCTAAGGATTGCACCAATGTCTGAAACAGGCCAGTAGGTACTGGGAATACCATATTACCTCAACAATTACTAACATGAACTATGCTATAGAATCCAGTATTATGCACCAACCTTTGCCCCAAAAGTAATTAAAAAAAAAAAGAATATAAATTTGTATTTCGTACCAAATCTTGCCAATAGTGATAAATCCCAGTAATGTTCCTTTTCTTCCACTCCTTCAGATCAAACATATTCATCCCAAAGGCCCATCCACAGGCCCGTGGATCAAAATTTTCTGAAATTTTTGGGTTTGAAAAATTCAAATACGTGTCAAACCGGTGAAAGCTCTCCTTGCATGTTTCAACCGCCCCATTCACCATTCCTTTCAAATTTACTGACCAGAGAGGTGTCAGGTCCCGTTGCACCACCACATCATCATCCAAAAATAATATTTTATTTAATTTTGGGTACACCTCTGGCATGTAAAACCTCAAGTGGTTCAGCATAGAAAGGTACTTGGGGTTCCGGTACTTCAAATTCTCATGCCCAGCCGAAAGGGAAGAGGGATGGTTAAATTTGAAATAATATTCTTTAATCCTCGCCGATTCAAGTTGGCGAAGAACTGAACAGTATGAAGAATTTAGCCATTTGAACTTGTCTATGTTTTGCACCTCAATTGTTGCATGGTTAGGCGGGTGCATCATGAACCACATTTTCATGGCTGGGAAATTTAATCTATCAGTTACTATATGAAACACGTGTTTATGCGGCTCGTTGGCATGCTTAACAGTTGAATTGATAACAACCGATGTTGCAAGTACATTGTCAGAGAAGACGGCATAATGGTAGAGAGAGGAATCTTCAAGTTTGGATTTCTCTTCTTTGAATTTTTCTTCCTTGTAGTAATTATAGTAATCATTGGTTAGTTGTAAATGAAGACAGTGTAAGGGTTTTGGCACAGTTTTGGCTGCATGTTGAACTAGAAAGGTGTTTTGTTTTTTGGCTGAGTTGATTTTTTCTTCTGACAATTGAAGAATTGCCCGTATCTTTTTCTCAATCTCTTCTGATTTATGAAGTTTGTCTTTTGCTGAGGTTAAGGCGTGGCCCATTGCTTTAGCCTGCTCAAGGGCACTGGAATAAAGAAAAAGAACAAAAAGATATAATAACGGAGGAAGATGATTAGAAACAGAAAGCAACAGATGCCACCATTATAATAGCAGGCACATAATTTGCATTATCCCTCCCTTCTTTTCCAGTATTACAAGAATCTTGGAACTTTAAATAGTTTGATCCTGTAAAACCTCAAAGCATATTGGATAACCTCAAAGCATAATGAATTAGAATTTCTTACTTAGAAGGGGGTAAACATAAAATCTTGAGGTTCTGTAGAAGCAGACATGAACTCCAATTGAAGTATCGTGAATTCTTTTAACATTATGCTGACATAAGGGAATGATGGGATCGCAAAAGAATTTCTAAAATCAAAACCATTAGAAAAGACATCAACAGGAAGCAGTCAAAATCTAAGGTGCCATCCAGAAAACCTTAAATTGTAATGTTGACAAGAGAGGAGGTTTAAGATAAAATCTTCACAATCACCACTAACATACCTCTCATGTAGTTCATTGTCTGAGCTGGCATCTCCAATGGCATCTTGGTTCTCTTTGATTCGCATGATAAGCAATTGATAAAGATCAAGATCTTTCTTGGAATAAAATATGCTAGCATAAACCTTGGCCATTATTATCTGATCTTTCATGAGCATCAGTACGGAGTCTGACATGGGATTCTGGTATAGTACTCTCCATATACTGTACCTATCTTGTACCTTGTTCACAAAATATTTGGTACGGTTTATCGCTGCATTTTGTATATCGGTTTCATTTTCTTGGCTCATATGGATAAGATCCATTGTTCGTTTTTCCCTTCTCTTCTGCCTCAGCAGCTGAAGTTAAATTTTACAATCTCATTACATACAAATCAGAATAGAAAATTCATGTGCAAATCCAGTTTTTTTGTCTAAAATTTGATCAGCTTACATAGGGCTGTATCGGCAAGTTCAATGTCAGTTCATTCTGAAGCTTTTCTACAGATTTATTAATAATTAAGACAATATAGACCTAATCAAGCAAGCCGTCAGCTTGGTCAAGTACCAGTCCGGTTCACAATGAGTATGTTGGTGTCACGGGCCTTGATCTGAGAAGCTAGTTCATCCATTTTAATTGCTGCCTAGAAACAAATAAGAAGGAAACAAAAAAGGGAAGACACTGACCTCACGCTTACGATTGATTGGGTCAATTGGTTCATCAATTTGAATTTGTGATCTAGTTTGATCATTTGCTTCCAATCTACTTGTCAAACTCAGCTCTGATCTGTTCACAAGCAGTTCGTTTGAAATGTCTCCCTGTTCAAAATTTACAGCTTTAAAAGTGCAGGCTAACTAGGCTGAAAAATTTGTATTGTAAAAACACTGCCAAACATATCTGTGCATCATTTTCTTTTGAGAACAACAATAATGTACCACATCCTCCAACTAAACCAAACAATTACTCATTCTGTAATTGAAACGCAACATATTAGGAACTGTTTGTAAATGATATCCAATTATTGAAACCAAGAAGTTAAACAAAGTTTTATAAATTGCCTCTTTTCTTGTATTATTCAAATCATATCATCACTAATTTCCATACACTTGGCATGGAATAATCAGGTACTAGTGACCAGATTTTAGCTCAAACATGTTCTTCAAAAGGGAGGCCTGTTAGAGTTAGGAGCGGAATTATCAAGTTCATTAGTGTACACCTCTTCCATCACATAACTTAACATGATGGCATCAGTTGCAAGTATCTTAGAAAATGTAAGGTTTTAGTTGCGACATCAAATATTTTAGGTGTCATCACACGAATGCTAATGTTATTGGTATCATTCGGAAAAAAAAACCCCAGTAATTATCAGAATAAATAGAAGAAACAATGAGTACCAATCCAGCTGTTTCTTTAGACTGATTCAGAGAAGATAGCTCCTTGAAGTTTATTTTAAATGTTCTAATAGCACCTGATGGATTGGTGTAGGCAACTGTTATTGATTCCTGACATGTACTTCAAAAAATGTAATCAGAATAAAAATATTCTAATAATACGAGGGACAACAGTAATAATTTAAAAAATGTAAAACCCTATCATTGCTTTTGATAGGTTTATAATGAAGATGAAAAGGAATTATAGTAATTAATGTGTAATAACTTGTGTAGAAAACATAATGATAAATTTAGGACTCTACAAAGTTTAATGATTTTTTAGCATCAAATACAGCTGCTAATTAACTTTTCAACATCAAATACAGTGCATCCACATGCTTGTCCCACTCTTAATCCTAACTGTGGTTCTTAATACAATCCTACACAGCTTCATGACTCTTGACATTAGTTTGATCTAATTTGCAACAGCTAAAGCTTAATAAATTTCTGCCTACAGCTTTACCGCTAATGAAAGGTGAATTGAGGAAAAGATTTAGATCATTAATAGTTGGTACCAATCATAACAGGTACTGCATGATCTCAATTGGTACCGTATTCATTCGCACCTGCTCATCATGGCAGTTTGTACAAGGTTGTTTACGGCCATCTCCACCATTTTCTTCATGTCTGAGAACTCATAAGTTAAAAAAAAAGGACAAAGGAAAATTGATTTACTCATGTAATATCATATATAATTAAAGTGAAGTCACGACTTGTAACTATGCAGGAAAAAGGAGAACAAACAATTGAGCCCACTAACCGGTTGGAAAAGGAGAACTTCCTCAAAAAAGAGAACTCTGATTGGGCAGAGGAAACAATAATCGTCCCCTAAATAAAAAAGTTTAATTAAACAACTAAAAAGATATTTTGTAAAGTGAAAATTTGCGCATTATTGTACACACTAATACTCCCTATCAGTATAAGAGAAGAAAATAAATAAAAACTTTCACTTTGTATGAGGCTAGGAGTAATACAGAAACAATTCCAAGCATTTTCGTACTGGCCGATTCATATAATGGTTAACAATACCAACCTAGTGTCTAATTACCAATGCTTAACTAGGGTTGTAGTAGCATCAATCATTCAAATGCTATGAAAATTTGAAGGAAACTTAGAATTAAGCTCACTAGATTGTAAATTTGCTTGGTGCTTAAAATACAGATCACTACTCCTAGTCAAATTAAGAGAGATGTCCAAAATTTAAGGAAATTAAGTACCACACAGATTAGAAAATTAGAAATTGAAAGAAAGAGATATTACCTGAAATAAGAAGAAGAGAAGTAAAATTGAACGTCTAATTTCCATCTTGCATGGAGCAAGAGCAAGGGAGGGAGAAAGTACTGAAACAAAGAGAATATCGGGACGGGACGTGTACCCTACAAAATAATTGAAAAGGGAAGTAGACATATATACTTATCTAAGGAAACATGAAAATGCAAGGTATTGTTTCCTTGGTAAGATTCACAGGAATATGATAGAACTGTCGATAAAGCCTGAAAGTTGCACAATTAAGCAAATTTGAATAACCAGCAATTAAATCAGTTAAACTGAGCCAACTGGTAAGTATAATTTGATAACCTGAACCTAGATATTTGAAATTAGGCACTTCAGTCTCTAAAAGGTATGCACAATCCAATTGAAATTTGAAAAAAAAAAAAAAAAGAATGCAACCTTTGCAAGTGATAAATCTAATAAACAGATCAATTTCATTGAGTGCATATTCTAATTCTCTGAATTGATTGCATTTCTAAGCTAAAAACAGATAATTATCAAATACAATAATACCATCCAGATTTTGAACTAGGGTTGCAACAAATGAAGACCAGTGTATATAGATCCATCATCAGTAGATATGTAATCAAAAAGTAGAGAAACAATTGATTGCTATCAAATAGGGTTGCAATAATCCTTGAAAAATTAGATAGAGAGCATCACCGTGTATCTGTGTTTAGCTCACCCAATCCTTGAAAAATTAGCAATCTATAAATTAGAACAATAGAAAATTCAGGAAGAAAACCTTGCCTCGCTCTCGCGCCGCCTAACAGGAGCCAACCGATGTCGGGTTTAGGGTTTCGAATTGAGACAAACGAAGGGAAGCAGTTGAGGACCGATGCCGGACCTAGTTTGGGTTCGATGGGAAAGAGGGAGAGGTGTCGCCTATGTGGCTGTGTGGGAATTGGGAAAGAGCGAGAGAGAAACAAGCGAAACGCCAAACCGTTAGATCATTTTTTATTGAATCTATGGTGGATACTGCCCATCGGAACCAAACTAGATCCGATGGGCATCGGACCTGCACCGATTCCCTGCTTCATAAGCTGAGTTAGGGCTGCAAACAACACGAACCGAATCGAATTTACTCCAGTTTGGATTTGGTTTGAATTAATTTCAAACTGAGTTTGATTTGAATTAATTTCGAATGAACTCAATTTCGAATTGAATTTTTTACGAACTCAATTTCAAATTTTTATGAAATTTGTTACGACTTGCAAGTTGTGACTTATGGCTAGCTCATAGTTCGAAATTATAACACTTCAATAAAAACTCAGGCATTTTGATTTCTAATTACACAATACACCAAAGTTTATTCAAAGTTCATTACAAATACCAAAATTTATATCAAACACCAAAGTTTAGTACAATTAATCAAAGTTCAGTACAATTACAGAATCCAAAGTTTTACAAATAGCCAACAGGAGCAACATCACCAAAGTTTTCAAATATCCAAAGTATTCAAAGTTTACAATTTAAATACCATAGATGTACTGAACAATCACCAAAGTCTTAGAATTATTACAAACCCAAATATTATTCTAAATAAAACATTAAAGTTCATTATCAGCGGAAATTAACGGTTCACGTTTGAGTTAATTTTGAATTAAATTTGGTTTGCGAACTTATTTCGAACGAACTCAATTTCGAATTGATTTTTTTACGAACTTTTTGGAATCAAACTCGAATCAAATTCCGAACTACGAATTTTTTGTGCAGCCCTAAGCTGAGTGGTCGTTTATGCTTCGGCCTCATTTTTAAGATTTTAAATATCTTTTACTCGATAGAATAGAAAAATCTGCAATTATATACTGCCATTATTATTTTTATTTAAGCCGTTCAGTAATTTTAAGTAATTATATATTTTTATCCTTCAGAAAATTTTAATTTTCAGCTTGTTTCAAGCTAGAAAAAAGAGAAGGGTGTGATAGACATGTCAAGTTAACGCCACTTTTTTTTATGAAAATAAAACTCTGTAACTCCGGTTGGGTTTCATTTTTAGTCTACTTTAAGACTATGCTCCAATTGGAGTATGGTTCATTGTGCAGAGAGAAACTCCACCTCAGACCGCCTGGTTAGAGCAACTTCACTTGCTCCAAAAGGGGAAAACAGAGAGGGAGTGGAGGGGAACAATTATTGTTTCGAGGGGAGACGAGGTGAGCATCATGTACATTTTTGACGAAATCTTTCACCTCAAATCGGAGTGTAAGTTCACTGTTCGGAGGGAAGTCTCACCCACAGAAACCTCTCTTCTCTTTTGATAAATGAGCTTTCACTCCCGTTTTGTGGAGCACAGTCTTATTTGAAATTAAAGACTTGATTGTTATTACTGTTGTATATTATCATCTTCATCTTGTTTCTCTATATCAATGATGTCATCAAATAATAGAGATGTTTAAAATTTGACAAGTTTAACAATAAACTCAAATTAATAAAATACAAAGAGAAAATAAACTCACTCAAAAAACACCTTCTGTAATAATTGACCATTCCAAACCTGAGATCACAAAGGAATTATGGTGGTACTTTATATGATTTCTATATGTTGTTTTGAAACTTGTCCGGTGTGCGATATTTTTTGCATCAAGAATCTTTAATATTTCTTAGAGATGTGGGACTAAAGAAAACAAATTCATGAAACAAATCTCAGTATCCTGATATCCTCTATATCTAAATAGAAAAAAAAAATCATCAATACGTGGAAATACAGACTACCTCTTGTTAAAGAGTTCACTTATTAATTAATTATCAATTATCAGTAGAAAGCACCTGACACACCAAAAAAATTGACCATCCAGAGAAACACAAAATTAGGCAAAATGTACAAATCTGAACAACAGAATTAATGAAAGTCATGATTGAGCCATGATACAATTCCATCATCTTCCTCGTTGAGATCTATTGCTGGTACCAGCACCGGTAAAACCCAGTGAGTTTGAACTGAGTCGCATATCTTTCGACCTTCTCTTAATAGCCTCAACCTGCTCTAAAGTCTCCAAAACTTCTTTCATCGACGGTCTTTTCTTAGGGTCCTCATTGAGGCATTTTAAGCTTAGCTGTGCGGCTTTTAAGGCCCCTCTGGTGCTGTATTGTCCCTCAATCCGATGGTCCATAATATGCGATAATTTTCTCCGTTCGGCTAAGAATGGTTTCGCATACTTCACTAAATTTTGTTGTTCATGCGGCCGATGCAGGTCTAATGCTCTCAGACCTGTCAGCATTTCGAGCAGTACTACTCCAAAACCGTAGACATCACTTTTCACGTATAAATGACCTATAATTGATAATAAATATTCACTTAATTAACTGGCTGAGAATGTTAAATTTTTGTAAAGTAAAGACCAGTAGATAGTACTGTAAGTCTGTAACGGTAATCTCAAAATTGCACATGCCAAATAATCTCCTCTGGTAACAACTGAAGAGCAATTTGCATTGTGTAACAGATCACTACACTGCAAAGGCTGAGTAGGACCTACATGAGCCGGATGCTGCGGCACCAGTCACGCAGAATGCCGCATTGCACCCCCAGGGGCACAAGAGAACCCGAGATGAAGTTTGGACTTTGGAGGATTTAAGTGCCAAATCCACCAGATATCTTGGAAGAATGAAATGATTTGATGTTCATTCCTTTTTAATTTCAATAATCAATTATGCTTTTGTTGAAAGGGTGAAAGAGATTATTCCCTCCAACCAAAGGCACCAAATGATATTTGAATTTTGACCACTACTTGAGATAGGCCACTTGAAATAGACCACTACTTGAGGTAGGCAACATTGATTAGTACCCAATTAAATTACTTTTTAATTAGGGGGGATTAATACTCTCATGTAAGCTTCCAGGACCACAAAATATCCTTATCCCTCTAATAGTGCATCCATTACATTTTACCTTAAAAATTGACCTTTAATACAATTTGGTCCTACCAAAAGCAAACAGGAAACACACAAGTTGATCAAAAGAGAAAGATGAAGAAGCTTATGTGTGTTTTCCCTTCCTAAGGAATATAACAAAAACTTGAGAATTGCTAAAGATATTCTATACAGGCATAATCATTGATCTACAGAACTTATAAATAATATAATTGTTATTTCATACCAGTAGCCACATATTCTGGAGCAGCATAACCAAAAGTGCCCATGACCCTTGTCGTCACATGCGATTCACCGCCGTCGGGGCCATGTTTTGCCAGACCAAAATCAGAGAGCTTTGCATTATAATTCTACAAAAGAAGATAATTTCCCCACAATAATTCCTGGTAAATCAATAGTAAGAAATTGACTTTTTACTGATAATATTTTGAAAGGAAGGTTTTTACTAACAGAGTCTAAGAGGATGTTCGAGGCCTTGAAGTCTCTGTAGATGACTTGTCTCTCTGACGAGTGAAGAAAGGCGAGGCCACGAGCCGCGCCTATTACTATTTTTAGTCTAAGATCCCAAGATAACGTATCGTTGGTTGTTCCTCCTATCAGAAGCAAATTACCAGAAAATTAATCCAACTTAACAGACAGAGAGAAAAATTGAAGACAATTTAATTAATTGAAGTTCATGCCTCCTATTGTCCTCAAAATAAGACAACAAGACAAAACTTATTATGCATGAAAGAAAAAGACATGTCACATATTTGCAGTGTCCTCACCAAGTAAGAAAAGGAACATAAATAACATATTAATAAATTAAAAAAGAGTTCAAATCAGAAGAAGAAATTTATTAAAGGACAAGTAAATCTAACCACATCAGAAAAGGACACCAATCACTAGAGGCTGATACAGTCATTGTCAGATATTAGTAATTTTGCAAAGCAATAAGCTGGCAAATGCGCATGCACATATCTATCTCAACAAAACATTATCACCTCTGAAATTGCACCTTCCAAGCAAAGGACAAAATATGTACCGTACTATTCAATTTTTTAATGTAATGAGGTTGATTAGTTGGTATAAAGCATTCACCGCTGTATTGCACTACAAATTCAACCTTTTCTCATTTTTTGTCACTTGCATATATAAAATGCTAAACTTTCTCATAAGAAACAAAGAAAAGAAAATGATGAGATTCTCACTTCGAAAGAGATGGTTTTCTAAACTGCCTTTGGCCATGAACTCGTAGACCAGCAAAAGCTCCTTGTCTTCCCAACAATACCCCAACAATTTGACCAGGTTTGGATGAGACAACCTCCCTAGAAAATTCACCTCTGACTACAAAATTTACAAACAAAAACATAAAAAAAGTTGCTTACTATTTAAAGTTCTAAACGAACTATATATGTCAAGCGACATGTACTACTTGTCAACTTATTATAGTAAAGCAATATATATATATAACTAACAATTTTGAAAAGGACTCAAATATAGGGTAAAGATTTAACATAGGAGTTTCGGCTTCATGCAGCGCATGGACTATAGAATCAAAACAGCGCCACATATGGTTTGTGCACGGTATGAAGTATGAACTCAAAACTCAAAACTACTATGTTAAAATATTTACCCCAAATATATCCTAATTGAACCCACATAATCTAAGCACTTAAGAAATACAAGTGATACCTGCCATTCCTCGATACCTTGCACGCTCTCGGGATTGAGTTTCTTCACAGCAACGACAATTCCGAACCAGCTCTTACTCGGATTCAACGTCTTTTCTTCGACCCATCCCTTGTACACCTTCCCAAACCCGCCTTCTCCAAGCACCGTCTCAGGTTTAAAATTTCTCGTGGCACCTTTCAACTCCGCAAATGTGAAAATTCTGAGGTTAGGTGTCTCAAGAATGTGTCCGTCAGGGTAAACTAAGGAGGGGTCATCTAAACTGACGCGGCTGCTACCGGTAGATTGGCCAAAAGTGCCGCTGCTTATGGTTGAGATCTCGGTCATGGACGTGCTGCTACTCGCCTTTGATGTCAAGCGACCTGTGCAATTTGTGAAGGGTTATTGGTATTAGTTTATGCCTTTATGGTAGCAAGTACTCTTACCAATAGCATGCATGCGCGCCTACTGGTTTGATGAATTACCACTGGTTTTAATTAGTCATTCTCGGATTTTCTTTTTCCTTTTTTAATTTGAGTTTCCACCATCTTATGCAATGCTCAAGCGTTTGTGAAACCAGCAGATTTGAGAAATTATAATATAATTGCTAGGCGTTTGGATGCTATTGTGTTTGGACTTCGGAGGGTTCATCATGGTTTTTTTAATATGAAAGATGCCAAATGTGCAACACATTGAAATATTAAAATTAATCAGACTAATTAAAAAATGTTGGCTTTTGAAAGGAACATTATTGAAGTTATTGCGTAACACTTATATATATATATATATATATATTCTGATTAAATAAAAGTAGTGCAGTATCGTCCTCGATCTTTGATATTGAGGTTCAAGTGTGTACCAAAGAATTAAGGTTGGTGGGAATTACCAAACAAGTTTAAATCATTTCTATATATTTTCAAGTGAGCCTCTTGACATTTATGAAGGTTACAGTAGTTAGTAAAATGAAACTTGGATTATATTGCAGAACAGATATCACATAATTGAAAGCAAAACTTGAATGAAGTGCATGCTATTTGCAAATTTATTAAATTCTTCAGTACGTTTCCATACATAGCTGAAAATCATACACAAATCCTTCAAAATTTCCACCGGCTAAAAAGGGAGAAGAAAAATATATACTACGTACCCAGTTTCACTACATGAGAAAAAAAGAAAGAAAATAATTACAAATTCCAAGTATATGAAATTAGGAACTAACCTATAATGGATGGTCTATTAGTCACTGAAGTGCAAGACTTCAATGGCAACCCAAAGCAATTCCCCATCTCTCTCGTGCTCTCTCTCTGACAACAACTAAACACCGCTGAGAAATATAAATTAAGCTCACTCAAGGAAAGATATGAAGAGAGGAAATTATGAGGCAAGTGATAGGAAAGAAGAGAGGGGGGGGGGGGTGGGGGTGATTATTGCTATTTTTTCCAAATATTTTCCTCTGTGGTTTCTTAGTCAGCAAAGTTGTATAGATGTGTGGCGAGTCACTGCAAAAAAGGCCTATACATTTTGTAGTTGGGAAACATTCATTCTTGCCTCGATCGGTGGATTAATAGCTAATTAAGTTGACAAGATCTTAATACACTCATAAGTCATAAGGGAAAGCTTAATTGAGGTCATTATTCATGGTCATGGGTGACAAGGGGTGTCAATGGTACGTACCTTTTTAGCCGTTTACTCGATCCGTATCGTATTTGATAAGGCGAGTATGGGTAAGGTTTTTTTCTCGTTAGCTTATTGGGTATGGGTATGGATAAGAATTTTTTCGTTAACCAAATGGGTAAGGATATGGGTAATGACCATTTCGTACTCGTCACCTTATATAGGATAATTATAAAATCTAAATATATATTCAATTCAATTTTCAACTCACCTAAATATGTATTCATGTTTTTGAATTTTCTTCCTTTGTAAAAAATAATTTAGTTGAAATTGATTCCACATTTTTTTTTATTAGAAATGTAATTACATATGTGTGAAATGAATGAGCTTTTTATATTTAATTTGTAAAATATAATAAAAGTAAGTATTATATTAATATTATTCATTATTCATCCGCTGCTGTTTCGTTACCGATAATATTAACGGGTAAAGATAAAATAAAAGTAAGATTAATTTTTAATGGTATGAATAAGATATGAATAAAGTTATTTTTAATGAACATGAGTATGCATCCACCACCGACCCGTACAGTACCCATTGACACCCCTATGGGTGACTAGTTCCTTATCTCTGTCTGAAAACTTATTGATCAAATAATAGCCATTCGATCAGTCAATATAGACTGTCCAATGTCCATGCTTTTTTTGTGTAAAGCTCAATCTAGAAAAAAAAATCCATATTTTAACTTAAAAGAGAATATCCTGTAACGATATTATTTGCAATAGACAAAGTAGGACTTCATAGTTTATTAGGAAGACGACAAAAAAATAAAGTTTGGTGGTACACTACCGCAAGTTCAGTTCACACACACACACATAAAAAGTTAATTAGTTCAATTTACCTAACAATATTCTCTTTGCAAATTAATTTTTCAAGTCATAAAAAATGTTCGCATGCTATACTTGTCAAATCTATAGGTACTGCAATTTTGTTGATTTATTTTATTAATCTTATCTGTGAGTTGCCTGTTATGGATTCTAATTAAAATTGCCGCACACTAGAGAATCTAAAAAACTAATATAAGCAAAACAATTCATAACTAGCCACTTACCGCAAAATAGGAATTCTTAAAACACCGTAATTAATATGATCATTAATTTTAAGTTTTTAACATATGCATGATCAAAGTGGAAGCTATAGCTAAGTTACTGATTCACATTAAATACAATGAACCAGGTCCATCCAGTAACTTACCTTGCAATCTGCTGTTTACTGAACAAAATCTTGAGCTGCTTCAGTGGTGGGTTTTGCCTACTTAGTGACGAGGTACATTCTTTATTGACAGGATTAGGCTCAATCAGCCATTCAGATTTCGCCACGTAGCAGCTATCAGCAGCCACTAACTTGTAGGATACAGCAGATCTTGACGCCTATGCAGGGTTTTAATTAATTAATTCACCAAAATCTGTAAAATCCCGTGTAATTTGGGTAAATGATGGAAAGGGATGAAATTTCTTTTACTGGGAGTTTTGGTCTAAAAGAGGAATAAGGAAATCATCCCTTACAAAAGGTACGCACTTAGAAAAGATATTTGAAAGAACAGATAAAAAAGCGATGCCGACATAAAAGAAAAAACCTATTAATGCTAAATAAAATAGAGTGAGAGAGGCTATCCTATTTTGTAATTCGGATATGGATACAGGTATGTATTATAAATTTATATTTTTATTTTTAAAAATTTAAATAGTCAATTCAGGCCTTTAAAGATAATTTTTATATAAAAAATGTATTTGAATATTAAATTTTATATTTTTTGGAATTTCCTTTTACATTTTTTAAGATAGGTAATAAAAAATCACCGGATCTAAAGATTATGAACTGTCCGAAAGTAGTGGTTTTCTGTCTATAAGAAAAAAAAAGAAGTAAAATTAAAAAATATAAAATTTGACTTGTAAGTACATTTTCATATGAAGATCATGTTGAGTGTTTGAACTTTAAAAATTGAGATATAGTTCTCTAGCACATACCGATATGTGCATTGCAAAGTATCATAGTCTCAATCTGATCCTTTAGTATTGCAATCAAAACTTAAAAAGGTACAAAAGATTGCTCACTCTTTATTTTTATCCAGTAGCCAGCATTTTGGATGGAAGTGATCGGAGAAGGCATTACATATGTACATGGATTATATCATTGCAGTAAGTATCATAGATGTCTCTTCCATTTATTGTAGCAGGAAAAGGAGCAGCAAACGGATAATAATGATGATATAATTTTTTCAATTTCGTAATATACATGGTATAGGCACTTATATTGTGCTCTTTGTTTCACTGGTTTCCAACTTTTATACCTACAAGATAAATGCCAAAACTTTTATACTTCCAGTGAGAGATAAATGCCAAAACTTGTGTCAGCATTTTCTCATATTAGAAACAGCATATATGCATAACTGTCGGTACTTAGCCGATACTATTTGGACACATATACAAAAAATACCCACGAAAGTCACAAATTTGGTTTTCTTCTGTTAGTTTCAGCGCAGAGAAATGCTGTTGTTCTTTCGAACTCTAGGTTTTGAGCTTGAGGCAGACGCGACATTGGGCTGAGATACAACATGCTCAAGTGCTGATGTTAAGTCACACATGCTGGGCCGCATATGGGGTTGTTCCTTGAGACATAGTGAGATGACCTCAGCTAATTGGTATAGTGAGCGCTTCGGGTAGGACCCGTTAAGCAATGGATCTGCCAAGTGCATGTATCCTCTGCTGTTAAGGAAAGGACGGGACTGCAGAGGAAGAAAAACAGTAATTGCTTTTAAATGAGGAAAATATGTAGTTTGGGTATACAAGTTTGCAATCAAAATATCACGTTGGAGTACTCCACTAGAATTTTGGTTTCAATTTAAATTTATATGCCCCTTTTCAATCATTGTACTTCTTTTAGTTATTTTGTTTTTATCCGACTGTAAAGAGTGTTTATAGGTGATTAGGATTATAAAAGTACATCAAATCAAAGCCAAATCAATTTAAAAACCCAAAAATTCCAGTACAGAATTCACGGGCTTTTGGTCAGATTAAACGAGCTAAAACTTGTAGTAAAAAACCACAAACTTGCCAATTGTTTATACATTCTCTAGCCGTCTTGTATTTGTAAGATTCTTTTTTTTTTGGTTTAATACAAGATTAAGGTAAGCATTGACCTACTTCTAAGAAAACCAAAAACCTTAAGAAGAAGATACTTTTAAACAAAACCCAAGTTCCAGTGCCCGACCTAGTGAATCACTCATTTAAAAAATTCTCAAAATAACAAGTACTGAGAATAAAAATAAATGTAAATTATCATTTTCAAAAAAGAAAAACTTACCCAAAGTATCAGACTCCGCTCGCTTTCTTCCCTTGACATGTCATATGCCTTTCTGCCAGTGATCAGCTCAAGGAGAACAACACCAAAGCTATACACATCAGACTTGACACTGAGCTTCCCACTCATGTAATAATCGGGTGCACAGTACCCGTAAGTGCCCATGACCCTTGTAGACACGTGTGTGCTGTCCCCTGTGGGCCCCAGCTTGGCCAGGCCGAAGTCTGACAGCTTGGGGTTGAACTCATTGTCCAGTAATATGTTCGATGATTTCAAGTCCCGGTATATGACAGGTGGCTTGACTTCGTGCAAGTACTGCAAGCCATGGGCTGCACCAGTAGCAATCTTGAGTCGAGTGCTCCAGTCGAGTGGCTTTCTGTTAGGTGGAAGATCTAGGAGCAAGGCGAAATGTAATGAGTTAATTCTTAATAGAGAACACTACAAGTCAATTAAAATTGCACAACTAGAGCCAGCACTAACCAACTTGTGATTTAAACTAACATTCATTTTAATTTACTTTTGTAGTACTTAATACTCCTTTCTAGTGACAACTGTATACATACACATGTTATGCAAGAATTTTTCAGGGAGAAAACTTGGTCATATAAGGTCTAGTGAGATCTGACCTCAAGGCATCCTGTTATAATCCGTTTTAAAGAAACATTCCAAAAGCTTAATGTCATAGTACAATGAAGTTTACATTTATTGTTTCTATTCTCAACTAAATTTCAGATACATCACATTAAATCTTGCCAATTGCAAGGGCCTTTTTTTTTTTTGTCAATGAACCAATTTGTTATCATCCCTTCCTAAAGGAGGAATTGGATACTGATAATTATACCACAGTGCACCAAATTTCAAACTGGAAATGGTAATATGCGAAAAGGCAAGTAAAGTCAGGAGAAGGAACCAACCGAAAAGGTGATTTTCAAGGCTACCCTGAGCCATATGCTCATAAACCAAGATACGCTGGTCACCCTCGGCACAGTAGCCTATCAAGCTGACAAGATTCGGATGGTGCAACAAGAGAAGCATCAGGCACTCTACCACGAATTCATGTGTGCCCTCCATTCCTGTCTTCTTCAGCTGCTTGATCGCCACCGTCTACTCCCCACAATATACCAATTCTTACATCAGATCAAAATAAACTCAAAATGTGCAAAATAAAAAGGAATTGAGTAATTGTTCAGTAATGAATACCAATCCAGTACCAGTAACCCACCCCTTTTCCCCCTTTACAACCCCCTGCTATTATTTAAAGCTTGGTATAGGCCGGGTTAGTATGATAATTCAGTAGTAGAAAAATGTCACTACCTGGCCACAAACCAACTGACCCTTGTAAACCCGACCGAACCCACCTTCGCCAATCAAGTTAGCCTCAGCAAAGTTGCTGGTGGCAGCCACCATCTGGCTCAGTGTGAATTTATTTGCATTTTTCGGATCAGGACAAACACCTTTCTTGTCGAACTCAGTATAACCTAAGGGGCAGAAATAATTATTTAAGCCAGTAAAAAGGGGATAAATAAAGGTGATATCGACTTTTGCACAAGGAATCCTATAAGGCACAAAATTGCATTTGCCACCCTTAAAATATATAACTTTGGTTTATGCTTAGAACATAATTTGCTTCTTTGTTTTGTTCCTTCCTTTGAATGGTTGTATCCATGGTATCCAAGAATTGAATCCAAAAACTGAGAATTCTTCATTACTAACTATTTATGGGAGCATATGACTTTTCCAGCACGAACACAACCTGTACAAAATACAATTAAGAAAGGGCAATAAAGATTCAGTTAGGCATTTAAACAAACATGAATAGTGCGAACCAGAGAGCGATCAAAACCTATGGAAGCAACAAGACGAAAAAGAGTTTTGGAGCTGGCCGCGGCACCATTGCTCTGGCGGCGTCGCAGGTCTCTTGACCTCGGGCTGCAAGAGAAGCAACTCATCTCCTCTCTTGTCTCTTTCTACGCTACATTCCCTGGCTGACACATAGGGCTAGGAATCAGTTCCAGAACCAATCAGGAGGTGCATTCTAATTTCTCTAGAAAGAAGAAGAAAAGGAGATTCTATAATTAGGTGAGTTACTTCTCTCTTGCTGTAGAGGTAATTGTTTCGCCATTTTTAGCAGATTCGCATCATATAAGCCCAAGGCGCGTAACGAATTCAGCTCCAATTTAGTGATCGAAGGAACTGGTATAAACGTTACCACAACGGTAACTCTCTCTTGCTAGTTGAGAACGTAAAAAATATCTCCGCGCCGAATAGTTCAAATAATGGCCTGAAAATAGTAGCTTCCATAAACATATTTTACGATTTAAACCGCGCCTACGTTAATAGAAAATCGAACGACGGATACAGCTGAGATTCTCTAATCCAGCGTAACAATTGGACCACTTACGAAGTTCTACTTTTACCTACGATTCACAAAGCAAGCATCTTCACTCCATTATTTCTGAACCCCGTAATTTCCCTACTGTAAAAAAGTCGTACATTACTGCGTAAGAATAAAAACACCGCCTTCGTTCCCACTTTCCATCTTTGCTTCACTTGAGCTTCCCTTTTAAATCCTACCATGCCCTTCTCACCTCAAGAAAGAAAAGAAAGAAAAATGAAGAAGCGCTCCAAGTTGCCGCCATTAATGGGCACCATGCTTAGCTTCATCCTCCTGTTATTCATCTTCCAATTCCCTCACAAATCATCCACTAGACTCCACCTCCCGAAGCCCTCGGTCCGCCTCTTTATTCGACCGAATCCGAATCCCCTTCTCCAACACACCGCCTCAGTACTCCTCCAAGATTGGCAAATTCTTGTTTTCCAATTTTACCCCTCTGTAGAAGCTTCTCGAAGGATGTCGTGCTTATTCCATGATAATTCAGTTACTCCCGCACGTGCAACCTCCTTTAGCAATGCTTTCGTCTGCCCCGCCGCCTCCGCGTCCGCCGCCCCTTCTACTCACCGCTCGCAGTTCCATCCGATAACCTGGTAAGGAAGCAGTATATGAATATCAATACATTCCCTCTTATGCTACGGTGGAACTGGATTGTCTATGAATCCCTCTCTACTGCCAAAGACGTGGTTGTATTTGCCAAAGGGGTTAACACCAAGCAAGGTATAAACCGACCTGCCAGGGAATTAACTTGCTTATTCTACTCCTCTGACAACCGGGCCCCCTTCTACACAACAGCTGTCACTAGTTCATCTCATGAGGTATTTCGTTGCCACCATCCTGACCTCAATGCAATACCTGAATCTACCAATCAGATTTTTGTCTCTCTTATAATTGGCAATTCTGGCAAGTCATCTGACCCGCTACCATCGGTTGCAATTTACACACCACCCAGTCAACAGCCAGTTTTACACCAGAAAATGAAAATTTGTGCGTGCACAATGGTCTATAATTCAGCAAAGTTTCTACCCGAATGGGTTAGGTATCACTCGGCCATTGGTGTAGAGAAGTTCTTCTTATATGACAATGGCAGTGATGACCGGTTAAACTTGACCGTGAACCGGCTCCAATCCAACCGGTTCAACATATCGACCCGGTTCTGGCCATGGCCAAAAAGCCAGGAGGCTGCATTCTCTCATTGCGCTGCAATAAACCGTGACACGTGTGAATGGATGGTTTTCATTGATGTTGATGAGTTTGTTTACTCGCCATCCTGGTCTAATTCGTCCAGACCGGGAAGGTCCATGCTCGGTTCAGTTCTGCCTGTTCAGCCGACAGTGGGTCAGGTTTCAATTGGATGCTATGAATTTAGCCCATCAGGTCATAGATACCACCCGAGGAATGGGGTCATACATGGCTATACATGCCGTAGGCATGCTGAAGAGAGGCACAAGTCATTGGTCCGGCTCGATGCTGTGGACCGGTCGTTGGTGAACTCGGTGCACCATTTCAGATTGAGGGATGAGTTCGAGTGGAAGAAAGTCGGGTGGGCAAGGGTTAACCATTACAAGTACCAAGCATGGGATGAGTTTAAGGTGAAGTTTCGTCGAAGGGCCTCAGCATTCGTGCCGGACTGGATGGATCGGGTTAACCCGGCATCTAAAGATCGGACTCCTGGGCTAGGGTTTGAGCCGGTTGAGCCGGCTGGCTGGGCTTGGAAGTTTTGCGAGGTGAATGATACGCGTCTAGGGGATTTAACCAGAAAGTGGTTTCATAGAGGTTAATTCTGGTTCCTTCAGCTGTAATTAATTGGTTTAGTTTTTTGTAGTTAATTTTTGGTTAACTGTGATTAGAGCTTATAGAAAGAAATGAAATGAAACAGGGAGAACAATTAAATCACTAGATAATATACATAGGAAATTAAGGAGCGTCATGGAAATCAAGCTAGGCCTTATTTTCTTTTTGCCCTCCATTTTCTGGTGACTATTGTTTTGTTATATCTTAGTTTTAGTTCATACTGTTCATTGATTCATTGATTTGTTTGTGGTTTAGCTTTTTTAAGAAGACATTATATAGAAATGATACAAGTTGTTTAGAATAGCCTTTTTTCCACTTATTGAAAAGTATTAGTTGTAAATTTCATTTGTGTGTGTTTGTGTGTTAACTTTGTTCGTTGCTTGAGCTTTTCGATCAAGAGGGCTATGTATAGACAAAAGGAGGCGTTATTTTGAAGCAACAATTGGATGTTTCCCTCTTCATACCAATAATTGATTTATATGTTCAAAACAAAACGTTGAGGAAATAAATTAAAATTATACAAAAGAAAAATCAGATATGTATTGAACAAAAAATAATATAACTTTAAAGAAAGAATAAATTGAATAAATTTTGTTGCAAATAGTGAAAACATTGTCTATATTGAAAAATGTAATTTTATCTATAAAATTTTGATATTAAATTCTAGTCTCGTGTAATAAATTTTATTGAAATCTTATAGCATAAATAGAATATATTAAATGAATTTAGATGCGTATGCATTGAGTATTCAACTCTCAAAATAACAATGATCTCATTAAAAATAAAATAAAAATGACAATAAGTCATATTTGATACAAGTTTAATGAAGTTCCTACCAAGGATAGATTTGATATGTGTGCTCAATATATAGATTATTTGTTAGTTGTTCAAAGCATAGGACTTGAAGAAGATTCTGCCAACTTAGTTTATTCTTTCTTTTTAAGTTCCTTATAAGAAGCAATTGACAGACGTCTAATCAAGCAATAATTTAATTAGTGTTTTAAGAGTTCCTACTTCCTACAAACAAAAATATTAAAAAATTAATTAATAGTAGTGTCAACTGTCAAGTGTGTGGCGTGGTGGCTTGGATATCCTTGTCTCCTTGAGCATTCCCATGTCAGTTAGACGGAAATAAATCTGTTGCGATTCTTTGACGGAAATAAATCTGTTGTGATTCCAAAATATCAGGGACCTGTTTTTTCAAATCCAACCATTAATTTGTGGCAATACACGAATTTCAATATCAGTTGGTTGTTATGTATGAATCTCAAAATCAGTTGTTGTTATGCACGAATCTCAAAATAAATAAATGATTGAATTTGAAAAAGCAGGATCAGATTTATTTCCTAGTTAGACTAGTTGTCTACTGCCAGTAGATAATTTTTTATGAATAAAAAAATTGTCCTGCCAGTAGGTAAAGGGTAGCCAAAGTTGAGCAACGCGCCAACGCGCAAATGAGGTGCACATGTGCTAATCCTACTGGGCTTTCCTCCCTTGGCTGGCTGTTGCCTGTTGCCTGTTGGCTGTTGGTTGGAAAATTCCAAACATTTCCTGGTACTTTTGTATATGCCAAAACCAAAACCAAAGCCTGTGATTGTCTCTGGAATCTGGACCCCACTCGCCGCTAATAAGCTACAAATTAAAAAATTGACGGGTCAACCAAACTGTGCCTCGCCATACAACTGTTATCCAAGAGATCAGTTTGCTAAGATTGTTTTTTTGGAGCACTATAAATTGTTCTTCTCTTTTGGCCTTGGGTAAAGTCGCGATGGAATTAGTTGATTGACATGAAACAACCTAGGGACAATTAAATTAGGCCATCAATTCGACAAGTAATATTTTGTTTAGTATTAATTACAAGGATGTCTATCGTTCACATTTTTAATTATTGACTTTGTATTCGCATCCTCTGAGATATTAAGTGCTAATTAGATCTAAGTTGCTCCGCTATAGTCTCTTAGACTTTAAATTCTCTTCCATTTTCTGATTTCTCACATGGGCATGCATGTTAATTATGTTATATTAGTTTGTCAGCTGTGACAATTAAAGTTATTTGTTTAATTATATTTATATTTCAGAAAAGATAAACAATTTATTGAGTCAAAACCTTTATAAAATTGCACCTTATTAGAGAACATGCAACTGGAGCCACTCTGAAGCATACTATGACTTCTACAAAACAAAATTATAGATCCAAATCAGAAATTATTGCCAGATTTGGTTTAGAGTATTTTACTAAATGGAATTTGACCGACAAACTAAACAAAGGATAATAATTTATTAGTTTACTGATTTAAATATTATTTTTTAAGTTTACTGATTTAAAATCTATAACTAATATCATTTTTTTATGAAAAACCCGGATACATAATATCACTGTTGTTGTTTGATGAAGCCAAAACATATAGCGAAAATTACTATTTTTTTTCTAGAAAATGACGAAAAACGAATGCAAAGTAGCTATTTTTTCGATTTATTTACCGCAAACTTGTTTTTAGATCATTTTGGCAGGTTTTTGAGAAAATTGTGTATTTAGGATAAAACAGAGCAAAAGTGTCATATTTAGGCGATTTCTAAATATGACGTCAAAATATGACACAACATGTGAAATAACGAAAATACAAGAAAATCTGCTAAGTCAGGAAGCCGTGCGGCCTCCTCTATGCCGCATACGGCATAACCTTGATGCCACACGATCCGTGGACTGTCATAAAAATACGCGATTTCTTAATGGGCCTTCCAGAAGAGCATAAATTCATGATGGGCCTTCTAGAAGGACGCGTTTTCTTAAGAGCCAAACTATCATAGCTATTTTTGGCTTCATCTATCCAACTTTGAATGCACTCCAAGTCTACACCACCTCCACTACTTCCACTACTCCACCTCTCATTTTAGGAAGGCTATAAATATCCCTCTTGTAATAGGATTTAGTATGTGTATTTAATTGTGTCAAGTCCATAGTAGTAGACTAGCAATCATCAATGTTATGTTAGATTAGAAAGTTACTTAGAGAGATAAGAGTAGCCATCAAAAGTCAATCAAGAGAAGAATGTGTCATCTAAGGAGACAAAGGTTCTTCCATCTTCAATTGGATTGTAATTTATGTTCTCCTTATTTTATTTCTTTTATTTTGACATGGCCATGAGAAGCTAAATTTCTCATATCTAGGGTGAGAGTTGTACTTGAATTCTTAGTTATGTTTTAATATATGTTTATGTTTTGTTTATGATGATTTGAGTTTCCTTTTATACTTTGAATTCATTTTTATTACGTCCTTGCATACATAGTTTTGTATGCTAATGATCCTCCACATACCAATAGGTGTTAAGTTGTTGCATCATTGTGTGAGAATGATAATGCATGTAAGTAATCCAAACACTTCGGCTAACGAGGCTTGGCAGCGGTTCAAAGATTAGAACCCAGTGAGTTTCCTTGGCAGGATAACGTAAATTGTATATTTAGATTATATTAGGAAGCCCTTAGATTATGTAGGGTCTTTGAGATATTTCAACTAGTCTAGATTATATTTGAAATATAATTGCGTACCTAAAATACTTCAATCTTGGTAGCCCAAAAGCCGATCGCAAGATCGGAAAACCTTTCAAATCGCATAAACAAACACCCAGCACGCCCTGCGGGGAGTGACAGTGCCACATGCGGGGTAGCTGTGGGACAATCTAGGCCGCATGCGATAGTGACAATGTCACATGCAACGTAGAGAAACGTCAAAATTTATATTTTGCATAATTAAAAATGATAGAACCTAAACCCTAGAATCTCTCTATTTACTGTTTAAAAAAATCCCGATAACCTAAACTAGTGAAAATTGTTTAAAATCTAATACACTATCTCTATGGATAGACAACCCAATCATACTACACGGTAGGATCATGTGTTTGTGATATGAAAGTAAGTAGAAATTAGGGTCTATAAATATTTAAAAGTAGTAGTTCAATTTGGACTCATCATTGTTTACACACAATATTATGGAATTTTAATATTTAGATAGATATTAAGAGCTTGCATAAATATATTAATAAGAACAATTTATGAAAGTTGATTTTTCTGTTCTCTATTATCATCAAAACAATGTTGAAGTATACTATACATTTGTATTAATATGTACTTGTATCTTAAAGTTTATATGACTCAATTATCTGACAATTATTCATTTTGTATTTGTATTCGTGAATTATCAGTTCGGTATCCGTATTCATATCCATTTAAGACGAATTTAATTTTAAATTCTGATATACATTTACTATTTGTATCGGTTCATTAAAAGACGAATACGAATACATAATGTCGGCTTTCTCACCTTGTGAGTACCATATCATATTGGATTTAGGTACGTTAAGTTTGAAATTTTAAGAAGGATTAAATGGGTCTCTCTCTGTTTTTTTTTTATTCTTACATGGCCCGTGGGCCTAAATGGGTCACTTTAATTAGTTGGATCACTTTTGTATCGAATATAAATTCTTTCATGTAGATTTGATGACTGAGAAAGAGATAACATGTAAAAAAATACTAACTGCATGAGTTGTTATATAACTTCAACCCTAATTTATTACTACCAACGGATTGTCATAAAAAAAACACTAATTTATTACGATGAAACTTTTATTATCAATATGAAAGTAAAATAATATAAATTGCCTTCCTAAGTGAGACATGCTATTTTCTAATTTATTATAATATTAAGTTAGAAGTGTAAAATGGCACTTAAATTTGTTTAAAAAATAAAATTTTGATTTATAGATATTAGATGGAATCTACAATTTACTCTATTCTATTTTTAGTGTATGGCATCCGAGAACCAATATTTATTACACAATTCAGTGACATGTGGTAAATATCGCGTGAGGCTTCGGAGGTTTTTAATTTTTATCTCGTCTTAGTTATTTGTAAAATTCTCAACCATCCATATGCTCGTAGTTGTCAATTTTATTTTGATATGATTCATAAATTTAACCAAGATAATTTTAGCGGCCAATATAGAGAAGTACAAATTAACTAAAATAAATTCAGAAGTGCTAAAAAAAATCTCGGAAAGTGCTATGTGCTATGTAACATTCCGAGATTTTTTTTCTTCCATTTTAAATACTCGTATTTGATTTTTTAATTTTGCTATTAGCCCTATGTTGTTATTTAATTATGACTTTAATAAATAATAAATAAGTATTTAAATTCAAATATATGCTATTGTAAATATTACATTGGTGTAGATTTATTTTAGAAATATACGTTTTAAATTTATTTTAGAAATATTGGTGTAAATTTACATATCTATTTCATTTATATTATAAATAGATGGGTCAGAGTTTATATCAACTTAGTTCAGCGCGCTATGTATCTCAACAGAATAATATTAATTGTTTATGTTAGTAGGTACTTAAATTGACTAAGGTGGTTAGAGAATTTAATTTAGAATCTATTTGACTTTAAATGAAAATTTTAAATTGTTGAAATCGATCTATTTGTGAGTGATATATTTACAATTTAAATTTAAAAATTATTTAATTCATACAAAGGTAAGAGTAAAAAAGTGAAAGTCTATTAGTTATTTTCATGTATTTTTTTATCAACTTTTGATCACTAGATTTTGGACTAAATAAAAATAAAAATAAATTAATTAAGCATATAAGTACATTACTTATTAAGTATATCAGTTTTAACTGTTTGAATTTAATTCTTTGAAACCGTTCAATAAATTTTAAAGCTAAATTCATATGGTAACCTTAAGTACAGATTACCTTTTATTCATAGTTTAAAATATAGTGAATCTTTCTTCACAAGA
The DNA here is from genome assembly GCA_025461045.1 of Carex parvula. Classification (NCBI taxonomy): domain Eukaryota; kingdom Viridiplantae; phylum Streptophyta; class Magnoliopsida; order Poales; family Cyperaceae; genus Carex; species Carex parvula. The sequence continues at coordinate 299,937 of JAJGRW010001084.1, read as the reverse complement.
TAACAAAAAGAAGCTTCTACTAGTAATAAAGTGTCGCCACAGAGGATCTGATCAACTTAATTACTTTGGTGCGCTATGTATTTCAAAAGATAAAAGCATCAATATTTTACAATAGAACAAAAAGAAGTTACTTCTAATAAAAAAAAAAAGAGTGAGGCTATGGTGATTTTTTTTTTAAATAGTATTCCTTTAAATTGTTTCAACGGAACAAGCCTCTGCAGGGCTGGATTTCGAAAACTAGCCTCCACCGATCCTACGGACCGGTGTAGCAAGAAAAACACAATCCACACCGATCCTAGAGATCGGTGGAGCCCGTTTTGCACCAGCCGATGCCCTCGCCATAGAAAATCCCTCATCTATACCTCCACCGATCCCTAGGACCGGTGGAGTCTTGATTTCCAAATTTTTTTTTTTTTTTTATTGTTGATTTCTTTGGGTGGGAGGCCTCGCACCATGATTGGATGGGAGTTTAATAATTGTTGATTTCCAAAGTTATTGTAGTTTAATAATTCTTTGGGTGGGAGGCCTCACAATATCAATAGATACACGAGACCAGTGCAAGAACCACTTTGGGTGGGAGGCCTCGCACTGTGAGTTTGAAATTTGGAAATCAACAATCAAAAAAAAAAAATTGGAAATCAAGGCTCCACCGGTCCTAGGGATCGGTGGAGGTATGGATGAGGGATTTTCTATGACGAGGGCATCGGCTAGTGCAAAACGGGCTCCACCGATCCCTAGGATCGGTGTGGATTGTGTTTTTCTTGCTACACCGGTCCTTAGGATCTGTGGAGGCTAGTTTTCGAAATCCGACCCGGCAGAGGCTTGTTCCGTTGAAACAATTTAAAGGAATACTATTTTAAAAAAAAAACCGGCTATGGTGCTATGCATAGCACGGATGGCTAGTGTACTACGGCTCAATATAGTACTTTTTAAAATTCTAACGGTCGATCCGAACCGTTCAATGTGATAACCATATGAATATGTACTTGCAAACTAAATTTTATATTTTTTCGAATTTTTTTACTATTTTTTTTAGATAGGTAGAATTTTGATGGTCCAGAATTTTCAAAAAACACTGATTTTTCTACCTATCTAAAAAAATAGTAAAAAAATTCGAAAAAATATAAAATTTAGTTTGCAAGTACATATTCATATGGATATCACATTGAACGGTTCGGATTGACCATTAGAATTTTAAAAAGTACCATATTGAGCCGTAGTACACTAGCCATTGGTGCTATGCATAGCACCATAGCCTCACTCAAAAAAAAAATCAAAGAGAGATGCATCCTAGATATAGCAACCGCGCAACCATCTAATGCACCAACTTTATTTTTGTTGAACTTGTATCATTCCTTTTGAACTGCTAAATAAGCTTGTAATTACAACATAATTAATTGTTGACTTCAGTCCGTTGCATTATTTCATTTATATTAATAGGAAAATAATGTCCTTTTAGAAGATTTCACAGACAGAGCAGCTTTTATTTGCTGTTATATATGGCTTTAGTGGTGGATTGAAGGTTACATATAATATATTAAGAAAAATAAATTAAGGAGATAATTGTAAAGAATATAAAAATTAAATTACCTTCTACTGTCGAAGATTAACCTCTAGCATCTACAATGGTGATTTCTTTTAAATTGCTAATCTGATGTGTTAATTGCTAATATAATTGCTCGGATGTACCACAGTTTTTAAATTAGCAAGTTTGCTTTAAAAGCAACTCTTTAGAGCATCTACAACGGTAATTTTTTCAAATTGCTAATATGATGTGTTAACTGCTAATATAATTGCTGGAATGTACTACAGTTTTTAAATTATCAAGTTTGCATTAAAAACAACTCTTGAATAAGCAACTCTAATTAAATTTCTGAATGGAGTGATTTAGAAATTATGAATCCCTTTAATTGCTAAACTCAGTGACAATTGCTAAACGTTTACTGGAATGGAAGTGCTCTAATTAGAGCAATTAATGCTAATATAGTATTTAGAGTAATAGGTATGACTTAAAATCCCGTCAGATTTCTATTATAGAATAATTACCTTTCTTTAATAGTGTTGCACATAATAAATCAATGAACAAAAAAGTCACAAACCGTCACACATAAAAATAAGTGTTAAGAATAAAAAAAAACATAAATGGTTATCTACTTTGGTAATAAACATTTAACACAAATGGTTGGTTAACAACAATTTCATACAAATTTCTCATGAAATTATTAGCAAAACTCGATAGTGCTTCATAGATCTAATTAATACCAAGCACCAGGCGGAGCTAACCGCCCGTATTGTGCGCGAGTAATGAACCGGATTTACTGTGACGGTTGCATAATCTCCAATCTGTGTACCAAACTTCTGACGAAAGTAATAGGTCACATAGGAAGCCATAGTGTGCTCATTACCTATTCTGTCAATATAACTGCAATACTTTCTCACAGTTCACATCCGTCACAGAAGATCTTAACTAGACCTGCTTGCCGCCCTATATGTATTCACAATTTAAAAGATAAGCACCAACAATATACTAGAGAGCAAAAGAAAAAACTTACAAGAGAACGAAAAGATGTGTATAGCTGCCTGGATATGGCAAGCAGATCCAGTTTACCCTTTCCTTCTCTTGCTCAACCGAGATGAGTTCCATGACAGGTATTATTCTCTTTTTTATATATATATATATATATATATTTTTGTAAATTGTTTTCTACTTGATTTTATGAGTGGTAGTGATGATAAATCAATGAATTCCAAAATAATCTGTAGTTCATTGAAATTTCTTGTCAATTTGGATTTGGTAGATAATACCACAATGGGGTAGTTGTGTTAATTAAGGTTTAAGATAGAAACTAGAAATCTCAAAGAAAACAAAATGTGCTCTGATTTCCAGGGGAACCATAACAATGATGAAGTTTACATATGCCAGTACTTTTTTATTCAATATATCAGTGTTAAATTGAAAAAAAAATGTCCCTTGTTAACAAAATAAAATGTAAAATTTCAGACCAACAAAACCGGCCGACTGGTGGGGAGAGGGAGTAGTAAAAATACTTGGAGGCCGAGATGTAGTCGGTGGTGGTACGTGGCTCGGTTGTACCAAAGACGGGAAATTGGCCTTCTTGACCAATGTTCTTGAGCCCGAGGAGGACCCCACGGCACGCACTAGAGGCGGCCTGCCTGTACGATTTCTTCAGGTAATTGCATGTGCATTTTTTGTTGTTGCACAGCATGGTTTGCATAACTCCAATTTTGAAGGATAAATATGGTTAATCATTGATTGATTCCGTAATAGAAAAACAACAATAACTAGTTATACCTTGTGGAATTTTTTTTCATTGAATTAACCATTCCATTTTGTTTAGAGAGATTTTGCTTAAGCAAGCAATTGAAGTATGATTGTAGTATGTCGTTAGCTTGGAATTGTTATGCAAGTCATTAAGCATATGAATCTAATGGATGTCATTATCAACCAATGTTACATAGAAGAGTAAAACATGAGTTATAAGCCAAAGACACCCTGATTAAATATCACATTGATTTAAGTTTATAAAGGGAGCAACATGCATGATGAGACAATTGGCAATGAGAATTATGTCATCTAAAACCTCCACATTTCTGAAGTTTCAAAACAAGGCCTCAAATATGAAGAATTTTTTTAATAATCCCCTGGACCAGAGTATTTTTGTATATTATTTCTTGCTCTGGAATAGTGATAAATCTGGCACAACTGGACTAGTAGCCTCTCCTCTTCTGCTTCCCATGAAATCAATAATGTTCTATATTGATTAATACTATCACATTATTGGTAGCAATAAAATTTTTTTTTTTTTTTTAATAGTTGTTAGTATTATTATCTGATTAGTATTGGTGTGACATTTTCCCCATTTTAAAGAGCATATATTTGGTATCTCCTCATTTCCATCATTTGATTAATATGGATGATAATATTAAGGGCTTATGTAATATTTTTGCCCTTTTGAAGGTCAAATATCGCATTTCGGTGACTCGAAAGGATCCAGACTTTGACAGGCATCTTAATTTTTACTGACGGTTACAAGGCTTGTATAATTGTAGGGGAAGAAGAGCCCACTAGATTATGCAAATGAGGTTGCAAAGGAAGCAGGAGAGTACAATGGATTCAACCTAATATTAGCTGATTTGTGCAAAAGGGAGATGGTTTATGTGTCAAACCGGCCAAAAGGACGGCCGACTGCTATTCAAGTTGTCTGCCCGGGTCTTCACGTGCTTACCAATGCAACACTAGATAGCCCTTGGCAAAAGGTACTTTTTTCTTATGTTATTCTTTATTGTGATTTTAGTTTTCTCCATTTTATTTCCGATCTTTGTTTTCATTGCTCTTTGTTGACTTACCTGTTTCTAGAAATTGTTTTTATTTTCACAGGAAGCATGTACTGGTACAGCTCTCTAACCAAATAGTTTGTTTTCTCTTGTACAGGCAGTATGTCTTCGTACGAGTTTTAAGGAATTACTGTTGAAGCATGGTGATAAAGAAATGGTTGCAAAGGATTTAGTTAAGAAGCTCATGACAGACAGGACTAAAGCTGATAACAGCATGCTGCCCAACACTGGTTGTGATATTGACTTGGAGCACAATACAAGCGCCATTTTTGTAGAGATCAAAACCAGCAAAGTAAGATAAGAGAAGCAACAATAGTTGTTTCCATTACAATAAAATAAAGTACAAGAAACAAAAAGAAATCTATCCTTGACATATTATCTAATATAAAATATTGTTCTATATGAAGGGTATTTATGGTACTCGAAGCACCGCAGTTCTGTCGATGAAAGAAAATGGCAATGTGAGCTTCTATGAGAAGTACATTGAGGCAGGAATTTGGAAGGATCATACTTTGGAGTACCGTATTGAGGAGTCTCAGTAGAAGACAGTAGCAGTTATTAAGGATTCAGGATCCAACAACACTCGTTGTTCGATTCGAGTTGTTACATTATATGTCATGTAGCAGAGAGTAGCAGTGTTATAAATATATGAATTTAAAAAAGGCAACATTGCTGATGTTGACTTGACGTAATAGATAACAATAATAGTACATAAACAATACAACTATGAAAGTTGAAGTATTTCGCATGGGAAATAACTAATAGTATACTTTTTTTGAGAGAAATAACCAATAACCAATAGTATACTATAACCAGACCCAAACTACAGAGCATTTGTTAGTTCATAATTAAACTATACCACTGTTAGTGTAGGGGGGAGCGAGAGTGAGGAATCAGAGAGAGGGGGTGAGAGCGACAGAGACATTGTCAGCAGCTGAATCATTCGATTTGGGATTGAACGTTGAGAGAGGGAGGATTGACTTGGTCAATTCTGAAGAGAAGGGGCAGAATAAAGCTAGCTAACGGAATCAATTCAGTAGTTAAAAGCATCCGTTAAGAAAAAATTGAGATCGTAGGTGGACTGGACCCTCGGTGACAGGAGATAACGGAGAAGAGGAGGCAATAGCACATCTTGTTTAATGACTCCCGACTGTATTAATTAAGGGATAAATTGATAAGACCACGTTACATCTTAGACAACAAGGATGATCCACTGCTACGTGCTTTATATGATAGAAGACAGTAGCAGTGATGATCCACTGCCAATCCTAAGCTGCTAATGAGTCAAGCTCGGCTCAAAACTCAGCTCAGCTCGTCATATAACTAAACAGGCTCAACTCGGGCTCGGTTCGGTCTTAAAGAAAAACGCTCGGCTCAAATTAATGAGTTTGAGCCTTCAGCTCGGCTCATAACTCACGAGCTCAACTCATGCCAAGCATTAAAAAAATAAACATTTACTTGATTACAAGTCATAACCTTACCTAAACTATTCTCGCAAATCAAACATAACCAAGCAGTCCGAATGAAACAAATGTGCTACGGCAAAGCAAATTTCAACAAAGAACACAACATAACTGATTGTTTTCATATACCACAAAATCACAACTAAGTACAGACACCAAATAAACAAACCCAACAACCGAACTGTTTTATACAAAATAAATTAATTCATATAAAATCAAATTAATTGAACTCGCTCCACATGATAGTTCAAAATCCAGTTTCTAAATTCCAAAGAACAAATCCACAAAGTCGTAAAATGATAAAATCTTCGTTATATTACGTTTCAAGTTCAAATTATAACACTAAAACTAAACATTCACATGCTTTATAAAATCTACTAAACATTCACCAGCGAGATGCCTGGATATGCACAACAATACATTGAATACTATAATTTTGCTTTTTTGCAACTCATTATCTAAATTTAAGATATCTCCAAGATTGTGAAGTTAATGCTCTTCAAGGGATCTTGTTCTCTTTTTCAAATTCCAAATTTATAACAAGAGATAACTTCAAATATTTATGCAATGCACAACTGACCTAATATGCCATATTAACTCAACAAATAGTAATTAGATTACCCTTACACAATTGTCTAGTTTCTATCATTTCACAATCTGTTCTTGCCTTGGTTTCTCATTTTAGACAAACACAACAAACCAGTGACATTTAACAGAACATACACTTCATCTAATTACTTTTCGCATAAACACGCAATTAACCGTGGGAGATACCAGTATGGTAGTAGCAAATATAATATAGAAAGGTAAGTTAGTACCTCTGAATTGGGTTCATTAGGGGGGCACAAAGCTGCTTCTGCTTCTTTAACTAGATCCATTTTATAACACGATAATGCAAATAGGTACCTCGACTGCAGCATTTTTAAACCTTAATCATTTAAAAATAATTACTGTCGTATAAAATCAACAAAAGAAAAGATAAAGTTTCCAATAAATAAATTGTAAATTCGACAATTTAAACTCAAGTCTGACTAGAATTCCATCCAATATTTATCTCAAAGAAAAAAATTATCCAATATTATCATGGCATTTATTGGTCAACACAAAATGCAAAACCCTTAATATACCAATTGTGCCCCTACTTTCCTGAGTCCATTTCTTTCCTTAAGTTGAAACTAAACTAATTGAACCAACTAATAAATGCAGCATTGGTTATTCTTTACAACAGACCTACTAATTCTACCATTAAATAACTTAACAAATGGAGAAGGCATAATACATAAGTAGCAAGTAATAGTAGTACCTTTTAATATATTGTACGCTGCATAAGGTTGGTTATTTTGAAGGTAACAAGTCGCTAGCAGTTGCTGGTTTATCTGAAATTCACTTAAATTTAACCAGTATCAATTTATCACAACAATCACAAGATATACGCAAACCCACAAAATAGAAACAATACCAATTTACCACAACTCAGAGAGAAGGGTTTTGATTTAACCAAAATACAATCAGCATTGCAACTCAGAGAGAGAACAGCGACCAAGCGAGAGGAGCTTAGAGACTCAATGGGCGAGTTGAGAGAAGAGCGACAGAGAGTGGAGACCAACTGAGCGAGAGGAGAGCGAGGTGAGCGAGGTGAGAGAGCGATAGAGAATGGAGAGTTGGAGACCTAGAAAGAGAGCGACAGACATAAACTCGAAAAGAGAAGACTCCTTGGCTCATGAGCCGGCTCGGCTCAGCCATGTTTGAGTGATAAAATATGACCGAGTCGAGTTTGGACTTTATTTAGTTTAGGACATAGCTCGATACAATTTATTGAGTTGTTCAACTCATTGGCTCATGAGCCGGCTCGGCTCATTAGCAGCCCTAGCCAATCCACTGCTACGTGCCTTCAATCTGAATGTACCAAAACATGCACTCACAAGTATTATCAGAATGCATGCTTGCGGAATCTAAAGACATTCCCATTATAGTTATAAAACTAAGAGAGACCTTGATTTTCAATTTTAAATTAGAGCTACCTACTTTATTAAGTCTAAAACAAGCCAATCCAAACTACTGATACATGAAATGAAAAGAGATTACCAGAGGCAAATCTCCTTTGTCAACCAAAAAATAAATTATAGATGACGTTAGGATTAGTGATTATAGAAGATCACACTGCAGTGCTCATTTTATTTCTTGTGCATTCTGGATTCTGGTGAGTTCTGGCGAGAGGCGAGAGAGGCGAAAGAGGTGGCCTTGTCAGATCTGTCCCAGCACTGAAATCTATTGCCTTTCCTGTGGGGCCACTATCTCCTGTCAATCTCATTTTACGCTTTCCCTACATAAGAAAAGACAAGGAATTCTAACAAGTCAATTTAAGAGTATAAATCTCTGATTCAAAAGTTTGCAGCTTTGGATGATTTGGGTTTTTCGTTCAGATGCTCTTTCGATTACAAACTTTTGAATCAGCTAAGGCATGTACTAAGTGGGCTGTGGCTGTTCCAACATCAGCTACTTCATCCCCATGCCACTACCTCGTGCACCATTACATTTTCAGTGTTTTTTGACAAGGATTTTAAATTTAACTACACAATGCCTTACCTGTACAGAGACTTCACACAGAGTGGTGACCCTCGCAGGGCACCTAGCATAGATAGGTTTATGCTTGTGTAAGTCTGTGGCTAACATGCATGTGGCATAAATGGAGAATATAGGACAGATGATGTTGTGTGTGGCATTGCTTTCTCGACCGAGTTGGGTTTAAAGAAATGAAAATAATTAGATACATGTTTTAAGGCCCTGACAGAATATTTGTTTAGTTCACCATTTTGGACGGATACAAAAGTAAATTGCAATGTTCCATGAATTTTATAAATGAAACCTAGAGACTTTCACCACTATGGAAAACCGATAAAATGCTAACTATTACTAGTTTCATTACCCTTCTTCCACAACGAATTAACAAAAGGGACTCTACCTAACCAACCGTTCAAACTTGACCTATCTCCGTCCACCTCATTCTCCCTCCAAAACTTGATCACACATAACCTCTCTTCCTCGGTTGATCTTTGCAAAGCAATTTTCGACCCATATCCTTTCTCTCTCATGACCTGGCAAATCTCAGACTGGTCATTTTCACTCAGCGCAACCATGTAAGTTAGCCCGTTAGTCGATAGTAACTCGTCTACCACATCTAAGATTCTATCTATGACCGTTCGGCCATTAAACCCACCATACCAACTACACCAACTTCATCCTCAGGTGTTGGTACGTAAGGCGGATTGACCACCAGCACATCAATGCTTTTCCAAAGACGTTTTTGGAGGCACGAGGCAATATCAGTCACCACAACTTCACAATGTATACCATGGTTGGCTGAGGTCTGGAGTGTGGTTTGAGCTGCATGCAGGTTTATATCAGTTGCAAAGAATTGAGTCGAGGGGTTACATTGGCTGACAGGGGCGGATCCAACTAAGTCCAGGGTAGGGCAACTGCCCTACCCTGGAAATTTAAAATTAGTTTACAAGAACTGAGTTTTGGGTCTTTGCCCTACCCTAGAAATTAAGATTGCCCTACCCTGAGCCTTGATGTGAGCCCAACAATCTAATATTTTAGATAGTCCAACAAAATAAATGGATAGCCCAACAAATTATAATTATAATATGTGCGCTGTCACTGATCCAGAAAGAAGAAACGAAAAAAAATAGCGTTGCTCTCTCTCTAATTCTCGGAGCTCTCCTCTCTCTCTAATTAGAGATTGAATTTGTGCTTAGTAATATTGAATTATCACGTCTTAGAACTCTAAGCTGAGAATTAAGGCTAGGGACATTATCTCATACCCCGAGCCACAGCCAATCTCTAGACAAAATTTAGGGTTTTGGTTAATGAGATTTAACCAGTCGGCCAAGAGTGCATCAACTAGGAGAAATGAATCGTCGCATGGTTCATACACTTCTGGATGACTGCTTACGAGCTGGATTTTTGCAATTTTGGGTACACTTTCAGTTATAACCTGAAAACAAAAAAAAAAGATAAATTGATAAAAATAAAGAAAACGAAGTCATCTTTGGGATCACAGACGAATTATTTTCATCTTTCCAAAGCGATATATCTGCAAAAATCTAAAAAGAAGAGCACTGCTGCAAATATTCAGCTTACAGCTTTCTTTTGCAGTTTCTTTGTTTCTTCAGAGGGACTTGCGAGTTCCATCTCCAGAGGTTGCTCCATACCTAACAACTAGTCAAACAAAAACACAAAAAGTAGGAAAAACTAAATAAATATTTATAGAAAATATTACTGCATTAGAGTTGGCAGGAAACAATTGCAATTTCTTCCCTTTTTATTTTTATTTTGGTTCTTGTTTGGGCAACTTTTTTTTTTTTGCTCATGGGCAAACTATTTAATTTCCAATTTCTGCAGAACTTTCGTTTCATAATTTAATTATCTTTTTTTTTTACTTTTATTACAACCACAAAAATCTCTATTTACATCTACGTGTCTCTCAGATCTGACATAATTTTTGTACTAGATCTCTCCTTGAGAATTATAAATTTCACACTTCACAAAATTAGGAGCTCCTTATTTTCCTTGTAGATCTCCCCCTCCCTCCTCGAGAATTTTAATTTTCATACTTCAGAAGAAAAAAATGAATAAGAAGTACATATAAGGCCTGTTCGGTGTACAGTTTTTAGGTGGGAATTTGATGGGATTTGGATTATAATCCAATTAGGTGTTCGGCGGACCAATTTTGGTCAGTAGGAATTTCCTGGGGTAGTTCCCGTTCTTCCAATTTTAATGTAATTTTGGGCCAAATGAAACCAAGAGTCAGATTGAATTTATTATTTCCCAATCTCTCTCCTCTCTTTTATGGCTGGCTGCCAAGTGGAGATGACTCTCTCTCCTCTACAACTTTACCCAACACATACAAAATTGATTGATCTATATATAAGTAGTTCAAACATGTTTTAGTAACGCAAGTGGGACTAACAGATTCCTATTGACTATATATCAATATAATAATTTTTTTTTACAAATTACAACAATTTTTTTGCAGCATATTAGTCTAATTATTTTGTGTACAATTTTGTTTTCTTATTTAGATAGAAATACATTTTTTAAAATAAATATCAATATCAATGTCAAAGTGACAACTTCTTTATTATAATCTTCTTTTTATTTGTTAATCTTTTGCCAATATATATAAAAATAAATATGAGAGACAACAAAAAAGGTGTTTTTCAAAAATTAAGCAATATGAAAATATTGTATTAATCACCGTATTGATCAATTTGTTAATTTACTTTTAATTAAGTATTGTTATGTTATTGTTTAATTTATTTTATATAATTTAATTAATAATTATTTTATTGATACCAAATATTTTAGAAAGAAAATAGAATTTCCCACAACTATTCCCACAGTACAACCGAACGTTCATTCAGTATATTGCACAATTATTCCCATGCATACCTATGAGTATGGGTTCCCGCAAATAAAAAAGTGGGTTCTCGAACCCGTCAAATCTCATTCCGCACAAATCCCGCAAAAATGAACATACCTATGAGTATGGGTTCGTTTGTCATGGAATTGTGTGGGATGGGATTTGACGCGTTCGGGAACCCACTTTTTTATTTGCGGAAACCCATACTCATAGGTATGCACGGGAGCAGTGGCGAAGCTAGAAATTTTGTTAGGGGTAGGCAAACATATATAGTTGCAAAAAAAAATTTAACATAATATAAAATTACATTATCAATTAAAATAAATAAGAAGTCAAGATAATATAAATGAATATCAAAGGTTTCAACTAAGTCAAAAGTTTATAACAAATATTCATTTAAACAATTCAAGCTATTAAAGCAATTTAAACAATTCAAACAATTCAGAACCTATCAAAATTCTCTTAAAGCCATAATTAATTGGGTTTAAAAACTGATTAGTCCTCATTTAAACAATTGAAGCAATTCCATGTAGCAATTCCATGTAAATAAAATTAAGACAATAATACAAGTAAAAATTAAGATGAGAGCTATAGCAATGCACAAAAATAACAAGTGCTTAATCATCTTCTTGTTCAAAGTTCAAAGTTATGATGGAGTTAGATCAAAATCACATTCACGGCTTCAATCCTTTTGCTGCCTTAATTAGTTAATTTCATACACAGAAGCTATCTCCAACATAATACCGCCCCGAGAATGCATCTCAGGTTTTAAGTTACAGCCCTTTATTTTGGTTATCCTATTTTATTTTTCTACTATTCTTGCAAATGTTTAAATTCATTGTTCAGTATTGGTCAAAATCCAAGCAATTAAAACACACAAATCATGTAAATCACGGTCTGCAAATATACTCTAAAATTTAATTTTAGGTGGCCTGCAAATATACTTCCAGATATTACAAGCAATTTTGCGAGAAATTCGGGTCAGGAAATTCTGTCAGGAATATACTTCAAATCCAAGCAGGTCAGGAAAATTGCGAGAAATATACTGCAAATCAAAGTTCAGGTCAGGAAATTCGGTCAAAATCCAAGCCATTTTGCGAGAAATCGAGGAAATTCGGTTAGACCTAAACTCCCGTATTACAGTAGAAGGGGATTTACCTACACTACAGCAGTAGAGGCGGGCTGGCACAGGCGGAGGCGACGGTCCTCCAATTTTTTTCTTTTTTCGCGTTTCGGCCCCTGGCTGCTCTGGCTCTTTGCTAGCGGAGGGTTGAGACGAGAGAGCATTTTTTTTTTTGATTGATCTGGGCTATGGGTTCTGGGCTTTGGGTTCTGGGCTATGGGGTAGGCAAATTCAAAAATCTGAGGTAGGCAAATCCAAAAAGAGGCCCGGTCCCAATGATACACTAGCTTCGCCCGAAAATAAATCTGCTGTGATTCTCGGGGAATCACAGGACCCTACGATCCGATCCCAACTGTTGGTCTTTCTCGAGATGCGTGCATGAAATTTACTTTTCCGAAAATGTTTCCGAGATCCGCGCACGGAAAAATTTGAACCGTTGATCTAGAAATTTCAGGATGCCATCCCTCTCAGAATCACAGCAGATTCGGACTCAGCTTCGCCCCTGCATGGGAGCATGTTATTCCTGACCTATAGCCCGAGTAACTAGGATGTTACCAGAACCCAAAAAAAAGGGTTTGGAAAAAACGAAGAAATAATTTAGAATGAATTTGAGATGAATTACAAAAATACTCCTACTGTACCTGGGATTGGTCTACGGACTGTGCACGTAGCTCCTCGTTCTCCCTGGCAGACTCGTCAAGGGAGTCCATAGGCCTCTCAAGGTCACGCTCAAAGAGAGAGCACTCTCTCTCCAGCTTAGCACAGTGTGCTGACAGCTGATCATAGCTGGCTTGCACAGACATCTTTTCCTCCACACATCTCTTCAGCGCTTTTGCATTCATGCTTGCCTCCGACTGGTATCATTTCCAGAGAGACCATAAGTAGAATGTTTTTGTGTTAGTTTTAAGATCTGTTAATTTAAATAAACAGAGATATTGTTTGTGGCTGCTATAGTAGTAATTATTAACAAAGGATTCCGATGTCAGATTTTCGGTAGTGGTATTATCAGGTCTTGACAGTTGCGGTGGCATTGGCAGCCCTTGGCCACTTGAGAAGAAAATGTTCAGGTAATATTTGCCTTCACTTAATATCTAAGCATCATTAGAAATGGTATCAATATAAGATTGAGATTGATCAAATCAAACAAAATGAAGAAATTTTGAGTGATGACGTGGTGTTTGCATATACGACCAAACTAAATAGTTTTTGCCCTTCTTTATGGTGTCTAATTGCAACTTTAGGAAAATGGAGGTTAATATGTGAATTTGAAGTTCAACCAATGAAATAAAACAGTTAGTTTTAAAATCACGAAATTAAGGAGTAGCTTTACTAGTTCCACCTAGATATTATAATTTTTGTTTATTTGTATTTATTTTTATTTTATTTTAAATTGCAAACTGTAAGGTTAAATATATTGGTTTGATTTGTGGGCACTCAAAGCTACTGATAATTAAGGAAAAGATAGCTTAATGTGGGTGTTGGGGAAGCATAATTAGGCACTATTGACGCTTAATTGACAATATTAGGTGATCAGAGACGCAATATATCATCTGAGGTGTACACAGTATGAAAGGTGAGATAATTTTACAGAATGCATTCCTTTGTATTGTGCAACAGACAACAGCGTAAAAGTAAATTGAACACAAATCAGAAATACAGTTTTTTATTTTAATGCGAAACCTAGAACTTGAATGCGACACCTTAGTTAATATACAATCAATCATTTCTTACGGAATATATCCCTTCCATTTTGTCAGATTTTCTGTGGCACTTGAATGCATACCTGTGTTACAGGACAACAGACATCAGGTAATCATCAAACAATATCCCAGCTGCCCGTAACTTGGCCTAGAATTTTATATAGCTAATATGATGAGCCGTATATTACTGTAGCAGGCAGCAGGGCTATTTGACTGTGTTTTCAGCAAGCTGCTAGTTAGTAATAATAAGAGGATCCTTTTCTTTTTTTCATTGCAGAGGATCTTTCTTTTTCAGATTAGTGAGCTCTCATACATTTTTCAGAAGAAAAAATAACACATAGACATATATTTAGCAATCAATTACAACTAGCAAATATTAGGGGAAAACAATAGATGTAAAACAATACATACCTTCTAACTGTGTGATCTGCACCAGCACAGAATCTAGATGAATCATAGTGGAAGCAACAATCAAGTACTGGCCCACCATGCAAGAACTCACATTTTAGTAGATTTGCATTTGCATCATACAACCTGACAGTGTGAATACGAAATGTGTAAACTTAAGCAGAATTGAAATTAAATTTTGAACAGTGTAGCAATTAAAATCCGTGCTCATTCAATCCATGAACCAACGAAACCAGTGAACCCTCAGTGTAGTGTAGTTCCTATAAATTTCTCAAAAAATGAATGATTCTGATTGCCAGATCAGCGAGTTGTGATAGTTTCAGTGGATTCCATTTCCATCTGGTGAACGTAACTAAAAAGGAAGGAAATAACAAGGTAGAAGGTTGTTATGTTATCCCAAGAGGAAACTAAAAGGTGATCACTGTGATTTGAGAATCGGAGGTTAGAGATTCCATCAACAGCTCCATGCCCCCGCTGTTAAGTGTTAAGTGTTAAGTGGAACTTAATTTAATTATGTGATTGCAATTCAAGAGGCATGCATTAATTCTGACAAAGATATTGGGCATTAATTAATTCTGCTTCAATTCAACTCGTTAACAGGCGGCAATTTTAGCAAATTAATGTCTTCCCAGAATATCACATTCATCAGTCGGTGGCCACTGCACGTGGAGGCGCACGTGTTTAAAAGATGAAAAAAGAAACGGCTCTCAGTCAAGTGCTAGCTCTAAGTATTATATAAACCACTTCCTGTTTAAGAGCAAATACGAACTGGTACGTACCAGCGGTAGAAGCAGCTAATATCCTGTGATATAATAATACTTGAAGGTCCTCTAAAGTGAACCGGGGTACAATAAGACAGTTGAAGAACCATTGTTGTGAATTAACCCTTCATCTATCATCTAATTCACCAATTTTTCCCCAATTTAATCAAACTAAACTTAGGGATATGCGATAAAGTCCCAATTTAAACCAATTTAACGTCTGCCAAAGCTTAAAAGCCAAGTAATAATTATCAATTGTTTTAATTGTTGCCAGATGATGGTACATCATTCCTTTTTTTTTTCTGTAATTTTAATCAATTAGGAGAATACCTGGCTCTGCTAAAAGCTTAGATATTTTAGGATCACTGCTATTTTTGCAAATTGATATCTTCCCAGAATATCCCAGAATTAAAAGAAGAAAAAACAACGGCTCTAACCTCTCAGTCGAGTGCTAGCTCTAAGTATTATATATACCACTTCATGTTGAATATTTTCGTGGTTTTCTCTTGATATCCAAATTCTTGATTTCCATCCTCGAATTGATCAAGAAAGAGAAAGAGAAAGAGAGAAAGAGAGATCCATGGATAGCGGCATGCAGGGAAAAGCAAAGAAGACGAAGGGCTTGCGATCAAAGCGTCGACCCCACCAGTTCCCACCTCTGAATGCGGTCGCCATCGGCAACACCATCTCCGACTATGCTCAGAGCGCCGTGTACAACTTCTTTAGCCCGTTGGAGTTGGAAATCGCGGATGCTCTCGTTATGCTAGCTCGTGGTGTCGTGTCCGAGGCCGACTCCAAATCAAAGATGCCAAAGATTCCTAAAATGCACGAGTGCACCGCTTGTGGTTGTGGGCTCAAGTTCTCTTCTGGTCAAGCCCTAGGTGGCCATAAGAGAGCTCATTACGAGGGGGTCATAACTCATAAAAGAAAGAGGGTCGCTGTCGCTGAGCGTGAGTCTGAGTATGGCGCTGGCGCAAGTGGCGCTGAGAAGAAACCTAAATTTGATGACGTGTAATAGGTTTAGATTGTCATCCGTAAGGATTGATTTCCTTATTGTTTGTTTCTGAGTTGGACCTTTCACCTTTGTCATTGTCATTCTCTTCTTTCATTAGTTAAATATTTAGTTTAATTTTAATCTTTTTATGGGTATTTAGTTCATCCGATTGATTTATCTCTTGTGAACAATAATGATGTGGGTAAAGATTTTTATAATATTTTAATTCTTGATCTTTCTTGGATGAAAATTGTCATTTTACAAGTATACTTTTTTTTACTATAATTTGTTTCTCATAGATTTTTGTATTGTGTGTTTAGTGAAGGATTTTAATTTCAAATTACGCACTAATGGGTTGAAATGAGTACATCTGTTATTAATTGTTTAATTGATAGCTTTTAATTACTAACTGTATAATTGAGACCTTGGTGATGTTTGTTTGTTTCACACAAAATGATAGTGGACGTGATTGAATTATAATGATGGTTTATTCTTTATTTTATTTTTATTTTATAATTGTTGGATAATTAATATTAGCAATAATTTTGCATTCTGCATTGTTAATTTTCAGTATTGAAGTTTCTATCTTCACTTTAAGTATATCATAAAACTTTATAAGAGTATTAAGACTTTTATTGTTGAATTTTTTTTGGATGAAAGCTCTCATTTTACAAGCATGATCTTTTTATGAGTATTTAGTTCATACGATTGATTTAGCTCTTGTGAACAATAATGATGTGGGTAAAGATTTTTATAATATTTAAATTGTTGATCTTTCTTGGATGAAATTCTTCATTTTACAAACATGATCTTTTTTGCTATAATTTATGTCTCATAGAATTTTGTTTTGTGTTCATTGAAAGATTTTAGTTTAGAATTACGCACTAATGGGTTGAAGTGAGTACTTGTGTTACTAATTGTTTATTCTTTTGTTTCGTATTAAGAAGCTCTGCCAATACGAATGAATGATCAATTTAATAAATTTAATGAAGCAACTCTCTCTCGCCAAGAAGCAGCTCCGCCAAATGAGAAGAAAAAAACAGAGCTCTAACTCAATTTATATTTTCCATGGACACTCACCGTTGAAAGAATAAAAAAAGTTAACCATTTGAGAATTTAATTGAAAAAAATACTCATGTGCTGAACGTCTTAAAAAAAAATGCTCACAAATTGCTTTTACCCATGAAAACTCATAAGAAACCCAATTACCAAATAGGCCTTTGGTGTGTAATTTTTTTTTTTCCAAGTCATAGATCGATTTGGAGTTGCATTCTTTCATGTTCAATTCCTTAAAATTATTTACTTGTGTCAAAAGATTAAATCAGACAACAACAATAACAATTAAGTTTAGTCCCAAACAAGTTGGGATAGGCTAGAAATGAAACTCAATTAGAGTCATAATTCAAATGAGTTTCATTTCTATAAAGATACTTGTTTTACCGTTGACTCGCCACGCCTTATCACGATTCTCCTCCTTTATTCTAATTTGAAACAGGTTGTGCAGAAACTACACATACAAAGTTTAAATCAGGCAACAATCACACAAAAAAATGTTTTTATAATATAATATGCCTCTCAGTGCGTGCTAGTTTGTGAATTCAGTTCTGTTAATTTGAATTTACAATTGCCTGTCCTATTTGAACTACTATGTATGTGTTTGCCTGGTTATGATTGAATGGAGAAATAAACTTAAAATACTTTTAGTTGTTTTCAGTCTCTTATAACCAACCATACTTCTTAAGACGTATTCTCTTTTTTTTTTTCTTTTCTTTAACCAGGAAATTTAAAGATATGTAGGTAACAGCTTAAATAAAAGTTGCTAATTTGTACAGTTTGAATTTGTAACTGATTATTTTTTCACAAGATTAAATGTGAAATATTGGTTTGCTCGGAAACTTCTTTAATGCTTGTAACGAACACTGTTTAGGGCTATAAAATGGCCCAATTAGTGCCTACGGGCTTGTACAAAGAAATGGCCCAATTAGACTTTTTATGAAAGCTCCATTTTTTTTAAGCAACTCAATTTGATAGTTGGTTCTAGTGTATTGATTATACCCGCCCGGTCCAACCCGACCCGCGCAAACCCGGGACCCGGACCTGGACCGACCCGGATCCGACCATGAACCCGACCCGAACCGTCCTAAAGGGATGGGTCGGGTTTAAAACGGGTCGGATGCGGTTTTCTGGGTGAAACCCGACCTCCCCCCCACCGTTTCAACCCGTCTACCCGAACCCGACCCGGACCGGCCTAAACCCGACCCGAACCGACCTAACCTTGACCCAAAACCGGACGAACCCCCCCAAACCCGGCCGAACCCGGGTGAACCAGACCCTAAACTCGACCTAACCCGTGTCAACCCGACCCTAACCCCCAAACCCGGGTCTAACCCGCCGAAAACCCGGCGGGATCCGAGCCAACCCGCCCCAACCGGGTCAACCGTCCGAATTTGAAATTTTTTTGAAAAAATGGTACAATTGTTTTTCAAATTTCAAAATTTTGACTCTGCTTGCGCTGCCTACTTGCCTCTGGCTTGTGGTGCCTCTTTGACTCTGCGCTGCTTTGGCTTGGTTAGCCTCTTACAGATAGCCTATTATACACTATTACAATGTATTAAAGGCAACACCAAGATTGGAGATTCTACATTTGTTATATGTATTTGCTATTTGTACTCCTGGACAGATAGCCCTTTTAAGTTTTACCATTGTATTAATATGCTATATGCTATTTGTTTGTGTGCCTTTAATTTAAGCCAAGTACAAATAGGTTAGCTAATTTAATTTATATTATATTAACTTTACATTTTAATGTAGATTATATTTCATTTAGATTTTACATTTAAATTAGATTTACATTTCATTTAGATTATATTTAATTAGATTTAATTTAGATTACATACGATTACAATTGTTATGTTATTGTTTTCTTAACGGGATTTTTAACTGCTCTAGGTTGCTTTAGTGTTAACTGAATATAAACAAATTTAAAAATCACAAGATCGAATTTTGGAAAAAAATGTGATTCATTAATTTAGCGTAAGCTAGATGAAATAATAATTGAAAAAACAATGAAATAAGTAAGTTATAAAGATTTCCAATCAAACGTAGATAGTTAGAAAGAATGTCTATTACTTTTTATTCTATTTTTTATTAATTAAAATAATACATATTAAATTAACATACATAAATTTCATTCAAAAAAATATTTAGAAATGTAATAACAAGTTAAGAATTCTTACTTATTTTTTTCTCTTTTTCTATTCAAAAATAGAAAATAGGAAAATTTAGGAGAATTTAAGTAAAACCAAACAAAAGATATAAAGAGGTTAGTGGCTAAATGGACAGATGTAATGATAAGTAATTAATTTAAAATTAATATAATTATGAGAATATTATATGCATGTTGATAAAAACATATTAAATTTTATAAGCTATATTATAAAATGGTGTTGAGTTTCTCTATTATCTTAGTAAATTAATGTTTAAAAAGAACTAAGTTCTTACTAAAACTCAATCTATTAGATCATTTTAATTTTTTTATTTTGGTAAAATTGGAGATTCTACATTTTATTTGATTACACCCAACAAATAGCATATTTATACAATGTATTAAAGATTTTTCTTTTAGAATTATAATTTGACGGGACGTTATGGTTTATACCATTACGTTCTTCTTAGATTCCAAATTTTCATGGAACGATTTTTTTTATTTTCTTATTTATAAAAATATATTGAGTTCAAATAAAAAAAAAAAAAAAAAAAACTGAAAAAAAACAGATGAAAAACGGTCTATGGAACAGAAAAAAAAAAAAAAACCGGACCGACCGACTCCTGACCCGACCTAACCCTCCCCGACCTAACCAGCCGGGTTTAGACCGGGTAGGATCGGCCGAGTCAGACCCCCCCAACCCGACCCCCCTACCCGACCTCAACCCGTTGACCCGGGCTAAACCCGCTGCCCGAGTCAACCCGGGACCGGGCGGGTTTGGGACCGGACCGACCCGACCGGCCCCTTTTCAATACAACTAGTTGGTCCTTTTCCGGATATCCTTACACATTAATTTAATCAATATTAATTTGAGTTAAACTGTCTGCGTACATTTACCAAAAACATACATCGCATTGGTCTCATTAATATTTTCTACCTTAAATTAAAATTTACTACGTACGAATGATTCGTACTTTTATTATAAAATATAATGTAATATGAAAAACGACCCGCCCATATATAAGGGTTCATTTCGTATATGCCAGTCTTTTACTTAAACTACCTCCGTGAAGTATTGGTACGTAGTGTACCTAGAATCATGAGAAAGAAAGGTTCATGCAATGATTTTAGATGTTCATGCATACATCATCAGGGTTAGAATCAGAGTCAAATAGGTATCTTACTTATTACATGAAATTGGTTGGAACTTATATTAAGGCGTGATTAATAGCACCGAAAGAAACACCAGTCTATTTAATCTATAACTACAGGAACACCATGTCAAATAAAAATATAGATTACAATAATTAATAGACTACAAAAGACATCTATAATCATTAAATAATAAACAGTTGCCCGCCGTAGTTAACATCGAAACTTTGCGGTTCAATGGTCCACATGTTTGAATTTTGAATATATTTCATGCGCACACCGCAAAGCATGGGGGTTTGGCTCACACAAAGTGCCTTCGAAACTAAAATTTTGTTAAGGTTGGTGTTATACTAACAATTAACCTTACATCTTGTCATTTGTACTCCTGTCATCCTCTAAATATAAAAGAAAAGGGATAAGAGTACAGTAGGCTCTCTTCAGCACTGCTAATCAACGTAAATATATTTATGCAAATGATGGTACATAAATTTCTCTCCATTTCTTATAACTTTCCATTTACACATTTAATGTTTCAACTTGCTCAAGCATTCTCTTTTGTTGCTTAATGAAGGCACTAAGCGAAAGAATGCCCCAGATGGAGAAGAGGCCTCGATCTAAGCCAATGTCAGGAAAAACCGTCACGCTCCTGTGTGTCACTAGCTTTCTGGTTGGTTCTTGCTAAGTGGTCGGGTCTGGCTACTGCAACAACCAGAAAGAGAGAGCAATTCTATGATAAATCATGGATCAAAGGTCTCATTATTCACACACGACTGTGAGAACAAGCGAGTATGTTTCTTTTTCCTTTTTAAGTCTGGTGCAATGGTCTCTACTGTGTTTCTTAATTTTTATTGTGGAGCTATAAACAAAAATCACGTATTGATCGTAATTAATTTCAGTTGCGAAAAGACTAGAATAAAATAGATTCCAATAAAATTGGAGAAAGGTAAATAAAAACCAAACCTTTACAAGGCCAGAACCATGCAATTAATGGATGAAAATTACATAATAAGTGCTGAGTAAGTAAACACATTGTTTTTGCATTCAGATATTAGGCGAGATGCGTCCGACTGATGTCATGAATGAAGTAACCAAGACACATCAAGCAATACAGTGAGTAATCTAATTAAACTTTATCCTCAACATCTTCAAGTGTGCATTATTTTTTTTTGGTTTTTTTTCATTCAGGTCCTTGGATAAGGCAGTATCTTCTTTAGAACTGGAACTTGCCGTTGCGCGAGCTAGCAAAGAATACGGTGGCATCGGTTTGAAAAATTCCAAAAGTGCTCCTCAGAAAGCATTTGCTGTTATTGGTATTAACACAGCATTTAGTAGTAGGAAAAGACGTGATTCGCTTAGAGAAACTTGGGTCCCTACAGGTTAGCATTTTTAGTTTCTCAACCTCCTATAATATTTTACTTGCATAATTCCCAACAATCCATATTTATTTCTATAGGATTTCAGTTTCAGGTTACTGTTAGGTTTGCCTTTTGTCATCATAACAAATAACGGAGGAATTAATCAAATAGCCATTTACTAATGGGTCAAAACTCAAAAGTACTAATTGGAGCCAATATATACATCTAAAACACCAACGAATTGTGATATGAAGTGATGCATTCTTCCAGTACTGGTACCAGCTAATACCTGTATTACAGGTGCATTGAAAGTCTGTTCCAAAAGATCCCACCTTGAAAAATATTCTTATGGTAAAAGGAAGAACAGTCAATAACAATAACAAATATGATCACAACTAAAAGTAATAGAAATATTAAATAAACAAAAAAAAGGAGGATACAAGTAGGTTACATTTAGCACCTGTATTCTTCATTTTTATACAACCAAAAATCTTACAACATTCTATTATCGATTTTTTTTTTTCTATTTATGTAGGTTCTAAACTAAAAAAATTAGAGAAGGAGAAGGGCATTGTGATAAGATTTGTGATAGGTCACAGTGCAACCAAAGGGGGCATTCTGGACCGTTCAATTGATTTCGAAGAGGCCCAGACGCATGATTTTCTGCGGCTAAATCACGTAGAAGGATATCATGCGCTCTCAACTAAAACTAGGATTTATTTTGCCACTGCAGTTGCTATGTGGGATGCTGATTTTTATATCAAAGTTGATGACGATGTACATGTTAATCTTGGTAAGTAACAGTTGCCCCCATATTACTATATATTAACAATTTTAGTACAGCTTTTCATCATCCCCTTTTGGTATGGAGGATCAGGTATTAATAGGAGCTGAGTTGTAATTTGCTGATTTTGCTTCATTCTTAATTCAGGTGTGCTTGCAACTAGGCTAGCTCAACATAGAGCAAAACCTCGTATATATATCGGATGCATGAAATCAGGCCCGGTTCTCTCTCAAAAGTAAAATTTCAGATCAAATATCATCATCCAAATATTT